>OZ035962.1:62980273-63432773 GCA_964034945.1 Chrysopilus asiliformis
ATTTAACAAAACAAAACTCCCAGAATAAAAAAAAAAATTTTTGGAAAAAAATTCCGCGTCAAATTATATGAAACAATGCATCTTTTCTTTAATAACTTTTTACACAGGCCTCTAAAAAGTATGCTCTTTGCAGCCAAATGTGCGCATTCGTTTATTCTTGCATTTGGCATCAATAACTCATTTTCGCAAAAAAGTGGACATGACCGCTTTTTGCACCTAGGTCTTGAATTTTCATTTTAGAAAAACTTTACAATAGAAAAAGTTTACTTCCACAACTGCACGAAAGAAAAACTGCGCTCAAAAAAAACTCGAGATATTAAAAAAGTCTGTTGGATTTACCAATTGCGCGTTTCAACTGCAGTTTTTTAATAAAGCTTCTTCTCTAAAAAAGATTTCTCACAGCTTGAACTGGTTGATAACAGCTGCTTTTTTTAATGATCCGGATAACAGATCCATATGGATCATTAAAAAAAAACAGCTAATGTATATATGTAATTGTTGCTCGGAGTGGCGATAGATGTGAAAACCAGACTAATGTTAATGATTTTAATTTACAAATTATGAAATATTAATTTTTGATACTACAAATAATTTCAAAATCCAAAAAAATTCTGTTATTTCATAGTTTAAGGTTATCACTCCTGTCGGCAGTCCCAATGACTGCTTTGTTTTTTTGACTGTCACTCGATCAGCTGTTCAAAAAGTAATAGAATTCACACCAAAATGTACTAAATCTTTTATGTTAAAGGTTTGTAAAATGAACGATAAAATTATTTTCTTCAATCCTTACAGAATACGAATTTTTGTAAAATTTTATTTTCATTTTATGAAGAGAAAATTTTATCATCATAACATAACATAAAATGTAATTTTGTGGGAAATTACAGAATACGGCCCAATATCTTTTCTTCGTTATTAGCTGCGTTCCCGACCCATGTAAAAACTACTGCGCAGTACTGACCAGCAACTTTTCTCGGGAACGCACTTTTAGATGATTACTAGTAAAATATAACCTCACAATTAAAGAGCGCACACAATTTGAAAATTGTAAATATGAGAATAATTTCTCAATCAACAGAGATACAAAATATCTTAGAAGAAGGTGAAATTAAATAGAATAAATGAACCTGCAATGAGGAGAAAGGCCATATTTTGCGCGTTATCGCCATAATTTCAAGATCCGAAACAAAATACTATTTCGTTTCAACACATATTTCAATTTAGAGATATTAGACATTCGGGTGGTTATTCCAACACAGTAATTGCAATCTAATTTCATTCTGGAGAAAATTTGTACTTCAAATCAAATGTTTTCCTTGATTTTTCATAGCGGAAGTGTTTGAATGTACGAAAACAAACAAAAGTGGCAATTCGTTCTAACCTTAAAACCCGGATTTTCACCTATTGGAAAACTTAGGAAGTTCGGCCATCTGAAGGAATTTTGTGTCAAAATTGCACAAGAAAATTTACTGTGGACTAAGAGGATGTGTAGATGAGAACGTTTCGCAATACTTCGCAGTAGGTTTTTCATGGATCGGGAACGCAGCTACTAATTTGGTCTGGAGGTATACACCTAGTACATGACTCGGTTAAATACACCCGTTTAGTGAATACCAAATGGTTTAGTGTTGGTAGTTGTATGGAAACTAACTTCATCTTTTGTGTCTTCGTATCTTCGTATCTTCGTGGAGAATTTCTACCTTTTTAAAATCAAATGTCAATAAAAAAAATCGTGGTGGCCAAAGTTTATAGACCGTGATTACATTGGCGGAGGAAGGCATCTGACTTCACGAAATGTTGGGCAAGAGACGAAGTAGGAATGATGATACGAAAAGACGAACGAAAACTAAAAATTCCAGTTCGAGTGTAATAAGCTTGATCCAGACTACACGATGTACGGCGTACGAGGTTGGCACGTACCCCGAACATCGAGTGTTTGGATGGGAAATTTACACAGGGTTTCACCTAGTGAGTAAAATCAGAGCTGTTTGAATTTCCTCGTACGTGGTAACCCCGTACATGGCAACATCGGAGGTGTGGATGGAACAGTTCGGGGTTTTCCATTGACGTAGTGGTATTTCGAAATGGTGGATTTCCGTAATTTTCCAAAAGAATTTGTATTAGAATTTATTGAACTTTACCGAAGTTTTCCTTGTGTATGGAAAATAAAAAATACAGATTATCCAGGCATATGAGCATCTGCAGGAAAAATTAAGAGAAAAGATTCCAGAAGCCAACAGAGACATGGTTGTAAAGAAAATTGATTATTTGAGAGGAAGTTTCCGTAAAGAATACAAAAAAGTGCTCGATTCAAAGAAATCAGGGTGTGGAACTGAAGACCTTTACAAACCACGGCTATGGTACTTCGAACATTTGATGTTTTTAAAAGACCATGAAATACCACGCCGCAGTGTGTCCTCCATGAGTGATTCGCCGGCAACCGAGAATGAAAATCTCCCTTTTCAAGACGAATCATCATACATACAATCTTTTATGGCGGAAAATCAATCATTACGATCATCTACACCGACACCAGAATCTGTAACATCATCCAGATAAACATCGCGAAAAGATAATTTATATGTGATACAAAAGTCAGTGTACGACTTGACACCTGTAAGCACGAAGATGATTTTGATATTTTTGGAAAACATTTGGCCACAAAGTTACGCAAATTACCAAAAGATGTTGAAATGGTTACCGAGAAACTAATTATGGACTTGGTATTTCAAGCAGAGCTTGGATTCATTGATAGAGAAACAACAATCACCCCTGTTCTGGAACCCGGCGTTACGTTACTTTATTCGATATTCACTCGCTTGGTACTCGATATTTCATTTTTGGTGTTCTGGAAAACGCGACGTTTCGTTTCAGTTCAACGGGCAGGAACGCATTCGATTCTATTCGATTTTCGTTGTTCTGAGATTCGCCGGGAGCTGATATTTGAGGTTAAATTGCTCACTTGAGTTTTCTCGCGTTTGGTGTTGGCCGTGATTGACAAAATGCAAGTTTGGCAAATATTTTTCCAGTTTTATGAATCATGATTAATAAAGTGTTTTATTCAAAGCGGAGTGGAACTCAAAGTTCAACAAATACTTCACAATTCAACCTATTAATCGACAAAATGAAAGTATAGTTACAAGTCTTCACTTAACTTCATTTCGTTCGAAGAATCTCTCAATAACCTTCTTTGGTTTCTCAGTGAATTTACCTCGTCCTGCCTCATTAACAAATATAATGGTAGTGTTAAATCCATTTTCAAACTTCAATCAAACGTTTTTACTTGCATAACCCAGAAATAAATACAACCAGCTGATTTTTGACACTGCGTTTGCATGCGATGTTTGCCGTATTTTAAAACAGCAAACGCCGTTTTTCAGAACACCGATCGCGTAGCGAATCGAATCGAATGCGTTACGTTTAGCGGGCTAACGCCGTATCTCAGAACAAGGGTGAATACAGTTGATAACTTCAGCACAACCGGCAACGGGACATCCGGTGACTACAAATATAACAAATATACAAACGCAATTCTTCTAATAGGTTAACATGAGAAAACACTTTTCGCTGCAACAACCAGTTCTTACACCACTTTTTACGTTTGGTAATTTTTGATTTTTGTTTTACACATAAAACCGCCACCACTGCTAGCAATATGTCAGCGTCCATCACGAAGCTCAAAACACGAATGAGCAAAACCTTGTGCAGTGTGGATACAGTTCCATGTACGAGGAAACCAGAAACCTCGTACCCCGTACATCGTGTAGTGTGGATCAAGCTATAGGAACGACGTGTGATTGGCTACCTATTCCCACTTGTTTCGAAAAAATCATTCGGTTTGTAGACGCCAAAGCGTGCGCATCTCGAATAGTTTTTATTTACGTGTGCTATATTTATTTATGAAAAATTCTACCCTTTTATTGTCTTTATAAAATCAGTAATATTATAAAAATTATTAATAAATTTAATTTGGCCCCACAATTCTACGAAATTCCGATAAATTATCTCTAACCACGATGTTGCTGATTGTAACAGTGTAATCGTGGCCACACAATTTTTGTAAACCTTATTTTATATTATCTCTATCGATAGTTTATTTTGCTATCGATATTTTCTAACTATCGATATTATCGATAGTACTATCGATAGTTTCCCATCACTAGTTGAAAGCGATCAGTGAAGACAGTCGGATCTCAACCTGTTTTATTGTAAACCCATATATTGTTCAATATAAATATTGGAATTAAAATTATATTCTGAAATGAATAAATATTGTTTTAAATGACTTTAATATTATTATTTACACGTCATTGTAGCATTTAAAGTCTGACATTAAAAAACCTGCAATTCCAAATTGACAAGAATAAGTTGGAATTTCCGGTCGATATACACACTTAAAAGTTGGAGTGACAAGGGTTAAAACATATTTGATAATTAATACCTTTTATATGAACTTTCCGAATTACAATCCGAAAATTGAAATAATTTCATTTAAACAAAAATATTCATTTGATCAATTAATTTTTTATGCAATGACTGAAAATGCTTGTTTAAATTATATTTTTATGGTTGTTAAATTTCCTGAAAAAATATTAAACATTGCATTGCGTTATTACACTAAATAAAGAAACAATCATGTGCAAAATTAATAATAATAATAATAATAATAATTCTAGTTTATTCGCAATATACAATAGGATTAATCCCTTTCGCCGTACATGGTAGAAAACACTTAAGAAAATGCAAAATTAAGTAATAACAAATATCTTAAAGAAAAGTGTAATAATAAAAAATAAAACCGACTTTAAAAAAAACTGAAAAGAGAAAAAAGCACTAAAAAGAAAAAAATAACTTCAAACTATGTCCATTAATAGCGTATTTAAAATTCGGCTTTTTTGGAGTGGCGTTAAATTTGCAACTAAAATAAATTACATACTTTCTAACCCTTAAGGCTAATCGTTTACATACTTTTTTTTTGATAAAAATATAAAGTGCGGCCATGTGCTAAAACCCTTTCTGATGGATATTTTTAATGCTTCAAATTTTCCTTGTAATAACTGCAATATTTTGTAGTTAGTAATTTGTTCAACTTAAACTCAATTGTAAATAATTTTTATGAATTCCTTCTCGGCGATCATAGAGCATACCAGGTGTGTCGGTAAGTCTTTTCCGGTTTTTTCGCTAACGACAACGTCTTATTTACAATGGATAGTTAAAATTTATTTATTCAAAGTATTGTCCATTTGATTTTACACATTTTACCCATCTCCCAGGCAATTTATGGATGCCATCCCAAAAGAACTGTTTCTCCTTCGAGCTAAACCACTCATCGAGCCATTTTTTCACTTCTTCGAAATCGGCGAAGTGCTGCTCTGCAAGCGCGTGCCCCATCGATGCAAAAAGATAGTAGTCAGATGGAGCCAGGTCTGGAGAGTACAGCGGGTGCGGTAATACTTTGCATCCAAGTGATTTGAACACTTCTTTGACCGATTTTGCTGTTTGAGACGGCGCGTTGTTATGCTGCAAAATCACCTTTACATGTCTTCCAGCGTATTGCGGACGTTTTTTGATCAATTCATGGTTCAAATTGATCATTTGTTGTCGGTAGCGATCAGTATTAACTGTTTCTCCAGGTTTCAACAGTTCATAATATACGACACCAATCTGGTCCCACCAGACACGTTTTTTGTCCTGGATGTTGAAATCACCACTTTTGAATTGTCGAAACCACGTTTCATATGTTTTTATGGTTGGGGAATGATCACCGTAAGTCTTTACCAGCAAACGATGGCTTTAAGCGGCCTTTTTCTTTTGATTAAAGAAAAAAAGTAACGCCTGCGGCGAATACACGTTTTCAGGCACAAAACTTGACATTTTCAAACAGCTTTAACGCTATGACGTTGTTATTTTGACGGAACGTAACTTGTGTAGTTTTGAAGATTAATGTCAATAGAAAAATATGACATAGATGCCAAATCGTAGAAATGTATACATATCTCTAGCGACAGCTATTAGTAAAACCGGAAAAGACTTACCGACACACCTGGTATGCTCTATGATCGCCGAGAAGGAATTCATAAAAATTATTTACAATTGAGTTTAAGTTGAACAAATTACTAACTACAAAATATTGCAGTTATTACAAGGAAAATTTGAAGCATTAAAAATATCCATCAGAAAGGGTTTTAGAACATGGCCGCACTTTATATTTTTATCAAAAAAAAAGTATGTAAACGATTAGCCTTAAGGGTTAGAAAGTATGTAATTTATTTTAGTTGCAAATTTAACGCCACTCCAAAAAAGCCGAATTTTAAATACGCTATTAATGGACATAGTTTGAAATTATTTTTTTCTTTTTAGTGCTTTTTTCTCTTTTCAGTTTTTTTTTTAAAGTCGGTTTTATTTTTTTTAGAAAAATTTTTTTTTATTTCGAACGTTTTTAGTTTCAATTTTTAATATAGGTAAAATTACAAAGGGTTTAAGGGGATAAGTCCGCAGATGAGAAATATATAAAAGAATCTTCCAGATATTGTACTGAACACAATACAAAGAATTTTACTCGATATCCCAAGCAGGAAGGGGTTTGAAGGGGTAGGTTAACACGGGGGAAATATATAAAAGAACCTTCCTATAATTGCCAATCTGGCAATTATTGAAAGCTATAATTGCCAATCTGGCAATTATTGAAAACCCGTATGGTGATTTAATTGAACGGCGTATCAAAATTTCATTTGAATTCAAATTTTCCAATAAGATTTTTTAAAAACTTGTTCCAATCGGATTTTGATGTATGGGAGTTTTATGTAGAATCATATTCTAAATAACTTTTGTTCTTAGACTTTTTTGATAAGATGCACCGTTTTTGAGAAATTCGGAAAAAACGATTTCATTCCTATGGGAGGTACCCCCCCATTTTTGCCCATTAACCCTCATACTGTCCTCGGGTCATTTCTGACCCAAATTCGATTTTAATTAAAAGTGTCTTCTCAACTACATGAAAAATGTTTGTATGATGTAGGCCCAGTGAACAAATTTCTTTTGAATACCGATAACAATAATCTATTTGTTCATATTTTAATCCATTGAAGAGCACTGATAATTGTGACGGGTGTAGTATTCTATGTAGAGGGTCATTCTTAACCCACGAAGACATACGTTATTTTTCTTAAGGACAGTATTAGGGTTAACGAACTTAGCCTCGCATTTTACGAAAAACGGATCTGCGCAAAATTTCAAGTCTCTAGCTCAATCCATGCGCCCGCAATCCGCGCCACAGACAGACAGACGGACGGACAGACAGACGAACGGACATGGAAAATTCAATTTTTTTTTATCATTCTAAACACACTGGTGTAATTCATTTTTGTGTGTGATGAAGGGATCTTGGCGTTACAAACGGTAAGGCAAAGTTAATATACCTTTTGGTTTCACCATACGGGTATAAACAT
Organism: Chrysopilus asiliformis; assembly: GCA_964034945.1. Taxonomy (NCBI): domain Eukaryota; kingdom Metazoa; phylum Arthropoda; class Insecta; order Diptera; family Rhagionidae; genus Chrysopilus; species Chrysopilus asiliformis. The sequence continues at coordinate 62,987,722 of OZ035962.1, forward strand.
AACAAAAGCTATAATTGCCAATCTGGCAATTATTGAAAACCTGTATGGTGATATTGGTATCTTAATTTGAGCATTTGTACCAAAATTACACTTTGAAGTCGAACTTTCCAATAAGATTTTTAAAAATTTATTCCAATCGGATTTTGATGTATGGGAGTTTTATGTAGAATCATATCCTAAATAATTTTTGTTCTTGGACTTTTTTGATAAGATGCACCGTTTTTGAGATATTCGGAAAAAACGTTTTCGTTTGTATGGGGGGTACCCCCCCTAATGGTCCATTTTTGCCCACGAACGAACCGGGGTCCAACCAGGAACTTTCTCTACAACTTTCTCTTTGGGATGACCAAAATCGGTCAACCCAGTAAAAAGTTAGGCGTGAACATACATAAAAAAAAAATATTCAGGTGGAATTGAGAACCTTTTCCTTTTTGGAAGTCGGTTAAAAATAAAAAAAATCAATACAATTAACACATGGAATATGCTTACGGGGATTTCTGCAGGTGATTAAAAAGTTGGATTTTGAAGGAAGAGTAACGGTTAATAAGGCTAATGCTCAATGGAAGTGAATTCCAAAGTTGAACGCTGCGAACAAAGAAGGATAACTGATGTTGCTTTGAACTGTGATGTGGGACGATCAGACTCTGAGTCCTTGACGATTGGGGAGAAATAAGTTCTGACTTAAGGTATGCTGGAAAATTGGGCTGCTTTTCAATCTTAAATAGAGTTAGAACTATCCGAAAATCAACAAGTTGAGTGAATTTTATACCAATAGTAGCAATTACAAACTTAGATATATGGTCATACTTTCTTAAATTGTAAATAAAGCGGACACAAGAGCAGGGGCGTGGCGTCATTGGATGCAAGGGATGCATTGCATCCCTTACAAATCTCACAAAAATATTGGTAACTGAGGTTTTAAGTTGAAACATTTTTTTTTTCAAAATTCGATCATAATTAAGTTTGAGTTTATTGTTAGAGTTACTGTTTTGTGCCCTTTGTAGCTTCAATACAACTTAGAGTTACTGTTTTGTGCCGTTTGTAGCTTCAGTACGGCACAAAATGCATTTTATCATACAGTCGTGATATATTCAACCGCGACTGACTTTAAAAAAAGAGAGAATTTCTTAACTTGCCTTTGGAACTGTGTGGAAGCAGAAATTATTGTTGCATCTATGAGTTTTGTACGAAGAGAGATCAAACTAAACTTTAAGAGATGAGAATCTATGTTAACGACTGGAGAAAAGAGATAATGTGGATGCAAAATAACAATTGCTTCCACCTCAGCAGAAGTCAAATAATTTGCGCTTTTTTTTAAATAACTAAAAAACTAAGATCCGTATTTAAAAAGTTTTTTTGGAGGACATTTAGATAATTTTGTTTTGAGTAATTCTATATCTAATATTCATACCTTTTTAAAGAAAAAATACGCGGTTTTCGCGTTTAAAAAAACCCATTCCAAAAATAAAAATTTCTTTCAGGCGATCATTTCTCTTTTGCCTCGTAATGTCATATGCAACAGGAAGAGGTGAAATAAGCAATTCGAATCGTTGCTTCCGAGTGAAAATAAGTAAAAAAAATGCATTAAGGCAAATTGGTAGTAGCGTTTCTGCATGCGTAGTGAGTAGTGTCTTAAATTGTTTATTTATTAGCGTGTCTTTTTATTGTGTGATTTTTGTGATTTCAATAGTTTGGTAAAAATGGCAGATTGTTGTGTAATCGATAGCTTATTAAAACAATCATTTAGTTCGCGCTCTTTTTCTGAAAAACAAAATATTCTTGATCGTGGGAGACCAAAACCAAAGTTAAATATAACAACAGTAAATAAAAGTTGTACGAGACGATTTTCGGTCAAAGTTTACGAAGATTTTAATTGGCTTTGCGGTTGTGCAAATAAGCAAAAGTTATTTTGTTGGCCTTGTTTACTTTTTTCGAAGGATAACAACGTTTGGCAATCTGTAAGTTACAGCGATTTAAATAATTTTCATAAAGCTGTTTAATTCTCTTCAGAATTAGCAATTCTGAGTTAAGAACGATCTTGCACAACACAAAAAATACCTTTATTAATAAAATAAAAACCTTAAGTTGGCAATTAAATTCCAAAAAATTAAAATTTGCATCCCTAGCTTCAAAACTCACGCCACGCCCCTGCACAAGAGTTAAAACAAATCTTAAGTTTATTCATAGAGCTATAATCTAGATCAGTGCTCCGCAACCTTTTTTTGCCCACGGCACACCAATTTGTTTTCTGGAAATCCGGGGCACACCACAAAAGAAAACATAAAAAAATTTGTGTATAATGAAAAAATACATTTATTTTCTTACATATAACTATTATTAATTGGGTACAAATCCAATACGAATAACTAATGTGATACCTGTGCTTTTTTCAGTGAACACAAGTGTTTTATATTCGGCTCGATATGTGAAAGTGCAACGCGAAGTTCTTGGTCAAGGCCCTTGAAGCATGACCGCTTATCATTTTTTATTAAAACTAGAGTTGAAAAACTTAGTTCACATAGGTATGTTGTAGAAAATGGAAGCAGAACTGCAATAGCCTGGTCAGAAATCTTAGGATATTCCTCCTTAACTGTAATCCAGAAAACATCCAATAGAACTTCGTTGAACTTCAGTTTCAGAGTTCCGTCAGTTCTCAATTCCACAAATTCCTCTCGAATTTGTAGAGGAAGTGCTTCAACAGAATTTTCGGCACCACTTGCAAAAGGATTTCGAATCCAATTATATTGATCCGTATTTATTGTATGAAAGTAGTGCTCAAATTTTTGTTGCAGTAATATTAAATGTTCTTGAGCCAAATCCAAAATTACTTGCTTCTTCTCCATCTTGATCTGGTTGGTCCTTTGAAACATTTCTAGTGATCCTCGCTGTAACACCGTCTGCCAAAGTTCGAGTTTGTTTTTGAACCCGTTTAATTTATCTGAGCTCGTCAATAAATTTTCATTCCTACCTTGCATTTATTTATTGAGTTCGTTCAGATGCTCGAAAATATCTGCCATATACGCAAGTTTGACCACCTAATGATTATTTTCAAGGAGCTGGTGTAGTTCGGGCATTTTTTGATTTAATAGAAACTGACTAACCTCGCACCGTAGTTCAAATAATCTGGCCAGAACTTTTCCTCGCGACAGCCAGCGTACTTCGGTGTAATATAACAAGGATTGATATTCTGATCCCATTTCTGTGCAGAGTATTTCAAAAATTCGCGAATTTAGGGCCCTGGATTTGATGATATTGACGATTTTGACGCATTCGTTGATCCTTTGTAATAGTTCTTCTGGTAGATTTCGGGCCATTAAAGCTTCTCTATGTATACAGCAGTGTGTGATTTCTATTGCCGGATTTTGTCGCTTTACACACGAGACAAAACCCTTTTTATTGCCCATCATAGCTGCAGCGCCATCTGTGCAAACACTAGTACAATTACACCATTGAATACCATAAGTTTGGAAAAAATCATCAGTTGCTCGGAAAATCTCTTCGCAGGTAGTTTTTTTTGGAATCTCTTTGCAAAAAAAATAGTGCTCTTTTATGAAGTCTTCATCAATGAAACGTACAATAATTATCAATTGTGCTCGGTTTTTAATATCTGTTGATTCGTCGATTTGAAGAGAAAATGTCCCGGTTTTTTTTCAATTTTGCAATCAGCGTTTCCAGAATGTCGCACGACATATCGTCAATACGTTTTTTAACAGTATCAGCCGATAACGAAACTCTACTCACTTTCTCAACTTCATCAGGTCCAAGCATAATTCGAACAATTTCCATGCATGCTGGTTTAATAAGAGTTTCGCCGATAGTATGTGGTTTTTTCTGACGTGCAATTAACTTTGCAACATGGTAACTAGCTTCTAATGCTTTGTCAGAAACTGTTACAGACGATTTCATGAATTGCTTCTGTTTTACATTTTGATTTAAAAGTCGCTGAAAATATTGCTTGTCCTTTTTGGCACAACTGGATGTTTCGAATTTAGATGGCGAATCATTTTACTTGGTACCATTGCCTCGTTTGAAAACTGTTCTCTGCAAATGACACATTCTGGTTTCGGAGCTGTTTCTTCACCACACCACGTAAATTCATATTGTATGTACTCTTCATTGTACTGCGTCTTCAAAATTTTCTGTTTTTTTATAATAGTACTGACTTCATCATCGTTTTTTGATGATGTCGAACGTTCTCTCCGCAAAAACTTGTCCATATTTAAAATGCTATAAAAAAATCTAAGAAATAACACAATTAACACAAAATAATATATTTTACTTATCGCAAAAAACACAAAAAATTATAAACAAACGTCTAGCTCCAATAACTGTTCTGCTTGCAATATAATTTGGTTTATTTACAAACCTAAAGTCACCACAAAGCAATGTTAACTAGACCAGAGGCCCTATCGCCCAACACGATACGATTGGTTCGAATCGTAAATTCAATGTTGTTGTTAGTGTTTTACACGAACAACAACATGGAGTTTACGACTCGAACCAATCGTATCGTGTTCGGCGATACGGCCTCAGAACTTTTTTTTAACGGGTTGTATTCAATTTGGAAAAAATTAACAAAAAAAAACGAATCCATCAATTTGAAAGTTTACTTCTCTATAAAAAATAAAATATATTTAAAATTAAAAAAAAAAAACCTGAAAGAATTATTAAATAGCTTTTTGAATTGTTTACCGCGGCACACCTAATGTCATTTCCCGGCACACCAGTGTGCCGCGGCACACTGGTTGCGGAGCACTGATCTAGATGACCGTAAACTTCAATACCATACATAAAAATAGGCACAAGCAATGATTTGACCAGCTTCATTTTTACGTCCAAAGGCAAAAACCGAGCAGATGCCCACAATCTTCTAAGACTACCATAAGTTCTACTAGTTACATAGTTCTCATGATTCGTCCAGGTGAGCGTATTATTCATGACGAGACCAAGATTCCAAACCTTTTTAACATAAGGGATTACAACAGAATTTAGCATAACCGGCGGAAAGTAAGACATATCTAGATCATTATTGTACATAATCATGGCCTGCGATTTAGCGGGGTTAATAATTAGACAATTAGTTTCGGCCCACTTATGAATAGACGCTAGATCACTATTAAAATCAACAATACAGTTTTCCATCAATCCTAAGCGCGAAGGCATATAAATTTGTACATCGTCAGCAAACAGATGAATAGATGCATATTTCACCACCGCAGGTAAGTCATTAATGTAAATGCTAAATAGAAGAGGCCCTAAGATTGACCCCTGAGGCACACCTCTCAGTATTGGAAGACAGTTAGAAACTGTATTATTGATTTTGGTTATATGACTACGACTCTTTAAAAAACTGCGTATGAGGTTCGTGGCACAAATATTAAAGTTAGAATTAGTCCAAAGTTTACGGAGTAACATTTCATGATTAACAGAGTCGAAAGCTTTGGAGAAGTCTAACAAACCTAAAACAACTATCTCTTCTCTATCCATATGTATCCGCTACCACTTTTAACAACGCTGTAGTGCAGCTATGATCAGATCTAAACCCGGATTGGCATGTGCTCAAAAGCCGCCATTCCCTTCAGTAGTCCTTTATTTGATCGCATAAAAGTCTCTCAAATATCTTTCCTAGGCACGGTAGCAAGCTGATGGGTCTAAAGTCAGACAAAGATGAAATTTTAGTTTTCTTGGGTATGGGAGTTATAATGGCATTTTTCCAGCTTTTGGGAAAGGTTGAAGAAGATATACAAACGTTAAAGATATAAGTAAGATACTTCAAAATCGATGGTAAAAGCTTTTTTACAAATAGGACATTAATACCACCACAAACCTGAGCGTTGGACGTGCATTTACTAAAGGCAACAGCTACTTCATACTCGCTAACTGCTTTAAAAGTAAACTCGTTCAATCTGAAATCATCCCTAACCATTGGTACAATAAAAGTATCTGAAGAAATAAAATTATCGGAGATTGATCCAGCAAAATGCTCATTTAAATCATTGGCATCGAATGAAGAGGTGTGGATTTCCGCATTACCTCGAAAATCAAGAGAATTAAGTTCTTTCCACAGTACTGCTGGAGGCAAATCTGGTTTAAGCTTGTTGGCATAATAATGCGTTTTAGTGTTTCGAATAGCTGATTTAGTATAATTTCTAGCCTTTCTGAATAATTCCCAAGTTTCAGTACTTTGTGCAACCATATAAATAATCTCTTTCAGCCAGTAGTCTGAGAATCCCCTTGTCAACCCATGGACAACCCGAATTTTTAATAATCCGTTCTCTTAGCGGCGCAAATCTATCAAAAAGGTAAGTAATTAGCCGATTTGTGTAATCAACTTGCTCATCCACACTAGGCATGTAAAATATTTCTGACCATGGCAACAGCGACGACTTAAGGAGCAAGACTTCTTCATTTATATTTTTTAGATCCCGGAAAGCAACTTTCTTTTTAATAGTTGATTTGCTAAAAGTAATGTTGTATGTGAGATAGACGACATCGTGATCTGAGATACCCGGAATTGAAAATTGATTTTGGAAAACGACTTTATTGACCACGATTAGACGCAGACTAGGGCTTCTCATTTCCCGTAGAAATTGAAATCCCGGGATTCCGGGACAAAAATATTCAAAATCCCGGGATCCCGGGATTCGCTAACAAGCAAGAATTTATCCAATTAGGTGGGAGAAAAATGTGTAAAATCAAAACAATAAAAAAAAATGCGTTATTGATTTTCAATTATTAATATTTTTAATTACAAAAACTTAAATATAAAATATTGGTAACTTGATATATTTTGAATTTTTCTAATTTTAAAATATTGGTAACTGGGGTAGATACCATCTATATTATATTTTCCTAATTTTGAACGAAATTCGTTACTAGAGGGAAAAAGAAGTAAAAATTACGCAAATTTCGTGTTACAATATTTTTAATATCGTTAAAGAGTAAAAAAACGTTAATAAGAAATAGCGGGATTCCCGGGAAATTTAATTGAAATCCCGGGATAACGGGATGATATTTTACCCCCCTAACGCAGGGGGGAAGGGTTTGAGAAGCCCTAACGCAGACACACTGAACTTCCACACTGAACTTCCACACTGAACCTCTCGTGATTACACAGGTTGAGCTGAACCCAAAAGAAAATGAAACGAATGGAAATTGGACCATTTTGTTTTTAATTTCGTGTTTGTGAAAAGTTTTTTTTTTGTATTTAATTCCATGTTTGTGAATGTCAGATAAACCGGGGTGTTGCTCGTATGCTTCAATCAAAACCGTTTTCTGACTTTTATTCCAGTTTGCCATTGAATAAACCAATTTTAGCTAAACAATATGTACGCACTCTACGACGACCACAGAGTAAATGATTTTTTTGTAACAAGTGGAAATGAATCAGCCAATCAGCATTCGTACCGCTCCTTGAGCAACTGAAATTTTTAGTTTGGGTTCGACTTTTCGTGTCATCGTTCCCACTTCGTCCCTCGCCCGTAAAGAGTCGATTTGTGGTGCAACACTAAGCGCGTGTAATCGTGCTCATTGGTGTCGTCTTTTGCGGCAGCACACTTCTTAAGGCCGGAATACAATTGGCGTGACACAACATTTTCGGCGATTTTTCAAATTTTAAACTCATAGCACCCTATGCTTCGAATTTAATTTTTGTCGGTCAGCTGCCGACAAAAATTCATGGTTGATTCAAAATGAAATCTTATGGGGACATCATAAAATCTAAATTTCATCACTCAAGAGTAAATTAAAGAAAGTATTAGGAAATATAAGTATTTTCCGGAATTTTCCTTAACTCTGAAGAATTTTCCAATAAAATTTTCTTCCGACATATTTTTTTCAGATTGCTGACAGAATTTTTTCAGATAGCATTTCGATATAAAGATTATGTACCTGCGTCTGCGTCAAACTATTCACGAGCTACGAATTAAAAAAACTAATTCTTTGTAAAATAGCGGCACTTCAATGTAACTCAAATACCGTTCGCTTTATCACTTTTGTGTCTTCAGATGAGTTATAGGTAATTGAATTTGACACCAAAAAAAATTGATGAACATCGATGAGTAATAAAAGGGTTTTTAGTGGAATTTTCCGGAATTTTGCCTTGCCGTGGAAAATTTTGTATATTTTGTGACAAGGTCAGACAATTCCCATTGATTTGGATATAAAAACCAGGGATCTACGATAAACAAGTCATGACCTATGAATTTTTAAAAAAATAGTTTCAGACTGATCCAATAAAAAATCGAAAAATATCCTGCAGAAATGACGGATAACGAAAATCCAAGAAGAAGTAAAACAATCAGCTATTCTCGTCATCTGACCCTCCCCTGGACCACAGCGCATTTTCATTGCAGATCGTATTCTGCAGATCGTATTCGTGTAGTGGTAAGTTAGGAGGCAAAATCAAATTCTGGCTTTTAAAAACGATTGCTCGACTCTATACGTATTTTTGGTATGAGTTTGTAGATTGAATTGATTATATTGCGACGACAGCAACATGTAGAGAAGACAAAGTTTTGGAAATCTGAATTTTTGTCGCGATGATTGTCGCTGTTTTTTTTCAATTTTCGAATTTTCAACAAATTTTTTGAACTTTATTAAGTCACTTAGTACAGAAAAATCGATTTTATCATCATATTTAGGCAATTATAATAAAAATTAAAAATTTGTAGTACTACATTTTTTTCTTAAAATTGTTATTCCAGAATTCTGGGCATTCTAAAAATACTATTTTTTTCGCGAAATTTTGTATATATTTGGCCCTGCAAAAAATGTTCCGGCTTGAACCGGTCAGGTGTAAGTTGGAAATGATAGCCAAGGTCAATACCTTTCGAAACATCCATATTTCATCTGCTACTACGTGCAACTTTAGTCACCGTAAACAAAATTCTGATTTCTTACATATTATTTTTATACCCGTATGGTATGTATGTCTGTCGGTCCGTCCGTCTGTGGCGCTGATTGCGGGCGCGCGGATTGAGCTAGAGACTTGAAATTTTGCGCAGATCCGTTTTTTGTAAAAGGCGAGGCTAAGTTCGTTAATGGGCAAAAATTGACCATTAGGGGGGGTACCCCCCATACGAACGAAAACTTTTTTTCTGAATATCTCAAAAACGGTGAATTATATCAAAAAAGTCCAAGAACAAAAGTTATTTAGGATATGATTCTACATAAAACTTCCATACATCAAAATCCGATTGGAATAAATTTTAAAAAATCTTATTGGAAAGTTTGACTTTGTTATGTGGGCTTAAAAAATAAAATATTCAAAAAAATATCCCGCCTTTAGCTACCAAGAAATAGACTCAGAATCTAAGAAGAGATCTCGCCATTGTGCTTAAATATTCAGGACACGAACCAGCCTAAAAGCTTTAAGGAAAAAAATCCTCCATAGTAGCCGCGTTCTTTTAGGTCTACTTAAATTATTTTAATGCTAAAAATAAATAAATAAAAGTAATAATATTAAACGAATGAATGAACGTTTAAATGGATGATTAAAACTTAGAATTAATAAAACTAATGAATATGAAAGATTTGTATAAATAGCTTAAAAGACTAGATAAATAAATAAATAAACAGCGATAAACAAACAGGGAAATTTCGTTTTGCAAACAGATCCTAGCTCACGCTAAAACCACGTTCTCTTCTTGCATCAACCGTGGAACGTGGAGGTTCGCTCAAGTACCGAGAACCTCAAAATTTGCTATCAAATTTTTTTTAAAAGTATAAAAAAAAGAAGGTTTCGATCAAACTGAAACCCAGAAAAAAGATTTTTTTATTGTGATTAAACTTTCGGTCGATCGTCTGCCGGTTAGTATATCAGAATAAAGAATATTCAAAGCTAGATTTTTCTACCTTTTTTTTTTTATGTTAAAATCAGGCAAAAAGGGAGATTCCTGAGCCGGACAGAGGCTATTATTATTCGGTATTCGGCCCCAAACTTTTATTAATAAAAGCGGTGCATGTTGGCCACGTCGACCACAAAATCCATCCCGGTTGGTACACAAGAAGCAAGAGCGATCCGCGAGGGGATCCGGATACCGATTCTTTTTAATATTTCATCGAATTTATGTTGCTAAACTGCGAGCAACGGAAATTATAATTGTGCATTAGAATAATAGTGCAGGCGAATCATAGTACAGGAACCTTGGTTCCCGGAACTTTCTTTAATGCCCACGTTGTTAGCGCATCCAAATATAACCTAAAAGCTGGCTCCGGAATAGTTCCAGAAGGAGGCCGTAACGATTTCGATTTGGAAGAAGCTCGTTGTATTTATCATCAAGGCAATTTCGGCAATATCAATTTCAAAATTTTTATTTGTTCTATATATTTTTTTTTCCTTGTTTAATTTATTTGTCTAAAAAGTTCCCTAACATTTTCTTTTAGCTAAATATTTCTCAAAAAGAAAGAAAATTCAAGAAAAATTCAAGAAAAATTCAAGAAAAAATTCAAGAAACATTTTTATATAAAGCAAGCAGATCCAGTCGTCGTTGTGCACAACTACGCGGAGCCGCAAAAAAAAAAAAAATTAAAGAAAGGAGTAAATTAAAATAAAGGTTGTGAGTATTTTTAAATATTTTCTTATTGGGAGTATCGATTTCATATTAGTTCAAAATAAAAGGAAAGTAAAAGGAACTTAAAAATAATTTAACGTAGCTAAAAGAGAAAGACATTAAAAATAAAGAAAGATAATTAAACATAATAATAAGAACATATCATTATTGTACAAAAATTATAAATTAAAAACTAAAGTAACAATAATAATAATAACCACTATTTGAATTTCGCTGTATCACTATATTTTTAAAGAAGCTTTTCCCAAATCTCTTTGAACTCACTTCTCAATCGTGGTGGAGAAAATATATTATATTTTTTTTTACGCGGCAATGCTAAATGGTTTTCGGACGGGTTATGATAGTTCTCGCCGCAAGGGGGCACTATTATCCGTTTGCCTATGTTAACTTTTAAAATGAAAAAGATTCAAACATTTTAACGAATTTTGATCAGTTATGATTGCTTAAGGAAGTAGCATGAAAGGGAGAAACATGATCGCGATTTTTCGAAAACGGAGATATATACGGATGGAGAAAGACGGACAGACAGGACGAAGTGGAAGATGGACGTAGGGTGGACGGACAAACACGACGATGTAAAGTAATAACGGACAGGACGAGCAGATTTGATTTTGTTAGGGTAGCTTCGAGAAACATAAACATTACCATGCGCAAAGTGTCTAACAGTTTTAAAAGTTTTTTTTTGTATTGAATTCTTCTGTTTAATATCCAATTATATTTCGCTGGCTTTATTTCGTAGATTTTATTTATCTTTTCTATGTAGTCTAATTGTTTAGACATTATGCGTATGTGGTGAGGATCAGTGAAGAAATATTAGGCACAGATTGATGTGATTTTGGTTGAACAGAGTATTTCCTTTTTCGGTGCAAGAACCGCCCCAACCCGACGAGTTTAAGCCCAAAAATTATGTGCCTAGCCGAGGATTAAGGAAATCGAATCATAAGTAGCGATTTCACCTTGCTACCATAAAAGTCGCTGTTAGCTTTTACCCCAAAATCTACACATGTTTATATAACAGATGGCGCCCAACGGGTTAGCAAAAAAATTAATGATCCTTGTTTTTAGAAGCATCACAGTTACAATTTATTTCTATTTACTTTTTATTTTGTTCATTTTTTTTAAATTTTCGGTTGAAGCATAATTTTATGTAACCTTTGCTTCTGTCCCATCCATGGTTACATGGAATGGTTGTCTGTAAGAGAGTAGTGCATAAAATTGCAACAACTTAACACGTGATTCTGGGAGTGTGTTCATTGGCCTTTATTTGGGGGATCCGAATAAAAGATGCAGTGAGCAATGTAATTCTAGGTCACTTAACATAAATACCTTTACTGGTAGAATTTCAAATCGATTTCGATAGCTTCATGAGAGTTCATTTGAATTGTATCGAAAACGATTTGTAAGTTCAAAAGAGTAAATTATCAGTTTCGAAATCAAGTCTATAAAAGGGGTTACCTTATTTATATTGCTTGATAAGAAAAATTAAATATATAACGTAGAGTATTGTTTTTTGAAGTGAAAACTTCTTTAGCGCCGTTGTGAGTGATTTCAAACTCGATGAAACGAAAAAGCGACAGTAAAAAGAGATAGGATTTTTTAGCCTGCGAGAAAATGAGATAGAATACAGATGGGTGCCGGTCAATTTATCGTAAACAGGAGTGATGGGTAAGGGGAAGGGGAGAAGTGGTAGGAGGGTGGTAGGTGGAGGGAGGAAGTGGAAACAGGAGGTGATAAATTACTGATGTTTCGTCATACATTTCAATATATACATATATATATACTATAAATGGATGTTTGTATGTCTGTCTGTCTGAGATTACTGAACTCAAAAACTACTGGACCGATTTTTACGCGGTTTTTTGCAAAATGATCTGTGTTGCCAGGAACAGGTTTTTAGCTATGTAGATTTTCAAAATTCGAAACGCAAGGTCCTGTAAGGATAATGAAAATATCCTTTTTCCCATTTTTCCCCGGAAAAATTTGCATTTTAGGGTTTTTGGGGTCGCTGATCACGAATCCGGTATTACATTTTCAAAATTCGAAACGGAAGGTCCTGTAAGGATAATGAAAATATCCTTTTTATCATTTTGCCCCGGAAAAATTTCCATTTTAGGGTTTTTGGGGTCGCTGATCACGAATCCGGTATTAGATTTTGAAAATTCGAAACGGAAGGTCCTGTAAGGATAATGAAAATATCCTTTTTATCATTTTGCCCCGGAAAAATTTGCATTTTAGGGTTTTTGGGATCGCTGATCACGAATCCGGTATTAGATTTTCAAAATTCGAAACGGAAGGTCCTGTAAGGATAATTAAAATATCCTTTTTCCCATTTTTCCCCGGAAAAATTGGCACTATGGGGTTTTTGGGGTCGCTGATCACGAATCCGGTATTAGATTTTCAAAATTCGAAACGAAAGGTCCTGTAAGGATAAATATCCTTTTTCCCGTTTTTCCTCGGAAAAATCGGCATAAGGGGGTTTTGGGGTCGCTGATCATGAATCCGGTATTAGATTTTCAATAAAAATATAATATGACTTTTGAACTTGGTACCAATATTATAATAAATAAACGCTATAACTATCCCACACCTGATACCGCATTCGTCTCATTCTCTCGCTGTTTAGTTTTCCTAAGGTTTCACTTCTACCGCGTGTGCACTGCACACACATGTTTTTTTTTTATTAGTTTCAATAGAGGTAAAATAAAAATTAATCATCAAATCAAATCAGTTCGTCGTTTAGAAGCGGAAATAGCGATTATGTTTCTCCCTTGAAATAATATGAATATTGAGAAAAAAAAGTGTTAAATTTATATTCTTATAAACAAAAAGAGAAGAATTAAAGCAAGACAGATTAAAATTCATTCAGCATATAATATTTTTCATTATATTATTCGTTTTAAATAATATTTTTTTGTTAGTTTTTGCATGTTATTTAAATTATTTATTAGATAATTTATAGTGAAGGTTTCATTTTTTTATAGATACATTATTTACATATTTATTCATATTTATTTATATTATTGTTATTATTTTTATGCATGCCCAATTGTTAAATTATTTATTAATTATAGTTGTGCCATATATTCACTCAACTATATAGAAATCTATAAAAAAAATAACATTTTTTACATAAATTAAGTTGTCTATTTAGACGTTTATCATTCATTTCGATTTTTCTTTAATAATTAGTATTTTGTTTTTGCCCATTTTTTTTTTTAAACCTATGTCTGACAGTGACGAGATTTTGTCAGATAACGTATCCACTGATTTTGTTCAATTCATGACAGGAAGAGGTAGAGGACGTGGGAAGAGTTTAAAGTTCTCTCCATATCCATCGAAACAGTTAGATACAAATAAGTCCGACCGTGTTTTGCGTAGCCAATTTACATCGGGTGGCCTATTTAGGACCCCCATTAAAAAACCTCAATCCAATCTCAATTTAGTCGATAATAATTCCGACATGGATTTAAACACACATTTAAATCTTCTATCTTCTCCACCTAATTCTGAATTAGAAGAAGGGGCGATAGGGGGTGAAGAAAAACAGAAGTCTTTGAAAGACAACGGTACAATTCCTAAAACATTCAAAACTCAGTCAGATCCGACGATAGTTCAGGAGGTACTTAAAGCCGCTCAAGGGGTAGCAAAAATATCTGAGAGTAGGGAAAGTCAGAAAAAAATTAAGTTGACTGACAATCAAGTAATTATTGATCGAAAAGAACTCGAGCATCTTTTAGCTATGGCTCAATCTAAAATTGATAATAGTCCATCTGCATTTAAAGTAGTAGCTTCAGAAAATCGGAAGTTAAACGTTCAAGAAAAATCGCAAGATTTTCTAAAACAACCGGATGAGCGTTATGATTTTCCATCTGGTAAACCACATCAAGTCCAAATGCATTCTGATTCGAATAGAGATAATTTAGTCAAATTACTTGAAGATATTGCCCAACTTCGATTAGATGTAAAACCACCTGTTCGCTCAGACCCTCAAATAAAAAGATCTATGACTGACCAACAAGATTTTCAACCAAATCTCTTTTATTCTGACGTAACACCGAACCGTCAACCAATTCCGAATAGAGAAATTAATAGGGATTTTGAATTGCCAGAAGATTTCGCATATTTGCAAAGACCGCGAAGAAGCTTTAATGAAAATCCGTATCGGCAACGATACGAATGTAAACTCGATAAATGGGGATTCAAATTTAACGGTTCTCCTTCAGGGATGTCTGTTGAAGACTTCATTTTTCGCGTAGAGAAATTAGCCTTCGCAAAAGGATATACTCAGTACGAAATAGTCGATAATTTCCATGCTTTACTTTCCGGCACTGCCGAAGAGTGGTATTGGCGATTTGTCAAGCAAAATCCAAGCATTAATTGGAATTCGCTTAAAACTGCTTTGACAGGCCAATTTAAAAAGACAAGTTCCGATTATGAAATCTTACGGTATATCATTGACCGGAAACAAGAACCAAGCGAGAAATTTGACGAGTATTTCAACAAAATTATGTCCGATGTGGCTCGAATGCAAAATCAGATACCGGAAGTTGAATTAGTCAGTATTTTGCGAGTCAATGTAAAAGATAGGATTGGTCAGCTGATATTTTCTCAACCAATCTTTACGTTGGATCAACTAAGAGATAGTTGTAGAAAGGCCGAAAAATATTTATCCCAACGGTCTACCCAATTTAATCGTTCTGTACCATTTCAACCACGGCGTCAAATTAGCGAAATTGAAGATAGGTTCGATTTCGAAGACAACTTACAAAACGAAACAGTTGAAGCAATCGGAAGTAATCAAAATGCTCATAATTCAAATAGAAGGGATCAATCAGCATATCGATGTTGGAATTGCGATGATATTGGTCATTCGTTTTGGGATTGCACCAAAGATCGCAACCGTTTTTGTTATAGATGCGGGCGTAAAAATGTCACATGTCGAGAATGTATTAATTGTCCGGCGGAAAACGACAAGCGGGGCGAGAGAAAGATGGGGAATACTCGACCCCGAAGTCCACACCCCCAATGAATTCTAAGAACATCAATTTTCAGCCAATAGTTATTTTAAAGAAAGAAAATAAGGAAATAGCTACTCAGACCAATTTTGAAAACTCTTTAGAAAAATCTCTTCATCAGCGGTTAATAAAATATAATACAGTTCGTTCGCGAATATTTAATAATGATAGCATAAAATTTTTGCCAAGTCCTAAAATTTTAAAATTGAGAAATAAATTTAGAAATCGGCGACGTTTTCGTCGTATAATATCTGAAGCGACGTTAAATCTGAGAAATGACAATAGGCCTTACGCTAAAGTTTTGATAAATAATAATGAATTGGTAGGATTATTGGATAGTGGCGCTTCCATTAGCTGCCTTGGCAAAGGTGGGTTGGACATAATAAATTCTATGAAATGTCCATATGACAAATTTTCTGCTTCCGTTAAAACAGCAGACGGAACAGGCCAAGCCGTTATTGGGAAAGTTAAACTTCCAATCACTTATAACAATATTACACGAGAAGTGGAATTATTCTTAGTCCCAGGTTTAACCCAACCACTTTACCTTGGTGTCAATTTTTGGCAAATTTTTCAATTGGCCCCAAATATAATATCGGAAATCAGTCTAGAGCAAGAAAATGATCCCAATGTGCATGAAATGTCGGATACACAGAAAGTTCAGCTAGAAAATATAATTAAAGAATTTCCTTCTTTTGAGAAAAACGGCCTAGGGCGTACTCATTTAGAAGAACACTCAATAGATGTCGGAAATGCTGAGCCGGTAAAGCAGCGTTTTTATCCAGTATCGCCTGCGATACAACAACTCATGGATTTGGAATTGGAAAGGATGTTAAAGTTAGGGGTAATTGAAGAGAGTACCAGTGCATGGAGTTCACCGGTGGTGTTAGTCCGGAAACCCGGTAAAAATCGCTTATGCCTGGACTCTCGGAAATTGAATAGCCTCACAAAAAAGGATGCTTATCCACTTCCACACCTAGAGGGATTACTAAGTCGACTGTCTGACACGCACTTTATCAGCAGCCTTGACTTAAAAGATGCCTTTTGGCAAATCCCTTTAGAACCCAAATCCAGAGAAATGACAGCGTTTACTATACCTGGCAGACCGTTGTACCAATACACGGTCATGCCGTTTGGGTTGTGTAATTCTGGACAACGGCTTTCCCGACTCATGGATAAAGTCATTCCATATCAGTTGAGACAATATGTATTTGTATATTTAGATGACCTTTTAGTGATAGCTCCTACTTTCGATATCATGTTGAATCGCCTTAAAGAAGTGGCCAAACTGCTTAAAGAGGCAGGACTCACCCTCAATCTCAAGAAGTCCAAATTTTGCTTCAAGCAACTTCGCTACCTTGGTTACATCGTTGGTGGTGGCTGCTTGAAGGTGGACCCCGATAAGGTCTCAGCCATCGCTAACTTCCCAGTACCAAGTACCGCGAAGCAAGCCCGTCGATTTCTAGGAATGGCTGGATGGTATCGTCGTTTTATCAAAGACTATTCCACCTTAGCCGCACCAATCTCTGACTGCCTAAAAAAATCTAAGAAATTCACTTTTTCTCAAGAAGCGATTAAGTCATGTGAACTTTTAAAACAAGCTCTAACATCAGCTCCAGTTCTTAACCATGCTGATTTCAGTAAGCATTTCTTTGTGCAATGTGATGCGTCAAGTTTAGGAATTGGTGGCGTCCTATTTCAGTTGGATAACGAAGGACAAGAACGACCAATTTCCTACATATCTCAAAAGTTGACTAGTACCCAGAAAAATTATACTGTCACAGAACTAGAGTGTTTAGCTGCAATCGTTAGTGTCAAAAAGTTTCGACCCTACATTGAAGGTCTCCCTTTTACAATTATAACTGATCATGCCAGCTTGAAGTGGCTGATGAGTCAAAAGGACCTCAGTGGAAGATTGGCCCGGTGGAGCCTTAAACTACAATCCTACGATTTCCAAATTGAACATAGAAAGGGTAGTAATAACGTCGTCGCAGATACTTTATCGCGAGCATATGTTGAGAGTATCGAAAATATTTCGGATAATTTTATACTTGAGGTAGATTTAAATTCTGACGAATTTAAATCGGAAGAGTATTGTGATTTAATTAAAACAATAAAAGATAATCCCGATAAATTACCGGACGTGATAGTATCAGATGACTTTATTTACAAGCGAATGGATCATTATCGAGGCGACCCTATTCAGGAAGATAACACCTGGAAATTATGGATCCCACCTGGTTTAACTCAAGCTCTGGTTCTTCAGGCTCATGAACCTTCTCAAGCCGGTCATGCAGGCATTGGTAAAACACTTTACCGATTACAACAAAAGTTCTATTGGCCTAATATGGCAAAACAAGTCAAAAATGTTATCAACGATTGTCAGATCTGTAAGGAAACGAAAGCGCCCAACTTTAGAATGAAACCACCCACTGGAAAAATGAACTTACCTGAGCGTCCTTTTCAACGCCTTTATATGGACTTTCTAGGACCTTATCCAAGAACTCGAGAAGGTCATACGACAATATTTCTAGTCTTAGACCAATTTACTAAATTTCCGTTGGCAAAACTTTTAGCTAAAGCAACTTCTCAGTCCATTATTAAATATTTAGAGGAACAAGTTTTCACAATTTTCGGTGTGCCTGAGGAAATTTTTTCCGATAACGGCCGTCAATTTGTTTCAAAAGACTTCCAAGACTTCATTAAAGGATATGGAATCAAACATATTCGTACTGCGGTTTATTCACCCCAGGCTAACGCCTCAGAACGGCTCAATAGATCAATCTTGTCAGCGATTAGATCATATTTAAGCGATGATCATAAATTATGGAGTAAGAACTTAAATTTCATAATGGCATCATTGCGTAGTTCAGTACATAG
Organism: Chrysopilus asiliformis; assembly: GCA_964034945.1. Taxonomy (NCBI): domain Eukaryota; kingdom Metazoa; phylum Arthropoda; class Insecta; order Diptera; family Rhagionidae; genus Chrysopilus; species Chrysopilus asiliformis. The sequence goes on from OZ035962.1 coordinate 63,006,191, forward strand.
TTCATTAAGAACATCTCCATACGAAGCTCTGTTTGGGACTACCATGATAAATCACGGCTCAGAATACGAACTATTAAAAAAATTAGACGCATTACAAGATGGGAGTATTAAAATAATGTCTAACACCTCCAAGATGAATATTATTAGGGCAAATCTTGCTAAACGGTTAGAAGATTCGCAGAATAAAATTGTTAATCAATATAACTTGCGGACAAGGGAAACATCATTCGTCCCTGGTCAAGAAGTTTTTCGGAGGAATTTTATTCTCAGCGATGCAGGACAGAATATAAGCGCGAAACTATCAAAAAAATTTGTGAAGTGTCGTATTAGAAAAAAAATAGCGAAAAACCTTTATGAAGTGGAAAACTTGCAAGGAAAATCGATAGGCGTTTACCATGGGAAAGATTTGCGAGCTTAATTTTGACAATTTTTTTTAATATTGCCCAGCTAGCCAACAAAGGAACATTGAGACTCTATCTCAGCGTGGACGAGCCCCACGTTTGACATAAAAAAATTAACAACCCACTTTTTTCAAAAATATTTATTAGCTACAGGTAGCATAAAAATCTTTTTGTGTTGTTATGTGGGCTTAAAAAAATAAAATATTCAAAAAAATATCCCGCCTTTAGCTACCAAGAAATAGACTCAGAATCTAAGAAGAGATCTCGCCATTGTGCTTAAATATTCAGGACACGAACCAGCCTAAAAGCTTTAAGGAAAAAAATCCTCCATAGTAGCCGCGTTCTTTTAGGTCTACTTAAATTATTTTAATGCTAAAAATAAATAAATAAAAGTAATAATATTAAACGAATGAATGAACGTTTAAATGGGTGATTAAAACTTAGAACGAACAATAAAACTAATGAATATGAAAGATTTGTATAAATAGCTTAAAAGACTAGATAAATAAATAAATAAACAGCGATAAACAAACAGGGAAATTTCGTTTTGCAAACAGATCCTAGCTCACGCTAAAACCACGTTCTCTTCTTGCATCAACCGTGGAACGTGGAGGTTCGCTCAAGTACCGAGAACCTCAAAATTTGCTATCAAATTTTTTTTAAAAGTATAAAAAAAAAGAAGGTTTCGATCAAACTGAAACCCAGAAAAAAGATTTTTTTATTGTGATTAAACTTTCGGTCGATCGTCTGCCGGTTAGTATATCAGAATAAAGAATATTCAAAGCTAGATTTTTCTACCTTTTTTTTATGTTAAAATCAGGCAAAAATGGAGATTCCTGAGCCGGACAGAGGCTATTATTATTCGGTATTCGGCCCCAAACTGTTATTAATAAAAGCGGTGCATGTTGGCCACGTCGACCACAAAATCCATCCCGGTTGGTACACAAGAAGCAAGAGCGATCCGCGAGGGGATCCGGATACCGATTCTTTTTAATATTTCATCGAATTTATGTTGCTAAACTGCGAGCAACGGAAATTATAATTGTGCATTAGAATAATAGTGCAGGCGAATCATAGTACAGGAACCTTGGTTCCCGGAACTTTCTTTAATGCCCACGTTGTTAGCGCATCCAAATATAACCTAAAAGCTGGCTCCGGAATAGTTCCAGAAGGAGGCCGTAACGATTTCGATTTGGAAGAAGCTCGTTGTATTTATCATCAAGGCAATTTCGGCAATATCAATTTCAAAATTTTTATTTGTTCTATATATTTTTTTTTCCTTGTTTAATTTATTTGTCTAAAAAGTTCCCTAACATTTTCTTTTAGCTAAATATTTCTCAAAAAGAAAGAAAATTCAAGAAAAATTCAAGAAAAATTCAAGAAAAAATTCAAGAAACATTTTTATATAAAGCAAGCAGATCCAGTCGTCGTTGTGCACAACTACGCGGAGCCGCAAAAAAAAAAATTAAAGAAAGGAGTAAATTAAAATAAAGGTGAGTATTTTTAAATATTTTCTTATTGGGAGTATCGATTTCATATTAGTTCAAAATAAAAGGAAAGTAAAAGGAACTTAAAAATAATTTAACGTAGCTAAAAGAGAAAGACATTAAAAATAAAGAAAGATAATTAAACATAATAATAAGAACATATCATTATTGTACAAAAATTATAAATTAAAAACTAAAGTAACAATAATAATAATAACCACTATTTGAATTTCGCTGTATCACTATATTTTTAAAGAAGCTTTTCCCAAATCTCTTTGAACTCACTTCTCAATCGTGGTGGAGAAAATATATTATATTTTTTTTTACGCGGCAATGCTAAATGGTTTTCGGACGGGTTATGATAGTTCTCGCCGCAAGGGGGCACTATTATCCGTTTGCCTATGTTAACTTTTAAAATGAAAAAGATTCAAACATTTTAACGAATTTTGATCAGTTATGATTGCTTAAGGAAGTAGCATGAAAGGGAGAAACATGATCGCGATTTTTCGAAAACGGAGATATATACGGATGGAGAAAGACGGACAGACAGGACGAAGTGGAAGATGGACGTAGGGTGGACGGACAAACACGACGATGTAAAGTAATAACGGACAGGACGAGCAGATTTGATTTTGTTAGGGTAGCTTCGAGAAACATAAACATTACCATGCGCAAAGTGTCTAACAGTTTTAAAAGTTTTTTTTTGTATTGAATTCTTCTGTTTAATATCCAATTATATTTCGCTGGCTTTATTTCGTAGATTTTATTTATCTTTTCTATGTAGTCTAATTGTTTAGACATTATGCGTATGTGGTGAGGATCAGTGAAGAAATATTAGGCACAGATTGATGTGATTTTGGTTGAACAGAGTATTTCCTTTTTCGGTGCAAGAACCGCCCCAACCCGACGAGTTTAAGCCCAAAAATTATGTGCCTAGCCGAGGATTAAGGAAATCGAATCATAAGTAGCGATTTCACCTTGCTACCATAAAAGTCGCTGTTAGCTTTTACCCCAAAATCTACACATGTTTATATAACAACTTCAAAGTGGAATTTTGGTACAACTGTTCGAATTTTGATACGAATATCACCATACGGGTTTTCAATAATTGCTAGATTGGCAATTATAGCTTTTGTTATGTTTTTTTTTTAATTTCTTACTTTGTCACAACAATGGACAAAGATTTTTCGTCTAATATGCTAGGAAATGGTTTTAATTACTTTTAATATTCATTAAAGCGGAATATTTTACATACCAGCATACAGTGAAACCATTAAATGTCACCCTTCTTGACAGTAAAACCGTTTAAAACTGATAATCTCATATGAATAATTAGGGCAATAAAAATCAATATCTTAGATATACATATGTACATATATATGTTACAACAGAATATTAAGAAATTTACATTAATTCGACGATTGAAAGTTATATCAGAGAACAAAGAATCTAGAGAAAAAACTCTTAGAACAAATTTTTAGAGAAAATTTTTCCACTGTGAGAGGAAGCAAGAGGATCCGATGTAACACGCAAAAAAATTATCCATTCGATTCCTCCATCTCATTGAATAGATACGACGAAAATGATTCTCTCTGCTTCGTGCTCCCTAGTCTAAAAGTATTTAACTTTTATGCCGTAGCTAGTAAATGATAGGGACCTTTTCCCCCCCTTCGACGGGGAAATTTGTCGAAAATTTGTTCGGCAGAGTTTTTTCTATGATTCCTTATTCTATGGTTATATTATCGGTGCTTTCAAGCAAGCAGGCAGTAAATCCAGATAAATTCAAATCATATGCCAAGTCTACAGCTGATTTGTATAATAAACATTACAATTGGAGAAATATGTCTGTAACAATGCATAAAGTGCTTTTCCATGGCAAGCTGATAATTTATTAGAATGTAATTTTTCCTTAACTTAATGTAATTTTAGTCATGTGTATTTGTATCAGTTGTATTCAAATAATCGTATTAAAAAAGTTTGTCTTTAAAAATGCTATATTTTTTTATAACATTTAAACAACAACTTTAAAACAAAACCAAGAACCAAAAAAATATTACAACAACAAATATAGTTTTGATTATTTCATCATATAGGGTATGAAAGTTGCTCCTATTTGATTTTCATGTACTGACGATATATGTAAAAAGGCATTCTAAATATTTTCGTCATTAATGATTTTTTCTGTACGACCAACCGTTCTCGAGATTTTCGTAATTTTTGATTTCAAATGCAGATGGGTGGGGGAGGGGAGGGGGTGATCTGATTGTGAGGAAATAAAGCTTGGAGTTTTATCTAGCCAACAAAAAAACCTCATTCAAAAATATTGATCCGTTCAAAAGTTATGGATTTTTGGCCACCGAATGGCACTTTGGCCCCATAGTGCGGCGTATTCGAAGACTCGTTGCATTGTGCAGTTCTTCTTGACATGAGGCTCGGTAAATTGTCTCTGGAATTGGTTCATCCCACTCAGTCCCATTTTTCCATACCTCTTGCAGTAAGACTTTGACATAAATAATGAAGTTAGATAATATCTCGAACGGGTCGAAGATTTACATAGCTATGCTGAGCAGCTACCCTTTCGTTGGACGTCTCTTATACGTTATCCTAACAGACGTTATGAAATTTCGAACGAAATCGAAACACATCTTCGCTGGTATTCTCATATATTCCTAGTACCCTCTCGGTCGGCAATCCATGTCCTTTGTCCATACTCAGTAACATTTGAGTGACGGTACTCGAGCGGTCATAGGCTTTCACAACGCCTTGTGAGTTGGACACGAAATTGCGAAGGTTGAAGCCACCGTTTCGATATATTCCCAGTTTCTCCTTCAAAACTTCTATCGCCTTCGACACTGATTACAAACTGTGAACACTGGTAGCGTCAAATCGTTCTGATAGCCCACCGACTATGATGATTATGTGGCGAAGCATTTAGGTTTTTGACGTATTGCACGGAGCATGGCGAGCAAGTAGCTCCAAATGTCACCACCTTCATGACGTAGGTATCGATCGGCTTCGCTGCGTCACCAGAGACACTTAGTCCTCGGAATGAATGCGAACTGCTGGTAAGCCTTTTAGTCGCAATCTGTAAATTCTGGTAAAACAGCTCAGTAGGCGAAATGTCAGTGAGCAGGAAACAACAAATTGTGATTGCCAAAATATTGGCTTTAAAACGTCTGGAAAAGAACTAATCTACCCTTTGCCCTCGCAAATCGACTCTCTTGTAATATCTAGAATATGCATTCCATTCAAAATTCCTTTTCTCGTAAAATAATGATAAGTTCCCATATATCTTTTCTCGAAAATTTAGTTTCCGTCATTTTAATTTGGTTGCCTGTCAAAAACTGGTAAACCAGATTGGTCCACACTGGCTCTTGAGCAAACAGTTTTGCTGGCACACCAGAAATAAAAGTCAATGTAGTCCCTGTGTATGTCTCCGCATACGGCTTAACATCTTATTCTGAAGTTAAACAAGACGATCGGGAGCGGCGGATTTAGGTCTGGTCCATTCAATAACTCAGAATTAAGTGACTTCTCTCTGACTGATACAGCAGCATCAAGCGCCAGACGAAGTTTTCCCGGCTTGTTATAAAAAAGTTGAACAAAATTCAATGGTTTTCAAAACTGTTTTATTTTTAATAAATTTATAAACAAATACTCATATATACTTCATTTGCTATTAAACGGAACCAGAGCCTTCCCTAACAATTGCGTTACTCCTTTGTGCAGTCGCTTTGCAAGATAATTAAATAAAATATAACTGGAGTCTCCTAATCCCAATAATCTGAAATGCAATCTAGTCAGTGATTCTGTTGGTAAACTCATCCCTAGCAGGAACCTCTAGAACAGTGGTTCTTAACCTGGGTTCGATCGAACCCCAGGGGTTCGGTGAGTCAGTATCCGGGGTTCAGCGGAGATCAAAACACACACTTTTTGTTTTTATGTGAAAATCATGTTATTTGTTCTTTAATGGTTTTGTTCATTTTGTGCACCTATGTATAAATATATACCTGTTTTGAATTTGAAAAAATCATATTTTATTTTTCCAATTAAGAAGGGTTCGGTGAACGCGCATATGAAACTGATGGGGGTCAGTACCTCCAACAAGGTTAAGAACCACTGCTCTAGAAAATCTTGTTGGACCCCTGTTACGCATTTTTGTCTCATCATTATGTTGCCATCACGATAGGGTTGAGCTAGCAATAATGATGCTTGTGATTTTGATTTATTTTATCTTTCTAATTAACTTTTTTTCTTTTTTCCCGAAATCATATCAACAGACTCTCAGACATGCACACACCAAGGCAAGCCTCATATAAACATGCTGGGATTATCCTCCTAGTGCCACTCTTTTTATGCAAACATTACAAATTCAACGTCACACATAAATAAATAAATATAAAAAAACATAAGATTTTGGTTTTGGTGCTCAGAAATAATTTTCACGGTGTGCTCTTATCATCATAGCACCACAGGATCCGACGCGCGCGAAATTACCGTAACCGGCGTGGTCGGCGTCGATCCACGCTTATAAAAAAAATAGCGAACGCAGAGTCTTTTAAAAGATTAGAGAAATAATAAAAATTCAAATTGGGGATCATAAACGGAACACCCGATATCGGCCAAATGTTTCCGTCAACGAAAAAACTACTTTTCGGGGTAAAAAACCGTTATAAAATCTAAAACTAGCCAATCAATCTTTCACCAAGTCCTAATCCTAAACTATTTATAAAAAGAAAATTCAAGAAAAAAATTAAACTAAAAATAAAAAAATATATAGAAAAATACTCTCTTTGATTCGCAAGCCGAAATTTGCAAATTACGCAAAAAAAAACGTTTATTTCTAGTCAACCTAATTTAACACACTATAAGTGACAGAAAACCTTAAATCTTTTTCGAAAACATGATCCGGACAATCCCAGAATAACAAGAAAAAAAATTATAATATTAATTTTAATAAAGTATTTTTTTGTACCCCAAAGAAGATCATGTGCGAAACAAAGTTTCCTTCAGTAAGGAATCATGTTTTTTTATGTATTTTTTATTTCATTCGCGCGTATGATAAGTGAAAATCACTAAAAACACTAAACCCGGTAGTAACGTGGGGCGCAGTGTTTGTGTGAAATTAAATGGGTGATTTAATGTCAAATAATGTGGTTTTGTTTCGTTTTGTCCACTCGTTTTAATTTTCTTTTCCCTTTCTATTTTAGGACTCTTTCAGGAACTTCCACGGACGGACTCTTGGAAAATCAAAAATAGTTAAAGCGGAGCAAACACCTGGATAGAACGACAACAACAACCTCAGATAAGTTGTCATAATATTTGCCATAAGAATTGGTTTTTTGTGTATTTTTCCTTCTTTCTTAATGACACTTTCAATTATTCGCGTTACTGGGTAATAGTCCATTGCTAAAACAAAATTTTACAACGAAACTGAAATAAGCAACAATCACAAAGAGAATCTAAAATTGAGTGTTGATATAATTTTTTATTGTTTATTTAACAAATTTAAATATTTGTTTTTATAACTTCATCAACCCAATCCATCATGTTAGCAACATTCGCATAAAGTCCCGGATATTTAGGGCGAGCACATCCAATAGCCCAAGACACTACACCATGTAATTTGTTATTAACCACTAACGGACCACCAGAATCTTGCTTACAGGCATCTTTTTTTCCTTCCATATAACCAGCACATAAAATGTCATCTCCAAACTTCAATTCATAGGATTTTGCGCAATCTTTACTATTAAGTATAGGAACTTCAAGAGACTGGAGAATTTTCGGTGGAGAGCCAGTTTCCGATAATCGTCCCCAACCACTCACAATCCCGATATCGCCAACCGGTATCGGTTCATACAAGCTAGGTAATGAAATTGGCTGTATTTCATCAGTAAAGTTCAATGGACTTTTAAGAAACACGACAGCTAAATCATGATTTACTGGCAGTTTTTGGTACTTAGGGTGATTAAAATATCGATCAACAGGAACACTAACGCCACTTTCATCTCCCCGGATTGAGGTTCCAACACGCACAGCCAATTCCTTTAGATATGATCCCTCAGTGCAGTGTGCAGCTGTGATGATAATCTTAGGGCCTACAATTGAAGCTCCACATTTATGAACGCCAAATGTCGTCAAAGCGGCTTGATATGGGAGATTTTTAATATTGGTGGCTTTTCCTCCCACAACTCCGAGCTTGGGGTACTGCTGTTTTGGTAATGCGTGATTTTGTTCCAAAATGGCAAAAAAGCAAAACAGTAATACTGCGATATGGGCCATTTGTGCTGAAATATTTTTTTATTTTATTTGAATGCATATGCTGAAAAAAAAGAGTGAAATATTATTTTTCGCAAACCTTCTTTCCTTGCTGACTCTTGATACTGGAAAAGAAATTGTTTCTATTTCACTTGTTTTATATAGGCAGTCGAAATATAACGCTGCTAATTACGATGTCAAATATTTATTTTCTCACAACTGTTTAAGTAATATTAATTAAGCGTATACAAATTATTTGTACTTAAATATTTGTTGCTACCTACCATTTACTGCAAGACACGTGGAGACCAGGTAAAAAAAATTCAGTAATTTTGTGATGTTAAATATCAATCCACTTAATTAATTTTGCAAAATAATTACCTCCAAAAAAAACATAAAAGCTAAAATTGCCTATAACAGACAAAATTACAAATATAAGAACACCCATTACGCTAGATTTTAAAAGCTATTCAATTTTTTTCAGTACTCAAATTTCACACTATATACCAAATTACAATTTTTTTTAAAAATTTTAGAGCTAGTTACTTTTTGTAAAGTATCTAACCAATCATCGGACACAAAAATGAACTACCGTCTGTATGTCCGTGAACACCATAACTTTCAAAAGGATTGATTAAGAGACTGGACATTTTTGTATAGTTACGTTTGACCACGATTAGACGCAGACACACTGAGCTTCCACACTGAACCTCTCGTGATTACACAGGTTGAGCTGAACCCAAACGAAAATGAAACGAATGGAAATTGGGCCATTTTGTTTTTAATTTCGTGTTTGTGAAAAGTTTTTTTTGTATTTAATTTCGTGTTTGTGAGTGTCAGATACACCGGGGTGTTGCTCGTATGCTTCAATCAAAACCGTTTTCTGACTTTTATTCCAGTTTGCCATTGAATAAACCAATTTTAGACGTCCGTCAAGTTAGCACTACAACTTTTGAAATTAGAAAAACTTTTTATTGGATTAATTGTCGCTTAATTGTCGTGATTTTGTCGTAAAAGAAAAAAAATTGTCGCGCCCATATTTTTCAAAAAAAGCGTGTGTAGTGCTAACTATGTAGCATAGTACTATGTAGCATAGTTAGCACTACACACCCTAGAAATCGGGTAATTCGCACGTTGAACTGGAAACTAATGATTGGATTAATTGTCGCTTGACCGTTATGATTTTGTCGTAAAATAAAAAAAACCCCGTCCCGAACAATTTTTTAAAAATTACCCCGTTTAAAGCCAAGTGATGGTCTAGTTAGCATTACACACCCCAGAACTGGGGTAATTCGCACGTTGAACTGGAAACTAATGATTGGATTAATTGTCGCTTGACCGTTATGATTTTGTCGTAAAATAAAAAAAATTGTCGCGCCCATATTTTTCAAAAAAAGCGTGTGTAGTGCTAACTATGTAGCATAGTTAGCACTACACACCCTAGAAATCGGGTAATTCGCACGTTGAACTGGAAACTAATGATTGGATTAATTGTCGCTTGACCGTTATGATTGTGTCGTAAAATAAAAAAAAACCCGTCCCGAACAATTTTTTAAAAATTACCCCGTTTAAAGCCAAGTGATGGTCTAGTTAGCATTACACACCCCAGAACTGGGGTAATTCGCACGTTGAACTGGAAACTAATGATTGGATTAATTGTCGCTTGACCGTTATGATTTTGTCGTAAAATAAAAAAAAAACCGTCCCGAACAATTTTTTAAAAATTACCCCGTTTAAAGCCAAGTGATGATCTAGTTAGCATTACACACCCCAGAACTGGGGTAATTCGCACGTTGAACTGGAAACTAATGATTGGATTAATTGTCGCTTGACCGTTATGATTTTGTCGTAAAATAAAAAAAAACCCGTCCCGAACAATTTTTTAAAAATTACCCCGTTTAAAGCCAAGTGATGGTCTAGTTAGCATTACACACCCCAGAACTGGGGTAATTCGCACGTTGAACTGGAAACTAATGATTGGATTAATTGTCGCTTGACCGTTATGATTTTGTCGTAAAATAAGAAAAAACCGTCCCGAACAATTTTTTAAAAATTACTCCGTTTAAAGCCAAGTGATGGTCTAGTTAGCATTACACACCCCAGAACTGGGGTAATTCGCACGTTGAACTGGAAACTAATGATTGGATTAATTGTCGCTTGACCGTTATGATTTTGTCGTAAAATAAAAAAAAACCCGTCCCGAACAATTTTTTAAAAATTACCCCGTTTAAAGCCAAGTGATGGTCTAGTTAGCATTACACACCCCAGAACTGGGGTAATTCGCACGTTGAACTGGAAACTAATGATTGGATTAATTGTCGCTTGACCGTTATGATTTTGTCGTAAAATAAAAAAAACCCGTCCCGAACAATTTTTTAAAAATTACCCCGTTTAAAGCCAAGTGATTTATTTATTTATTTATTTACTATTTCATCAATACACTGACTACTACAAGTTAAATTAAATGCTAATAAATGTATATACAAATTATAGAGAAAAAAAAAATATTATAATAAAAAAAAAAATAATTAAATATATGTTTACAATACTAAATAATAATTTAAAAATAAATACAAAACAAAAAAAAAAAAAATTTAATGAAGCAAATTCTTCAGTTGCGCTAGACTGATATTAAAATCAATACATTCAAATGAATTATTAAAAGTTCGAGCCATTGATGAAAGAGGCTCATTATAACCATAATTTGTCGAGTGTGATGGAACTTTTAAAAATCTATAAGTTCTTCTGGTTCTATTATTTGCGTTTATATTTAGTTGACTTAATAGTGGAACCGAGTCAATTATTCCGTTCAACATTTTAAAAGTGAATTTAATTTTGGCATTCGTACGGCGAACTTTTAGAGAATGCAAATTTATAAGTTTTAAGCGATCCTCATAAGGGGGGAGAATAAGAGAATTTTCCCACGGTAAATGTTTCAGAGCAAATCGAACAAATTTTCGTTGGACACTTTCAATACGCACAGAGTGAATATCGTAGTAAGGGTCCCACACTACTGAAGCATACTCTAAAATAGGACGAACGAATGCACAATATAAAGTTTTCGTGATAAAAGGATCACAAAATTCTTTAGACCATCTTTTAACAAAACCCAAGGTAGAGTTAGCTCTAGATGAAATCATATCAATATGGTCATTAAATGTAAGAGAAACATCAAAAATGACACCAAGATCTTTTACTTTAGTTGATCTTGGTATAACGTTATCATTGAGCATATAATTATGTGAAATATATTCCTTCTTTCTAGTATAACTTACTACAGAACATTTATCAACGTTTAACAATAAAAAATTATTTGAACACCAAGTTTGAAAATTAAGCAAATCAGAAACTAAAAAGTTGCAGTCAGAAAGATTATTAACAATTCGATAAATTTTTACGTCGTCAGCATATATCAAAACACAACTATTTTTAATTACTAAATTTATGTCATTAATAAATAATATAAACAATAAAGGCCCGAGATGGCTACCTTGAGGTACTCCAGAAGGATTATCCACTATATTAGAGATACTTCCACGAAAATAAACGAACTGTTTACGATGAACTAAATAAGATTCTATCCATTTGACAAAATTGTGAGGAAAACCAAGAATATTTAACTTAAGTAATAGTAATTTATGAGAAAGTCTGTCGAAAGCTTTAGTAAAATCAGTATAAATGCAATCAATCTGATTGCCATTTTCGATCTTACATTTGCAAAAAGATGTAAATTCTACTAAATTCGTTTCAGTAGAACGACCTTTCATAAAGCCATGTTGGTGAATATTTATTAATGACTTAGTGTGGAACTGCACAGAGGAACACACTATGGCCTCAAAAAGTTTTGCGATGCAAGAAAGTCTAGCAATCGGCCTGTAATTAGCAATTTCGTTACGGTTTCCTTTTTTGTGTAATGGAATGATAAAAGAAAGTTTCCAAACATTAGGGAAAGTACCCGAACATAAAGACAGATTAAATAAATGAACTAATGGTTCAATTAACGTAACATTACATTTTTTCAGGACTACAGAAGGTACGCCATCAGGACCACACGAGAAATTACACTCCAGATTGTTAATATAATTTAAAATAGTACGTTGATCAATGTTCAGATCATTCATTGTCAGGCTAGTTGTAGTCAAGTTTTTTAAACTATTTAAATTGTTATAGTCAATATCACAATTGGAATTATCACAAAAAGCACTTTGGAAAAAATTTGCAAAAAGATTGCAAATAGTCTCAGGGTCAGAACTAGTAAAATTATTGAAAGTAAGAGATGATGGATAGCCATCAACTTTTCTTTTGTTATTTACAAATTTCCAAAAGGCCTTAGGATCACATTTTATATGGTCTAGTTAGCATTACACACCCCAGAACTGGGGTAATTCGCACGTTGAACTGGAAACTAATGATTGGATTAATTGTCGCTTGACCGTTATGATTTTGTCGTAAAATAAAAAAAAACCCGTCCCGAACAATTTTTTAAAAATTACCCCGTTTAAAGCCAAGTGATGGTCTAGTTAGCATTACACACCCCAGAACTGGGGTAATTCGCACGTTGAACTGGAAACTAATGATTGGATTAATTGTCGCTTGACCGTTATGATTTTGTCGTAAAATAAAAAAAAACCGTCCCGAACAATTTTTTAAAAATTACCCCGTTTAAAGATGGTCTAGTTAGCATTACACACCCCAGAACTGGGGTAATTCGCACGTTGAACTGGAAACTAATGATTGGATTAATTGTCGTTTGACCGTTATGATTTTGTCGTAAAAGAAAAAAAATTGTCGCGCCCATATTTTTCAAAAAAAGCGTGTGTAGTGCTAACTATGTAGCATAGTTAGCACTACACACCCTAGAAATCGGGTAATTCGCACGTTGAACTGGAAACTAATGATTGGATTAATTGTCGCTTGACCGTTATGATTTTGTCGTAAAATAAAAAAAACCCCGTCCCGAACAATTTTTTAAAAATTACCCCGTTTAAAGATGGTCTAGTTAGCATTACACACCCCAGAACTGGGGTAATTCGCACGTTGAACTGGAAACTAATGATTGGATTAATTGTCGCTTGACCGTTATGATTTTGTCGTAAAAGAAAAAAAATTGTCGCGCCCATATTTTTCAAAAAAAGCGTGTGTAGTGCTAACTATGTAGCATAGTTAGCACTACACACCCTAGAAATCGGGTAATTCGCACGTTGAACTGGAAACTAATGATTGGATTAATTGTCGCTTGACCGTTATGATTTTGTCGTAAAATAAAAAAACCCCGTCCCGAACAATTTTTTAAAAATTACCCCGTTTAAAGCCAAGTGATGGTCTAGTTAGCATTACACACCCCAGAACTGGGGTAATTCGCACGTTGAACTGGAAACTGATGATTGGATTAATTGTCGCTTGACCGTTATGATTTTGTCGTAAAAGAAAAAAAATTGTCGCGCCCATATTTTTCAAAAAAAGCGTGTGTAGTGCTAACTATGTAGCATAGTTAGCACTACACACCCTAGAAATCGGGTAATTCGCACGTTGAACTGGAAACTAATGATTGGATTAATTGTCGCTTGACCGTTATGATTTTGTCGTAAAATAAAAAAAAACCCGTCCCGAACAATTTTTTAAAAATTACCCCGTTTAAAGCCAAGTGATGGTCTAGTTAGCATTACACACCCCAGAACTGGGGTAATTCGCACGTTGAACTGGAAACTAATGATTGGATTAATTGTCGCTTGACCGTTATGATTTTGTCGTAAAATAAAAAAAACCCCGTCCCGAACAATTTTTTAAAAATTACCCCGTTTAAAGATGGTCTAGTTAGCATTACACACCCCAGAACTGGGGTAATTCGCACGTTGAACTGGAAACTAATGATTGGATTAATTGTCGCTTGACCGTTATGATTTTGTCGTAAAATAAAAAAAAACCCGTCCCGAACAATTTTTTAAAAATTACCCCGTTTAAAGCCAAGTGATGGTCTAGTTAGCATTACACACCCCAGAACTGGGGTAATTCGCACGTTGAACTGAAAACTAATGATTGGATTAATTGTCGCTTGACCGTTATGATTTTGTCGTAAAATAAAAAAAACCCGTCCCGAACAATTTTTTAAAAATTACCCCGTTTAAGGCCAACTGATGGTCTAGTTAGCATTACACACCCCAGAACTGGGGTAATTCGCACGTTGAACTGGAAACTAATGATTGGATTAATTGTCGTTTGACCGTTATGATTTTGTCGTAAAATATAAAAAATTGTCGCGCCCATATTTTTCAAAAAAAGCGTGTGTAGTGCTAACTATGTAGCATAGTTAGCACTACACACCCTAGAAATCGGGTAATTCGCACGTTGAACTGGAAACTAATGATTGGATTAATTGTCGCTTGACCGTTATGATTTTGTCGTAAAATAAAAAAAAACCCCGTCCCGAACAATTTTTTAAAAATTACCCCGTTTAAAGATGGTCTAGTTAGCATTACACACCCCAGAACTGGGGTAATTCGCACGTTGAACTGGAAACTAATGATTGGATTAATTGTCGTTTGACCGTTATGATTTTGTCGTAAAATAAAAAAAATTGTCGCGCCCATATTTTTCAATAAAAGCGTGTGTAGTGCTAACTATGTAGCATAGTTAGCACTACACACCCTAGAAATCGGGTAATTCGCACGTTGAACTGGAAACTAATGATTAGATTAATTGTCGCTTGACCGTTATGATTTTGTCGTAAAATAAAAAAAACCCCGTCCCGAACAATTTTTTAAAAATTACCCCGTTTAAAGCCAAGTGATGGTCTAGTTAGCATTACACACCCCAGAACTGGGGTAATTCGCACGTTGAACTGGAAACTAATGATTGGATTAATTGTCGCTTGACCGTTATGATTTTGTCGTAAAATAAAAAAAAACCCGTCCCGAACAATTTTTTTAAAAATTACCCCGTTTAAAGCCAAGTGATGGTCTAGTTAGCATTACACACCCCAGAACTGGGGTAATTCGCACGTTGAACTGGAAACTAATGATTGGATTAATTGTCGCTTGACCGTTATGATTTTGTCGTAAAATAAAAAAAACCCCGTCCCGAACAATTTTTTAAAAATTACCCCGTTTAAAGATGGTCTAGTTAGCATTACACACCCCAGAACTGGGGTAATTCGCACGTTGAACTGGAAACTAATGATTGGATTAATTGTCGCTTGACCGTTATGATTTTGTCGTAAAAGAAAAAAAATTGTCGCGCCCATATTTTTCAAAAAAAGCGTGTGTAGTGCTAACTATGTAGCATAGTTAGCACTACACACCCTAGAAATCGGGTAATTCGCACGTTGAACTGGAAACTAATGATTGCATTAATTGTCGCTTGACCGTTATGATTTTGTCGTAAAATAAAAAAAAAACCCGTCCCGAACAATTTTTTAAAAATTACCCCGTTTAAAGATGGTCTAGTTAGCATTACACACCCCAGAACTGGGGTAATTCGCACGTTGAACTGGAAACTAATGATTGGATTAATTGTCGCTTGACCGTTATGATTTTGTCGTAAAATAAAAAAAATTGTCGCGCCCATATTTTTCAATAAAAGCGTGTGTAGTGCTAATTATGTAGCATAGTTAGCACTACTCACCCTAGAAATCGGGTAATTCGCACGTTGAACTGGAAACTAATGATTAGATTAATTGTCGCTTGACCGTTATGATTTTGTTGTAAAATAAAAAAAAACCCCGTCCCGAACAATTTTTTAAAAATTACCCCGTTTAAAGCCAAGTGATGGTCTAGTTAGCATTACACACCCCAGAACTGGGGTAATTCGCACGTTGAACTGGAAACTAATGATTGGATTAATTGTCGCTTGACCGTTATGATTTTGTCGTAAAATAAAAAAAACCCCGTCCCGAACAATTTTTTTAAAATTACCCCGTTTAAAGATGGTCTAGTTAGCATTACACACCCCAGAACTGGGGTAATTCGCACGTTGAACTGGAAACTAATGATTGGATTAATTGTCGCTTGACCGTTATGATTTTGTCGTAAAAGAAAAAAAATTGTCGCGCCCATATTTTTCAAAAAAAGCGTGTGTAGTGCTAACTATGTAGCATAGTTAGCACTACACACCCTAGAAATCGGGTAATTCGCACGTTGAACTGGAAACTAATGATTGGATTAATTGTCGCTTGACCGTTATGATTTTGTCGTAAAATAAAAAAAATTGTCGCGCCCATATTTTTCAATAAAAGCGTGTGTAGTGCTAACTATGTAGCATAGTTAGCACTACACACCCTAGAAATCGGGTAATTCGCACGTTGAACTGGAAACTAATGATTAGATTAATTGTCGCTTGACCGTTATGATTTTGTCGTAAAATAAAAAAAACCCCGTCCCGAACAATTTTTTAAAAATTACCCCGTTTAAAGCCAAGTGATGGTCTAGTTAGCATTACACACCCCAGAACTGGGGTAATTCGCACGTTGAACTGGAAACTAATGATTGGATTAATTGTCGCTTGACCGTTATGATTTTATCGTAAAAGAAAAAAAATTGTCGCGCCCATATTTTTCAAAAAAAGCGTGTGTAGTGCTAACTATGTAGCATAGTTAGCACTACACACCCTAGAAATCGGGTAATTCGCACGTTGAACTGGAAACTAATGATTGGATTAATTGTCGCTTGACCGTTATGATTTTGTCGTAAAATAAAAAAAAACCCGTCCCGAACAATTTTTTAAAAATTACTCCGTTTAAAGATGGTCTAGTTAGCATTACACACCCCAGAACTGGGGTAATTCGCACGTTGAACTGGAAACTAATGATTGGATTAATTGTCGCTTGACCGTTATGATTTTGTCGTAAAAGAAAAAAAATTGTCGCGCCCATATTTTTCAAAAAAAGCGTGTGTAGTGCTAACTATGTAGCATAGTTAGCACTACACACCCTAGAAATCGGGTAATTCGCACGTTGAACTGGAAACTAATGATTGGATTAATTGTCGCTTGACCGTTATGATTTTGTCGTAAAATAAAAAAAACCCGTCCCTAACAATTTTTTAAAAATTACTCCGTTTAAAGATGGTCTAGTTAGCATTACACACCCCAGAACTGGGGTAATTCGCACGTTGAACTGGAAACGAATGATTGGATTAATTGTCGCTTGACCGTTATGATTTTGTCGTAAAATAAAAAAAATTGTCGCGCCCATATTTTTCAATAAAAGCGTGTGTAGTGCTAACTATGTAGCATAGTTAGCACTACACACCCTAGAAATCGGGTAATTCGCACGTTGAACTGGAAACTAATGATTAGATTAATTGTCGCTTGACCGTTATGATTTTGTCGTAAAATAAAAAAAACCCCGTCCCGAACAATTTTTTAAAAATTACCCCGTTTAAAGCCAAGTGATGGTCTAGTTAGCATTACACACCCCAGAACTGGGGTAATTCGCACGTTGAACTGGAAACTAATGATTGGATTAATTGTCGCTTGACCGTTATGATTTTGTCGTAAAATAAAAAAAACCCCTTCCCGAACAATTTTTTAAAAATTACCCCGTTTAAAGATGGTCTAGTTAGCATTACACACCCCAGAACTGGGGTAATTCGCACGTTGAACTGGAAACTAATGATTGGATTAATTGTCGCTTGACCGTTATGATTTTGTCGTAAAATAAAAAAAACCCGTCCCGAACAATTTTTTAAAAATTACCCCGTTTAAAGCCAAGTGATGGTCTAGTTAGCATTACACACCCCAGAACTGGGGTAATTCGCACGTTGAACTGGAAACTAATGATTGGATTAATTGTCGCTTGACCGCTATGATTTTGTCGTAAAATAAAAAAAACCCGTCCCGAACAATTTTTTAAAAATTACCCCGTTTAAAGCCAAGTGATGGTCTAGTTAGCATTACACACCCCAGAACTGGGGTAATTCGCACGTTGAACTGGAAACTAATGATTGGATTAATTGTCGCTTGACCGTTATGATTTTGTCGTAAAATAAAAAAAACCCCGTCCCGAACAATTTTTTAAAAATTACCCCGTTTAAATATGGTCTAGTTAGCATTACACACCCCAGAACTGGGGTAATTCGCACGTTGAACTGGAAACTAATGATTGGATTAATTGTCGCTTGACCGTTATGATTTTGTCGTAAAATAAAAAAAACCCGTCCCGAACAATTTTTTAAAACGGTTCATCGTATCAACAACGTTGCAAACAGAAAAGTGTTTACAATGTAATTTTACATAATTCGGCTATATACCAAAATTCAATATGAGCACTCTTTCTCCCCGTTTTTAATTTTTCAATAAAATTTGTGCCACTATGGATTAGTTTTCGGTTCATAACACGAAAGTAGTATGAAATAATACCTTTGTATCTTCAAAGAAGTTGTAGAAAATTGTATTCAGCATCTAACAGTAAAAAATTTCATTAAAATAAGTAACCAAAAAAGGAGTTTTTTTCGAATTTACCGAATCTTTTGCTCGTCCTGAAAAAAATTGTATGAAATATTTGGCTCGCGACACTTTTTTTGAAAATTTCAGACAATTCTCCTACATTTTGCTGTAAAGAGTGTGCACCTACGATAAACAGGTCAAAAGATATGAATTTTTGAAAAAAAAATGATTTCATGCAAATCTGCAATGGAAAAAACCTTCGAAGAAAATCGAAAATTTTTGAGCGACATAAAACACCAAAAATATCTCGCTCGACTTTATGATATATGAGAGAATTATGTAAAATTGTATTCTAAACACTTTTCTGTTTGCACCGTGGTTGATACGATGAACCGTTTTCGAGAAAATCGCCAAAAACTTCAATTTTCAGCGGGAAGGGGGGAAGGAGTCATCCGATTTTCCCCATTTTTTTACGAATTCTTTCTCTTAACGTTACTCGCATTTGTGCAAAATTTCAAATCTCTAGCTAAAGTCATTCGGAAAATCAAAAAATTTCGTTAAAAAAATCGAAAAAATTTTCATGGGGAAAAACAACGTCCGTCAAGTTAGCACTACAACTTTTGAAATTAAAAAAACTTTTTATTGGATTAATTGTCGCTTAATTGTCGTGATTTTGTCGTAAAAGAAAAAAAATTGTCGCGCCCATATTTTTCAAAAAAAACGTGTGTAGTGCTAACTATGTAGCATAGTTAGCACTACACACCCTAGAAATCGGGTAATTCGCACGTTGAACTGGAAACTAATGATAGGATTAATGGTCGCTTGACCGTTATGATTTTGTCGTAAAATAAAAAAAAACCCGTCCCGAACAATTTTTTAAAAATTACCCCGTTTAAAGCCAAGTGATGGTCTAGTTAGCATTACACACCCCAGAACTGGGGTAATTCGCACGTTGAACTGGAAACTAATGATTGGATTAATTGTCGCTTGACCGTTATTATTTTGTCGTAAAATAAAAAAAAACCCGTCCCGAACAATTTTTTAAAAATTACCCCGTTTAAAGCCAAGTGATGGTCTAGTTAGCATTACACACCCCAGAACTGGGGTAATTCGCACGTTGAACTGGAAACTAATGATTGGATTAATTGTCGCTTGACCGTTATGATTTTGTCGTAAAATAAAAAAAATTGTCGCGCCCATATTTTTCAATAAAAGCGTGTGTAGTGCTAACTATGTAGCATAGTTAGCACTACACACCCTAGAAATCGGGTAATTCGCACGTTGAACTGGAAACTAAAATAAAAAAAAACCCGTCCCGAACAATTTTTTAAAAATTACCCCGTTTAAAGCCAAGTGATGGTCTAGTTAGCATTACACACCCCAGAACTGGGGTAATTCGCACGTTGAACTGGAAACTAATGATTGGATTAATTGTCGCTTGACCGTTATGATTTTGTCGTAAAAGAAAAAAAATTGTCGCGCCCATATTTTTCAAAAAAAGCGTGTGTAGTGCTAACTATGTAGCATAGTTAGCACTACACACCCTAGAAATCGGGTAATTCGCACGTTGAACTGGAAACTAATGATTGGATTAATTGTCGCTTGACCGTTATGATTTTGTCGTAAAATAAAAAAAAACCCGTCCCGAACAATTTTTTAAAAATTACCCCGTTTAAAGCCAAGTGATGGTCTAGTTAGCATTACACACCCCAGAACTGGGGTAATTCGCACGTTGAACTGGAAACTAATGATTGGATTAATTGTCGCTTGACCGTTATGATTTTGTCGTAAAATAAAAAAAAACCCGTCCCGAACAATTTTTTAAAAATTACCCCGTTTAAAGCCAACTGATGGTCTAGTTAGCATTACACACCCCAGAACTGGGGTAATTCGCACGTTGAACTGGAAACTAATGATTGGATTAATTGTCGTTTGACCGTTATGATTTTGTCGTAAGATAAAAAAAATTGTCGCGCCCATATTTTTCAATAAAAGCGTGTGTAGTGCTAACTATGTAGCATAGTTAGCACTACACACCCTAGAAATCGGGTAATTCGCACGTTGAACTGGAAACTAATGATTAGATTAATTGTCGCTTGACCGTTATGATTTTGTCGTAAAATAAAAAAAACCCCGTCCCGAACAATTTTTTAAAAATTACCCCGTTTAAAGCCAAGTGATGGTCTAGTTAGCATTACACACCCCAGAACTGGGGTAATTCGCACGTTGAACTGGAAACTAATGATTGGATTAATTGTCGCTTGACCGTTATGATTTTGTCGTAAAATAAAAAAAACCCGTCCCGAACAATTTTTTAAAAATTACCCCGTTTAAAGCCAAGTGATGGTCTAGTTAGCATTACACACCCCAGAACTGGGGTAATTCGCACGTTGAACTGGAAACTAATGATTGGATTAATTGTCGCTTGACCGCTATGATTTTGTCGTAAAATAAAAAAAAACCCGTCCCGAACAATTTTTTAAAAATTACCCCGTTTAAAGATGGTCTAGTTAGCATTACACACCCCAGAACTGGGGTAATTCGCACGTTGAACTGGAAACTAATGATTAGATTAATTGTCGCTTGACCGTTATGATTTTGTCGTAAAATAAAAAAAACCCGTCCCGAACAATTTTTTAAAAATTACCCCGTTTAAAGCCAAGTGATGGTCTAGTTAGCATTACACACCCCAGAACTGGGGTAATTCGCACGTTGAACTGGAAACTAATGATTAGATTAATTGTCGCTTGACCGTTATGATTTTGTCGTAAAATAAAAAAAAACCCGTCCCGAACAATTTTTAAAAATTACCCCGTTTAAAGCCAAGTGATGGTATAAATTTCTTCTTTAATTTTTCCGTTTTCTTCCCATTTAATGGATAAAATTACACAGCAATTGGCATTTTCAAAGCGAATTTGCATTTTTACATCCAATCCCTCAATTTGAATTAAAAATCTTTCAAAAAACTATAAAAACTCATTGAATGAAATCAAGTTTACATTCAATGTCCATTTGCTTGTTTTTCCCCATGAAAATTTTTTCGATTTTTTTAACGAAATTTTTTGATTTTCCGAATGACTTTAGTTAGAGATTTGAAATTTTGCACAAATGCGAGTAACGTTAAGAGAAAGAATTCGTAAAAAAATGGGGAAAATCGGATGACTCCTTCCCCCCTTCCCGCTGAAAATTGAAGTTTTTGGCGATTTTCTCGAAAACGGTTCATCGTATCAACAACATTGCAAACAGAAAAGTGTTTACAATGTAATTTTACATAATTCGGCTATATACCAAAATTCAATATGAGCACTCTTTCTCCCCGTTTTTAATTTTTCAATAAAATTTGTGCCACTATGGATTAGTTTTCGGTTCATAACACGAAAGTAGTATGAAATAATACCTTTGTATCTTCAAAGAAGTTGTAGAAAATTGTATTCAGCATCTAACAGTAAAAAATTTCATTAAAATAAGTAACCAAAAAAGGAGTTTTTTTCGAATTTACCGAATCTTTTGCTCGTCCTGAAAAAAATTGTATGAAATATTTGGCTCGCGACACTTTTTTTGAAAATTTCAGACAATTCTCCTACATTTTGCTGTAAAGAGTGTGCACCTACGATAAACAGGTCAAGAATTTTTGAAAAAAAAATTGATTTCATGCAAATCTGCAATGGAAAAAACCTTCGAAGAAAATCAAAAACTTTTGAGCGACATAAAACACCAAAAATATCTCGCTCGACTTTATGATATATGAGAGAATTATGTAAAATTGTATTCTAAACACTTTTCTGTTTGCACCGTGGTTGATACGATGAACCGTTTTCGAGAAAATCGCCAAAAACTTCAATTTTCAGCGGGAAGGGGGGAAGGAGTCATCCGATTTTCCCCATTTTTTTACGAATTCTTTCTCTTAACGTTATTCGCATTTGTGCAAAATTTCAAATCTCTAGCTAAAGTCATTCGGAAAATCAAAAAATTTCGTTAAAAAAATCGAAAAAATTTTCATGGGGAAAAACAAGCAAATGGACATTGAATGTAAACTTGATTTCATTCAATGAGTTTTTATAGTTTTTTGACAGATTTTTAATTCAAATTGTGGGATTTGATGTAAAAATGCAAATTCGCTTTGAAAATGCCAATTGCTGTGTAATTTTATCCATTAAATGGGAAGAAAACGGAAAAATTAAAGAAGAAATTTATACCATCACTTGGCTTTAAACGGGGTAATTTTTAAAAAATTGTTCGGGACGGGTTTTTTTTATTTTACGACAAAATCATAACGGTCAAGCGACAATTAATCCAATCATTAGTTTCCAGTTCAACGTGCGAATTACCCGATTTCTAGGGTGTGTAGTGCTAACTATGGTACATAGCACTACACACGCTTTTTTTGAAAAATATGGGCGCGACAATTTTTTTCTTTTACGACAAAATCATAACGGTCAAGTGACAATTAATCCAATCATTAGTTTCCAGTTCAACGTGCGAATTACCCCAGTTCTGGGGTGTGTAATGCTAACTAGACCATCTTTAAACGGGGTATTTTTAAAAAATTGTTCGGGACGGGGTTTTTTTTATTTTACGACAAAATCATAACGGTCAAGCGACAATTAATCTAATCATTAGTTTCCAGTTCAACGTGCGAATTACCCGATTTCTAGGGTGTGTAGTGCTAACTATGCTACATAGTTAGCACTACACACGCTTTTATTGAAAAATATGGGCGCGACAATTTTTTTTATTTTACGACAAAATCATAACGGTCAAGCGACAATTAATCCAATCATTAGTTTCCAGTTCAACGTGCGAATTACCCCAGTTCTGGGGTGTGTAATGCTAACTAGACCATCTTTAAACGGGGTAATTTTTAAAAAATTGTTCGGGAGGGTTTTTTTTTTTATTTTACGACAAAATCATAACGGTCAAGCGACAATTAATGCAATCATTAGTTTCCAGTTCAACGTGCGAATTACCACAGTTCTGGGGTGTGTAATGCTAACTAGACCATCTTTAAACGGGGTAATTTTTAAAAAATTGTTCGGGACGGGCTTTTTTTTATTTTACGACAAAATCATAACGGTCAAGCGACAATTAATCCAATCATTAGTTTCCAGTTCAACGTGCGAATTACCCCAGTTCTGGGGTGTGTAATGCTAACTAGACCATCACTTGGCTTTAAACGGGGTAATTTTTAAAAAATTGTTCGGGACGGGTTTTTTTTTATTTTACGACAAAATCATAACGGTCAAGCGACAATTAATCCAATCATTAGTTTCCAGTTCAACGTGCGAATTACCCCAGTTCTGGGGTGTGTAATGCTAACTAGACCATCACTTGGCTTTAAACGGGGTAATTTTTAAAAAATTGTTCGGGACGGGTTTTTTTTATTTTACGACAAAATCATAACGGTCAAGCGACAATTAATCCAATCATTAGTTTCCAGTTCAACGTGCGAATTACCCCAGTTCTGGGGTGTGTAATGCTAACTAGACCATCTTTAAACGGGGTAATTTTTAAAAAATTGTTCGGGACGGGTTTTTTTTTATTTTACGACAAAATCATAACGGTCAAGCGACAATTAATCCAATCATTAGTTTCCAGTTCAACGTGCGAATTACCCCAGTTCTGGGGTGTGTAATGCTAACTAGACCATCTTTAAACGGGGTAATTTTTAAAAAATTGTTCGGGACGGGGTTTTTTTTATTTTACGACAAAGTCATAACGGTCAAGCGACAATTAATCTAATCCTTATTTTCCAGTTCAACGTGCGAATTACCCTATTTCTAGGGTGTGTAGTGCTAACTATGCTACATAGTTAGCACTACACACGCTTTTATTGAAAAATATGGGCGCGACAATTTTTTTTATTTTACGACAAAATCATAACGGTCAAGCGACAATTAATCCAATCATTAGTTTCCAGTTCAACGTGCGAATTACCCCAGTTCTGGGGTGTGTAATGCTAACTAGACCATCTTTAAACGGGGTAATTTTTAAAAAATTGTTCGGGACGGGTTTTTTTTTATTTTACGACAAAATCATAACGGTCAAGCGACAATTAATGCAATCATTAGTTTCCAGTTCAACGTGCGAATTACCCCAGTTCTGGGGTGTGTAATGCTAACTAGACCATCACTTGGCTTTAAACGGGGTAATTTTTAAAAAATTGTTCGGGACGGGTTTTTTTTTATTTTACGACAAAATCATAACGGTCAAGCGACAATTAATCCAATCATTAGTTTCCAGTTCAACGTGCGAATTACCCCAGTTCTGGGGTGTGTAATGCTAACTAGACCATCACTTGGCTTTAAACGGGGTAATTTTTAAAAAATTGTTCGGGACGGATTTTTTTTTATTTTACGACAAAATCATGACGGTCAAGCGACAATTAATCCAATCATTAGTTTCCAGTTCAACGTGCGAATTACCCGATTTCTAGGGTGTGTAGTTCTAACTATGCTACATAGTTAGCACTACACACGCTTTTTTTGAAAAATATGGGCGCGACAATTTTTTTTCTTTTACGACAAAATCACGACAATTAAGCGACAATTAATCCAATAAAAAGTTTTTCTAATTTCAAAAGTTGTAGTGCTAACTTGACGGACGTGGAAAAACAAGCAAATGGACATTGAATGTAAACTTGATTTCATTCAATGAGTTTTTATAGTTTTTTGAAAGATTTTTAATTCAAATTGTGGGATTTGATGTAAAAATGCAAATTCGCTTTGAAAATGCCAATTGCTGTGTAATTTTATCCATTAAATGGGAAGAAAACGGAAAAATTAAAGAAGAAATTTATACCATCACTTGGCTTTAAACGGGGTAATTTTTAAAAAATTGTTCGGGACGGGTTTTTTTTATTTTACGACAAAATCATAACGGTCAAGCGACAATTAATCCAATCATTAGTTTCCAGTTCAACGTGCGAATTACCCCAGTTCTGGGGTGTGTAATGCTAACTAGACCATCAGTTGGCTTGAAACGGGGTAATTTTTAAAAAATTGTTCGGGACGGGTTTTTTTTTATTTTACGACAAAATCATAACGGTCAAGCGACAATTAATCCAATCATTAGTTTCCAGTTCAACGTACGAATTACCCGATTTCTAGGGTGTGTAGTGCTAACTATGCTACATAGTTAGCACTACACACGCTTTTATTGAAAAATATGGGCGCGACAATTTTTTTTATTTTACGACAAAATCATAACGGTCAAGCGACAATTAATCCAATCATTAGTTTCCAGTTCAACGTGCGAATTACCCCAGTTCTGGGGTGTGTAATGCTAACTAGACCATCACTTGGCTTTAAACGGGGTAATTTTTAAAAAATTGTTCGGGACGGGTTTTTTTTTATTTTACGACAAAATCATAACGGTCAAGCGACAATTAATGCAATCAATAGTTTCCAGTTCAACGTGCGAATTACCCCAGTTCTGGGGTGTGTAATGCTAACTAGACCATCACTTGGCTTTAAACGGGGTAATTTTTAAAAAATTGTTCGGGACGGGTTTTTTTTTATTTTACGACAAAATCATAACGGTCAAGCGACAATTAATCCAATCATTAGTTTCCAGTTCAACGTGCGAATTACCCCAGTTCTGGGGTGTGTAATGCTAACTAGACCATCTTTAAACGGGGTAATTTTTAAAAAATTGTTCGGGACGGGCTTTTTTTTATTTTACGACAAAATCATAACGGTCAAGCGACAATTAATCCAATCATTAGTTTCCAGTTCAACGTGCGAATTACCCCAGTTCTGGGGTGTGTAATGCTAACTAGACCATCACTTGGCTTTAAACGGGGTAATTTTTAAAAAATTGTTCGGGACGGGTTTTTTTTTATTTTACGACAAAATCATAACGGTCAAGCGACAATTAATCCAATCATTAGTTTCCAGTTCAACGTGCGAATTACCCCAGTTCTGGGGTGTTTAATGCTAACTAGACCATCACTTGGCTTTAAACGGGGTAATTTTTAAAAAATTGTTCGGGACGGGTTTTTTTTTATTTTACGACATAATCATAACGGTCAAGCGACAATTAATCCAATCATTAGTTTCCAGTTCAACGTGCAAATTACCCCAGTTCTGGGGTGTGTAATGCTAACTAGACCATCACTTGGCTTTAAACGGGGTAATTTTTAAAAAATTGTTCGGGACGGGTTTTTTTTTTATTTTACGACAAAATCATAACGGTCAAGCGACAATTAATCTAATCATTAGTTTCCAGTTCAACGTGCGAATTACCCGATTTCTAGGGTGTGTAGTGCTAACTATGCTACATAGTTAGCACTACACACGCTTTTATTGAAAAATATGGGCGCGACAATTTTTTTTATTTTACGACAAAATCATAACGGTCAAGCGACAATTAATCCAATCATTAGTTTCCAGTTCAACGTGCGAATTACCCCAGTTCTGGGGTGTGTAATGCTAACTAGACCATCACTTGGCTTTAAACGGGGTAATTTTTAAAAAATTGTTCGGGACGGGTTTTTTTTTATTTTACGACAAAATAATAACGGTCAAGCGACAATTAATCCAATCATTAGTTTCCAGTTCAACGTGCGAATTACCCCAGTTCTGGGGTGTGTAATGCTAACTAGACCATCACTTGGCTTTAAACGGGGTAATTTTTAAAAAATTGTTCGGGACGGGTTTTTTTTTATTTTACGACAAAATCATAACGGTCAAGCGACCATTAATCCTATCATTAGTTTCCAGTTCAACGTGCGAATTACCCGATTTCTAGGGTGTGTAGTGCTAACTATGCTACATAGTTAGCACTACACACGTTTTTTTTGAAAAATATGGGCGCGACAATTTTTTTTCTTTTACGACAAAATCACGACAATTAAGCGACAATTAATCCAATAAAAAGTTTTTCTAATTTCAAAAGTTGTAGTGCTAACTTGACGGACGTCATGAGTAGAACTAATTACTCATGAATATGATTTAAGAGTTAAAAAAAAATCAAAAATTTTTTTTTTAAAAAAAGCTTTTATTAAAAAAGAATGCACTAAAAAGAAAAAAATAATTTTCTGGACGCTGTGTATCACAAATATAAAAGCTTTTTAAAAGCGAGACAAATTTTTATTTTATTGTTTTATGCTTTATCTCGCTTTTTAAAAGCTTTTATATTTGTGATACACACCGTCCAGAAAATTATTTTTTTCTTTTTAGTGCATTCTTTTTTAATAAAAGCTTTTTTTTTAATTTTTTTTTTGTTTTTTTTATTTTGTTCTTTTTAGTCTTCGAATATATATCCTTACATTTGAGATGTCCTTACAGGCTTTTTAACTTGAGAATCGTATTCAGCGACCCCAAAAACCCCCAGAATAGATTTTTTTCCGGAAAATTTGGAGAAAGGGATAATCACGTTATCCTTACAGGACCTTCCGTTATCCTTACAGACTTTTTAATGGCAGATTCGGATTTAGCGACCTCAAAAACCCCCAGAATAGATTTTTTTCCGGAAAATTTGGAGAAAAGGATAATCACGTTATCCTTACAGGACCTTCCGTTATCCTTACAGATTTTTTAATGACAGATTCGGATTCAGCGACCTCAAAAGCCCCCAGAATAGATTTTTTTCCGGAAAATTTGGAGAAAAGGATAATCACGTTATCCTTACAGGACCTTCCGTTATCCTTACTGACTTTTTAATGACAGATTCGGATTCAGCGACCCGAAAAACCCCCAGAATAGATTTTTTTTCCGGAAAATTTGGAGAAAAGGATAATCACGTTATCCTTACAGGACCTTCCGTTATCCGTACAAGGACGAAGTAGTGAAAATATTGTATTGTCATCGGACTTATATAAGTGTGCAAAATTTCAAGTCAATCGGACAAGTGGAAGTGGGTCAAAATTGGGTTGCAAGATTTGATCTGACAGACAGACAAACAAACAGACACGAAGGCAAGCTAAATAAAAGCTTTTAAAAAATAAATAAAAGAGTCAAAAATTTACGCTTCGTTATACTTTTCCATCGTAGATTTACATTACAATCTACGATTTTACTATCTACGATCAAGAGTGAATAGCCCTAATATCACTAAGCGAGGACGTATATGGAGCAACTTTCGGTCATCAGCATGCCGCAGCCTCACCAAATTGTAGGAAAGAAATGAGTCAGGCAAGAGGGGAAAAGTCGCCACTCGAAAAGTGTTCTTCACTTCATCTTTTACGCACACAAACGAAGTCGCTCGTGTAGCACGTCAGCATGCATGTGTGCGTAATTTCATTGAGTCAGTCGGTGCTTAGCCACCGACTTGTAAACATATCCCAAATAAACAAAAATTGAATGTAAATAGTGAAATACCAATTGCAGGTAGTTTTATTTTTCAGGTAGGTAGGTAAATAAATGACCAGTCCTTATTCTTCTGTTGTTGGCAGTTTCTATTTTGGCAATTGATGTTGGCTCGGTGCTAGCTAATAAAGGAATGAGCTGGAAATACAACACATATATGAGAACCACACACACATGAGCGATCGCTTGTTGTGCACAAGTTTTTCCTGCTAAAAAGTGAAGAAGCGTGTATGTCGGAAAGGCATTTTGAGGACTAAAAGTCGCCGCGACGAGAAGAAGTGTGTACGTTCGCACTAATGATATAGAATCTAGCTGTAGAATCTATTTTCTTCAACTATTGGCGAAGAAGGCGTAAAGCTAGAACCTAGAACCTGAATCGTACCTCGGTGCGTCCGTCATGCGTCCGTCCGGTAGACAGTTTTATGCGGTGACAGTTGGGTACGGCAACGAATCACTTCTTCTTCACTTTTTTTGCACTTCTTCTATTAGTTTATCGTCGAAACAATTACTTTCAGTTTGTTCCATACTTAAATTGCTTAAATCGTAACCAAACTTTTTTGCGAAATGACATTTCCGTGCGTTGCCGCATGAATTTACCTGAATGATAACATCACCCCACTAACTCAAAAACTCTATATGTTCGCAAGGCAACTAGTGTCAACAGGGAAGCTGAAGAGAGTTTTCATCAGGCGAGGTGGAGTTTTTGTCGTGCTCCCTAATGAAGACATTGGTAAACAAATCTGGTCTACCTCAGATTTACCTACGTAGAAATCATCTGTTAATACTGGAGGATTTACGATGGATCGGCGTTTATTATGTATAAATTTCATTTTTACATTTATATATTTAAAATTTTTATAATTAATTTTTCATCTTTTTATATATTTTTTATTTTTTTATTTTTTGCAGCATTTCTTATGTTAACCGTTTTTCGGGTTTTCTTCGGTATCACATCACATTCTCATTGTTTCAAAACTAATGGTTTTTAATATTGGTGGACGGGTTGCCAATGGTAACTTTGAACTCAAACACCTTTTACATGCAAATAAATCCAATCTTAATATTGGTCATTTTAATGCCCAAAGTATCCATGTTCCAAATAGACCAGAAAAAACTTGATGAAATCAAAGGGATTCTCAGTGAATGTATTTTAGATATTGTGGGAGTTTCGGAAACGTGGCTTAAATCTCACACGTGTGAGTCCATTGTAGCCATTGATGGGTATCGTATTATTAGGCATGACCGAGCTGGAAAAGGGGCAGGCGGAGTTGCTCTTTACATAGCTAACCATATTAATGCGAAAATCATAGATCGTTCCCCTAATACTTCCCCCATTGAATACTTATTTGTTGAAGCTAGTATAGGGAAAGTTAAATGTGTTATTGGTGTTGTATACCGGCCTAGCGGAGATCTCACACCTCTTTTAGAAGAAACGTTAGCTAATATTTCCGGAAAATATGCCAATATCATTATCATGGGTGATTTTAATTTAAACCTTCAAGAAAACACATTGCTTCGCAAAGCTGGTGACTTTTTTTCCAGCTTTGATTTAAATATACACACAAATCAAGGACTTCCTACTCATTTTGACACCCATCACAAGTCTCTTTCTTTGATTGATTTTTTTGTGGTCAGTCAAGATATTATCATAGAAAAGAGCGATCAGTTCTGGATTCCGGATATTTCTAAACATGCATTGATTTTCATCTCAGTCGTAATTCCCAACATTAAGCCCAAATGTCAGTTCACCTATCGTGATTTCAACAACATTGACTCCGTCTCTCTTTTCGAAGAGTGTTCATCCATCAATATGGCACCATTTTACAACACCAGTGATGTTAACGAGAAAGTTATCTTTGTAAATAAGACTCTGAATTATCTTTTCGATAAATATGTTCCGATAAAAATCCATTCGCCAAAAAAATCTAGTTGTCCTTGGTTGAATCCTGAATTAAAGTCAGCTATAATCCTAAGAAACCTAGCATTCAAGACATACAAACAGAGCCCTTCGGTCGAAAATTGGATTATTTATAAAAAATACAGAAATAAAGTGACTAACAATAACAAACGAGCTAAAATGGAGTATGGAGTGCGGCGTTTCAATGTTGCATCTAATAGTGGCGATTTTTGGAGACTTGTCAATAAACTTGGTTTAAGCAACGTGAAAGATCCTGCTATTCCAGTGGATGGCAACACACTTAACAGTTATTTTACTAGCTTACATGACTCTGCCAGTTTCAATTCACGCGTGGATACTTCTCTTGTTGAGGGGTGTAATTCCTTCTCGTTCCGCTGTGTAATGTTAGACGAACTTCTCTCAGCCACCTTAAAGTTGAAATCGAATGCTGTGGGCTTAGATGGTATACATCTTAAGTTTGTGAAACACATCATGTCCGTTTTTGGTGCGCATTTCTTACATTTAGTTAACAGTGTATTCACTACTTCACTTTTTCCTCTTAGCTGGAAGCAAGCCAAGGTTATTCCGATACCCAAAATTTCAAATCCACAACAGGTGTCTGACTTTAGACCAATTAATATTTTGCCTACTTTATCGAAATTATGCGAACGTCTTATGAAGGATCAAATAAATGATTTTATTCAACATGATGAAAGGGTTCATATCTTTTCAAACCAATCTGGTTTTAGAGCTAACCATAGTACTACTACTGCTTTGTTAGATATTACTGAAACATTGAGAGAGAATATTGATAACAGATTGCTATCAATTCTCCTCCTTCTTGATTTTAGTAAAGCGTTTAATAGAATTGATCCTATTATTCTCTGTATGAAATTAAAGAGTAGGTTCTATTTTTCCAACTCTGCCTGCAATTTAATTTATTCCTACATGACCGGCCGATCCCAGTGTGTTATGGTACACAACCAATTATCCCAGGCTCTACCTGTTTTTAGTGGTGTCCCGCAGGGTTCCATCCTAGGTCCACTCCTCTTTTTACTATATATAAATGACCTTCCGAATGTCGTGCGCAACTCTTCTGTTTTTATTTTCGCAGATGATGTCCAGTTGCTTTGTTCTTGTGCTCTTGACGACGCTTCGTCATTGGCATGTTTAGTTAAAGAGGACTTAGTTGCGGTTTCTGTATGGGCAACTATAAATAAACTAACTTTAAACGCCGCTAAAACTCAAACCATGCTAGTTCAGAACAAATTGTTAAGCACTTCGTTACCAAATATAGTACTCGAGGGTTGCAAAATCAGCTCGGTGGACTCTGCTGAATGCTTAGGTGTATACCTCTCGAAAGATTTGACGTTTGATAAACATGTCTCCTTCATCTGTAAAAAAGTGTTTCTAACACTGAGGAAGCTGTATGCTATAAAGTACTTCTTGCCCTTACACACCAGAATCAAACTTGTTCAGGCGCTTATCGTACCTATTTTCTGTTACGGTTGTGAAATTTTTTCTGGGTGTAGCTTGAAATGCGAACAAAGGCTTAAAGTATGCTTCAACTCGGTTATTAGATTTATTTATTCTTTACATCGCTGGGACCATGTTTCGCATTTGACCCAGACTGTACTTGGTTCTGACCTAAATAATTATTTTGATTTTCGAGTCCTTTTGCAGCTATTTAAATTAAAAACGAATCAAGTACCACTAAATTTGCATTCAAGATTTATTTCCGGTAATTCTTCTCGCACAAAAAATTTCCTCTTTCCGCAATTTACAACTACTTACATGGGCAACTCCTTCACGGTAAGGGCAATAAGACTTTGGAACAAACTTCCCTTATCAATTAAATGCAGCCAATCCCAAATGATATTTAGAAAGAAATTAAAGGATTTCTTGTAAAAATTTGGCCACACCCGTCCACACACATAGATATCTATAACATTTCGTACTAGTATGTACTTATATTTGATTGTATTATGAATGAGGATGAGATGGTTTTACCGAAGAATTTGTTGATTTTTTTAGTTGTAATTTATTTTTGTTATAATAATGCTGCAGAATTTAGAATTTAGAAATTTGAATTTATAATTTAAAATTTGAAAGTAAAATTTTTTTTTTGGAATGTAATAATTAAAACTTGAATTTAAAATGCTATATTTGAATTTAAAAATTATTAGGTGAAATATGAATTAAATTTAAAAAATTGTTATTGGAATTGTTAGTATTGCAATCGTTATCTCCTGTACAGATTTATATAAGGCAAGCCCTTTTTTTGTACCATTTGAATAAAATAAAATAAAATAAAAAAAAATAAAAGTAGAAAGTCGACCTACTCTATGCGGTGACGGTGCGTTGCCGCATCGGACAAACGCATTATTAGGGGAGTACTCATAGCAGCCCGTTGATTTTACTTTGACCAACGTGACGGACGCAAGGCGGACGCACGGACGTATGTTTCTCGTTCTACCTTAACCCTCCGTCTACCGAAAAAAAACATGCTAGAACTACCGTTGGGGTCATTTAGACCCCAATCGGTAATAAGCCATTTTCCTTTAGTTGTTATTGAAAATGTCTGAGTACGCTTAGAAAAAACTTCAATAAATGTCAATAGATTCCAGCAAAATACAATGAAGAATTTTTAAAGATAGCAATTTTATAAACCTCTCGATTATTTTTTTTACCAAAAAAGAAACATTAAAGAATCGAACTTAAGCATGACCACGCATAACAATATCGCATCAGATCAACTAAGGAACGAAAACCTACGGTCGATTAAAAGCAAACATCCTGAGGATCAATGATTTTGAACAATGAATTACAAGAAATACACCGCTCCCGCTAAATTTTTCCAACATGAAATACATGTAGCTTGTGTTTGCATTTAGGCGAAAGCTTGAAATCATCTCAAAAGAGTGTTGAGCAGTGGACGAAAACGAAATTAAAAACGCTTTAAGTTAGAATTCGATTTATTGAATCCGATCTGTATAACGATTGAAAAAGAACTAGTGATACAAGTTACAGAGTTCAAAAATGCAAAAGAATATAATTGAGTGATTGAATAGAATGATACTGTTATGAATTATTGAATGAGACTGTTGGTTTTAAGTTGAATTCCAACACCCCCTCTCAATTTTAAGCCAACATACGAAGACCAAGTCCACTGGAACATTTCTCGTGTTTATTTGCAGGAAGTGCTTTCGTGAAGATGTCTGCCACCATATCTTCAGTCGATAAGTATTTCAGCTCAAGCGGATGATCTTGCAGTACTTGCCTAATAAAATGAAATTTGATGTCTATATGTTTGGATCGAGAGTGGAAAACATGATTGTGTGCCAACTTCCCAGCAGATTGGTTGTCGTTGAATAGGACGATGTTTAGCAGTTCTTCAAAACCCAACTCTCGTAGAAAAGTTGTCAAAAAGATGGCTTCTTTTGCCGCTTCGGTAAGGCTCATATATTCGGCTTCTGTTGATGACAGCGCCACGGTCTTTTGCTTACGGGAGTGCCACGAAATCGCTGCCCCGGATAAAACAAAAGCGTATCCTGAATATGACTTCCGATCGCTGCTACAATTTGCCCAGTCTGCATCGGCATAACCGATAATCCCTTTGTTGTCTGATGAGAATACGAGTTTGTTGTCGATGGTTCCCTGTAGATAACGCAAGATTCGTTTCGCGGATTGCCAATGACTTTGGTTATGACAATTGTTGTATTGACTCAGCATGTTGACTGCGTAGGCAATGTCTGGACGCGTTCCCACAGCAATGTACATTAATGCACCGATGAGCTCCCTGAACGGAAAACGTGAGGTTTGGTCCTTACTGTTGGTGGAATCTAATTTAGACCCAATAGCCAACGGAGTTTTAACGGCTTTGCAATCATCCATGTTGAACCTGTGCAGAACATCCCGAATATACTTGCTCTGGCACAAAGATATCTGGTTTTTAGTCTGTTTTATTTCGATGCCAAGGTAGTAATTTGCTGCGCCGAGATCCTTCACGTCAAATCTGGTCGACAACTCATTTATTATTTGCTTACTTCGTCCTGGATCTCTCGAGGCTATTATAATATCATCAACGTAAATTAGTATAAAAGTTGAAGTTTTACCTTGTTTATCGATGTATATGCATGGATCTGAGTTCGTCGGTTCGAATCCGATCGATTTGAGAGCGGTGTTCAATTTTGCGTGCCACTGTCGACCTGCCTGACGCAGTCCGTAAATGGCTTTTTGTAATTTACACACCTTATTACCTTGTCTCAATTTTTGAAGCATGTCTTTCGGCTTCTTGATAATGAGAGGTTCCTTTTCTATCTCGATCATCTTCTTCAGGGTTTCCTCTAATAAATCAGGCTGCTCCATCAATATTAGAGTGTCAATGTCACCGTTGAGATAGGCAGTCGTAATGTCTATCTGTGAAATCTTTAAATTGAATTTAGCTGATAGAGCCATAAGTAAACGGAACGATTCGATTCTAGCAACTGGAGCAAAGCTTTCTATAAAATTCCGGTCTTTGAGCGAACCCTCGTGCGACAATTCTGGCTTTTCTGCGAGATAATATCCCGTCTGGGTTGTACTTGTTGCGTAGAACGGTTCTGCAACCAATAACTTTGCCGCTGACTGGTCTATCCACAATTTCCCAGGTATCGTTGGAAATTAAGCACATAATCTCATCATAAATAGCGTCCATCCATTCCTTTTTATCGGGTCCATTGATCGCATCATCAACGTGTACTTCCCACGCGTTCATGGCTATATTAGCGTCTTGAAAACAATCGTCGTCGTCTTCTTCATCGTTGGTGGCGCTAGTATTACCTGTGCTTCCTTGTGAACTGCCGATTTCAGGAGGCTCTGGATCTTCATTTCCTTGAGATGAATTTTCAGCAGCAACTCGATCGGTTTCTGAGTTATAGGATTTGATAGGGCGACCTCTTTTTCCAGTCCGCAACAGTTTCGGTCTTCCTCGAGATCGTTTCAATATGTTTTCAGCTTCATCATCGGTCGTAGTTTCCTGTATGTGTTGATCGCTATTAGAGGATGTTGATTCATGGTTTGAAATCGGATTGTGTAAGATCTCGGTTTCATTTGACGAAGACCCGCGTCGACTCAAGCACCTATGAGATGGCTGAATATCCTCTTCTGGAGCAAAATCCTCATACGTCTGTTGGGGCTCAAACTCACCAAGAAATCTTACGTCTCTAGAGATCCGGATCTTTCGATCACTAGGTACCCAAATGCGAAAACCTTTCGAACATTCGGAATAGCCAACGAGAATGCCCTGTATCCCCCTTGGTTCGAACTTGCCTTTGTTCGGGCTCTTGTTAAGTATGTAAACCTTTTCACCAAAAATGCGTAAGTGCGAAATATCTGGCCGCTGTCCAACCCATCGCTCATGTGGAGTTTTGTCAGGTAGTGATCTCGTAACGCATCGATTCCGAACGTAGTTCGCTGTAGCAACCGCTTCGGCCCAAAATGATGGCGGTAATCCGGACGCAATAAGAATGCAACGGGCAGCTTCAATAAGCGTGCGGTTTTTACGTTCTGCGATGCCATTTTGCTGAGGCGTGTATGGCGTTGTTAAACGTTGATGGATTCCAGCCTCTTTTAAAATATTTTGCATCTTCTCGTTAACGAATTCCTTTCCGTTGTCCGATTGGATGGATTTTATTTTGGATCCCGTCTGGTTTTCGGCAAATTGTTTGAACTCTACAAACCTTTCGATTGCTTCGCTTTTATTCCGGAGAAAATACACTTGGCACCAACGACTGTAGTCATCCACAAACGTTATAAAGTAACGCGCGCCGCCTTGAGATGATACTCTCATGGGTCCACATATGTCAGTGTGAATTAGCTGTAAAACCGCTGTTGACAAATTTTCTCGCTTTGGGAAAGGGGTATTTGTCATTTTTCCTGAAAGACAATCTTTGCAATTATTTAAGTTTGCAGATTCGTTGAATTTTAGACCGATTACATTACCACTCTTTTGCATACGAATCATATCCTTTTTATTTAAGTGGGCTAATCGAGCATGCCATGTTTCAATGTCATTTTTAGATGCTTGACGCTCAATTACAGTTTGTGCCCTTTGTTCAGTTTCACATAGATAGAAAAAATCACCGATTCTCTTTGCAACAATTTTTACTTGACCGTTTTTATCTTTGATGATCGCGCAGCTTTTCCGAAACGTCACCTCATGCTCATTGTCAACGATTTTCGCGACGGAGATTAGGTTAGTTTTAATTTCGGGCACATATAACGCGTTTTTTAACATAATAGTTAGGTTAGAATTGTCCGTGATTGAAATACGCACGTCACCTTTCGCTTTTACATCCGCACAAGTGTTATTTGCAAGTTTCACTTTACTACGCGAACCTTCTATGTGTGTGAACGCTTCCTGATTGTTGCATAGATGAGACGTTCAACCACTATCAATACACCAAAGATTGTTCTTATCGGACAAACCCGAATGCGATGGATTATTTGCGAGGAGACACAAATGAGCTTCATCCACACTATTCGCCGATTGTACTTTCAATTTTTTCTTTAAAAAACATTCTGCCTCTTTGTGTCCCTTTTTATTGCAAAAATTGCATTTGTAGTTAGGTTTTTGTTTCGAAGGTTTGGGTTTTTGTGAATTATCAGCGTTATTGTTTGAATTGTTCCCGAATTTCTTGTTTGATTTAACGAACATAGCGGCACTAAAATTATCACCGTTTTTCCGACTTCGTGCGTTATACTCCTCCAAAATTTTGATTTTGAGAGTTTCCGCGTTTGGTAGGTTGTCGCGGGATTCAATTGCACAACGAAAATTGTCGAAGCTGCTCGGGAGACTATAGAGCAACATAATTGCGAGCAGTTCGTCATTTATGCTGATTTCCATGGACTGTAATTTGTCCACAGCGTCGAAGAAA
The DNA here is from genome assembly GCA_964034945.1 of Chrysopilus asiliformis. Taxonomy (NCBI): domain Eukaryota; kingdom Metazoa; phylum Arthropoda; class Insecta; order Diptera; family Rhagionidae; genus Chrysopilus; species Chrysopilus asiliformis. The sequence goes on from OZ035962.1 coordinate 63,043,841, forward strand.
ATGGCGAGGTGTTCCGTCAGATCGTCGCCTTCCGACATCTTATGTTGCGTGAGCCGTTTAAGCAATGTTGCTTTCCGAGCAGGTCCTTTCGAAGCATAAATCGACTCCAATTTGGTCCATATTTCAAATGACGTTGTACATCCACGCACTTGCTTTAACTCGAAGGGATTAATGGTCAGAATCAAATCTGCCTTTGCCTTACGGTCCGCTGCTAACCACGTTTTATGTGCTGCTTCTGCGGCTGCAAGTACTGCACCGTCGCCCGTTATTTTTGGTGGTGGGATTTCACCGGACACATAACCCCATGTATCGTTTTTTATGAAAAGGGCTTCGGCTTGGATTTTCCACGTGTCATAATTATTTCGCATGAGCATTTCAAGACGCGTCGAAATACCTGAGTTCGATTGCGACATTATTATTCGCAGCTTTAACGTCCCGTACACCGAAATCGACTTTACGTTTTGTTAAGGTTTTCTGACCGTTTATCACTGATTATGGTCTGGGCCCATAACCTGTTGAGCAGTGGACGAAAACGAAATTAAAAACGCTTTAAGTTAGAATTCGATTTATTGAATCCGATCTGTATAACGATTGAAAAAGAACTAGTGATACAAGTTACAGAGTTCAAAAATGCAAAAGAATATAATTGAGTGATTGAATATAATGATACTGTTATGAATTATTGAATGAGACTGTTGGTTTTAAGTTGAATTCCAACAAAGAGAACCGAAGACAAAGTTCTCTCACAGAGGAAAAAGTTTTTCGGCCTTTAAAAGCTCGCTTGATTTGGTTTCATATAACATGGTTTTCTTTGAGCTCCGGTCATCTGTATATTATTTGTGGTATGGGTTAGAGATTGGGTTCAAAAAAGGGAATCGGATGGCTGCTACATAAAGCTGCTGAAGGAATTACGTATCGGACACCCAAGATTATACCGTAATTTTGTTCGTATGGATTTAGCTTCCACAGCAGCGATCAATTTTACGGTGGCTTCGTCGCTCCATTCGCCCACAACTTTTGCCCTCACTCTTTTTTTCTTGTCCATTTTATTCCTAGAAACTTCCGCTACATTTCCTACTTCACTCAGCACTTCCACACTTTCCATTTTGTTTAAATCGCGATAAAAAACAACACCGATTTTACAATCTCTGGACGACACAGAGTACTGTCAAAAGCAAAATGTTTGTCATGTTTGCCACTTTAGAAATTTCAAGAGTGCCAAACATGCCAAATACGGAAAATTTGCCACATTTTTTTGGCGTACCCAATCACACTATTTGGCAAAATGTCAAATATGTGTTTGGCAAAAATTTTACCAAATATGCTTTTGCCAAATATTTGGCAAAATTTATTTGGCGATCACACTATTTGTCATGTTTGGCAGTTGAAAAACGCCAAATATTTGGCATAGTCTAATCTTACCTTTAGTATTAGTTTTAATACTATGTACTGTATATATAGACCTAAGTTTTTAACCTAGGAACTGATGTAAGATTATGAAAATAAAACATCTTTGTGATTAACCCTTGGACTGACACATGAGTCTGGCCAGGTTTTTTCGATTTTATTTTTTGTGTAAATATTTTTCTAATTGAGCTATCGACTTGAAATTTCAGGTAGCTTCCTAAAATCTATTTAGCTATCTGTCTATAAAATATCAGGACGAAAGATTTTGTAGAAGAATAATTGCAAGGACATGATGGTGTACACATCGTATTCGTAACACATGAGTCTGGCCAGACTCCCTTACATTTCAGTCATTTGTATGTAAATATTTCGTTTTTGGCATGTGTTCAAACACATTTTTATACCTTGCAGTTGATTTTTTTAATTACTGTCGCAACTAATAGGCACCTTACACGTTCAATATATTGAAGCAAAAATATTGACCGTGTAAGGCAGGTCTAATGCAAACATAATCTACTTTTGAATGTTGTTTATTCGCTCTTCGACATTTCGGAGAACCAATGTGTTGGATAACGTCGAAAGGAAATTTCGTCTAGCGGCATTTCTTCAGGTGCTTTCTACTTCTGCGTTTTGCATGAAACACCACCAAAAATATATGAAATTGCATCATTTTTCATACAAATTGTTAGTGGGTCTGGCCAGACTCATGTGTTACGAATATGACTATCGAAGTATGTGTCTGACGGAGGGTTAAAATTCAAAATTTATTGATTGTACAGTACATACTACAAAAAAGATGCAATACATTACTTTTAATTTATTTATGGTAGCCTCCATATTTTCTCTTAGTGCCAGATATTTTTTAGGTCTGTGAATTATTTGGAATACGGGTAGAATTAGGGAATCCTTTACAAATTAAGATTTGCGCACTTTTTCAATAAATGACAAATAGTGAGATTTTTTCACAGAGATTTTTTCACCGCAATGAGATTTTTTTTGACAGCTGGGCCGAAAATTTCTTGAAATTTTATTTCTCAAGATGACGATGAAAAGAAAACACCTAGTCGCCGCTCTCTCAATTAATGCTATACGTGAAATTGAAAAGCTGAAACAGAAGAACAGACGAAAACAAAAACCTCTTAATGTTATATACTCTCTTCCAAAGCTTTTTGTATCGTATTGCTTAAAACCCTAGAAAGACTCGTGGAAATCTATCTGCGAAATGAGCTTCAACCAAAGTTGACTCTAAATCCTATGCAGTTTGCTTATCAAAAGGGCAAATCTACTGAAGGAGCTCTTCATCAACTGGTAAATCATATTGAAAAAGGTATGGCCTGTAATGAATTTGTCTTAAGCACATTCATTGATATAGAGGGCGCTTTTGACAATACTTCCTTTCAAGCTATAAGACAAGCCCTCAGTTCCAAAGGTGTAAATCAAACCGTAACAAGATGGATTTACAATATGCTCTGTAGCAGACAAATTAACACTAAGTTTGGTGACTTTGAGGTTTCTATCTCGACTATCAAAGGTTGTCCTCAAGGTGGAGTTTTATCTCCATTATTATGGTGTCTTGTGGTAGATGAACTACTAGAGGCATTAAAAGCTACTGGCATTCTCACAATAGGATACGCCGATGATATAGTTATATCAATAACAGGTAAGTTTCTCAGCACTCTAGGTGAAATTCTAGCAGAGGCCATCACGAAAATTTCCGTGTGGTGTGACAATACAGGTTTATCTATAAATTCAAGCAAAATCAAATCGGTGCTTTTCACAAACAAACGTAGAATTGACAATTTAAAAATGCCATTCCTCAAGGGTATTCAACTGGAATTATACGATGAAGCCAAATTTCTAGGAGTGATTTTCGACAAAAAACTCAATTGGAAATCACACGTCTCAAACAAAGTGAATAAAGCGATTTCCGCGTTTTTGCAATGCAAAAGAGCAGTATCCCGTACCTGGGGATTATCTCCAAAGATCGTGCTCTGGTTATACACAGCTGTAATCAGACCAATGGTATCTTATGGTGCGATAATCTGGTGGAAAAGAACAACTCTCTCCTCTGTAAAAAACGAGCTCAACAAGCTCCAAAGACTTGCGTGTATTAGCATTACTGGTGCGATGAGATCGTGCCCAACAGCTGCGTTGGAGGTTATCTTAAACCTGCTACCATTGGATCTATTCATCAAGGAGCAAGCTATGCTCTGTGCTTTTAGACTCAGCATAACTGGTCAAAGAAATCCTAGCAACTGCAATAAATCACATATGTCTATCTGGAATGACCTAACTAAGAAGATACCAGAGGCAGAAATGCCTATCGATTATCATATTGAGAAATTACATTTTGGAAAGAATTTCAAGGTGATTTTTCCCACCAGAGAGGAATGGAATCGGAAAAACCAGGTGATTCCTCCCACTAACAATGACTGGTTCACTGATGGATCACTCAGGAACGAGGTGGCGGGTGCTGGTGTTTTTCATCAGAGACTCGCAGATGATAATATTACTGAAACTATCCCTTTGGGGAAAAATGTTTCTGTATTTCAAGCAGAAATAGTAGCAATCTCCACTTGTGCAATGCTAATTCGTAATAACAATCCTATAGGCGAAGAGATTAACATATTCTCTGACAGTCAAGCGGCATTGATGGCCTTGAACTCCGTAGAGATGAAATCAAAACTTGTGGAAGAATGCTTCTTTAACCTTCAAAGGATTTCATGTAACAATACTGTATCCCTCATATGGGTCCCAGGACACTGCTGTCAAGGCAATGAAGAAGCAGATAAATTAGCAAGACAGGGAGCTGACATCATACCTGTAGGACCTGCTCCTTCACTGCTAATCTCAGTAGCAACGATAAAAGCAAGGATACGCATTTTCAGCAGACAGCAACACGAAACGAGGTGGGCAAATGAAACTGTTGGACGTCAAGCTAAAAAGTTTGGCTATGTACCCAATCCCACCATTGCCAAAAAAGTACTAGGGCTGGGGAGGTCTGGTATACAACCGCTGGTCAGTGTACTAACAGGCCACTGTAAACTCAATTACCATCTCTACAACATCAGGCTTTCGAGCGATCCTTCATGCAGCTTATGCGATGCAGAGGAAGAAACTGCAGAACACTTTCTTTGCTTGTGTCCTTTCTTCCAGAACCGCAGACTAAACACGTTAGGCAGTCGTTTCTTAAATCCTTTGGACATCGGTAAGATCTCCCCAATTAGTATTCATAGATTCATCATTGGATCCAAAAGATTCATGTCTGAATAAATTAGCAGGAGCCAGTTCCTTCCAACAAATAAGCACAATGGACCCAACTGGTGGTCTAAGTGCTTATGGGCTGTACACATCAGCTTCATACATATATATATAATCTGATCGTATTGCTTGTAAAAATTAGTTATTTTCGCAACTACTTGTCGGGAAAATTTAGATTCCGCCATCTTGAATTGGGAAATTCCAAGAAATTTTGCAATTGCAAGATTTCAAGAAATCTATCTCTGGGATTTTTTATCGCCGTCAACTCGAGCTCTGATTGGTCAATCAAAAATCTCAGCGATAAAAAATCCCAAATGAAGACACGGTGTTAGCAGCATTTCATTACCGTATAAAATTTCCCTTTGTTCCAAACGCTGTTCGAGATGAAAAGGTGGTGCAGGATTTTGTATGGAAAGCTTGTTCTGAACTGCTTCAGAATATTAAAAAAAAAGCAACTAATGTTATATATCCTCTTCCAAAGCTTTTTGTATCGTATTGTTTGTAAAAATTAGTTATTTTCGCAACTACTTGTCGGGAGAATTTAGATTCCGCCATCTTGAATCGAGAAATTCCATGAAATTTTGCAATTACAAGATTTCATGAAATTTTTATCGCCGTCAACTCGAGCTCTGATTGGTCAATCAAAAATCTCTGCGATGAAAAATTCCAAGTGAAGACACAGTCCTAACACCACGTCTTGATTAACAATTTTTCATCCGAAGAAATATCTCACCGCAATGAGATTTTTTTGACAGCTGGGCCGAAAATATCTTGAAATTTAGTACTCAAAATGCCGATGAAAAGAAAACACATAGTCGCCGCTCTCGCAATTAATGCAATACGTGAAATTGAAAAGGCTGAAACAGAAGAACAGACGAAAAGAAAAACCTCTTAATGTTATAAATTCTCTTCCAAAGCTTTTTGTATCGTATTTTGTAAAAATTAGTTATTTTTGCAATTACTTGTCGGGAGAAATTGGATTCCGCCATCTTGAATTGTGAAATTCCAAGAAATTTTGCTATTGCAAGATTTCAAGAAATTTCTCTCTGGGATTTTTCCCCTCCGTCAACTCGAGCTCTGATTGGCCAATCAAAAATCTCTGCGATGAAAAATCCCAGGTCAAGACGCGGTGTAATTCTCAACACAATTCTTATATGTAGGCTCCCTAGAAGCGGCATTTCGCAAGTATGCAGTGTGAATGTAAACGAGAACTTCCGTTATATTAGCATGACCCCATTTACACTAAGTCTGAATCTTTTTAATTAAAATCGGTTATTTACCGCGTGAAAATTTTAATTCAAAATATATATTTTGAATACTAACCTGACGTTTCGGACAACATAGTGTCCATGGTCACAGGCGGGACTGACTTCTCAGTTGCTCAGCCTTGAACTTGACCGCAAATGGTAACGGTGCTGTTGAATCGGGAAAATTTTATTTGTTTTTTGGGAACAAACAACACTAACGGTGTCAGGGACTGCGTTATCCCATCCCCTAGGTGGTTTTAACAAACGCAACACAGGATTCCAAGAGCTGGACAATTTGAAACTATCATCTCTATTAAATCGTCGGCTAAAAGTGAAATTGTGCTAAGTCCATTTGGTATAATTTTCCAGAAGAGCAATGAAAATCTTGTTAAATCGTTTTAATTCTCGTTCAATAACACTGAGTTTTCTTTAAATGAGAAAAATTGGGCTCAGTTTTCTTTAAATGAGACTCTGTTTTCTTTAAATGAAAATTAAAATGATTTAACAAAGTTTTTTATTGCTCTTCTGTCAAATTTGGTATAATGGACTTAGCACAATTTCACGATTCAGTATGAATATTAACCGCGAAAATTTAAAAACAAATATTACACTAAGTCTTTTGAGTCGACCCACGAGAAACACAGACAAGAAGTGCGAAACGCAATGCAGTTCGCGACTCACCAACCAATAATTTTTGCACGCCTCTTTTTTCGATACCGTTTTGCTCTGCTTCGTAGTAAACGTCAAGTCATTTGTTTTACGTTCTAAAAATTATCCTTAAAAATGTCTCTCAAGTGGACCAGAATACATCTCAAAACGGTCCAACAATACATCTCAAACGGTACAAAAGGTCCAACATATTTAAATCGAATAGAAAGGCAAGATGCGTTGGAACAAAGGCGGTAGCCGTACAAGGTACTGAAAACTTCCCTGGGACTGATTGATCTGAACTTTTTACCAGACGTTGGTATTGATGCAAGTACCGTTTGACGAAATTTTTAACCCTGTAAACCCCTTATAACGGCCGAAAGGGGCGGGGGAGGCAAAATCTTAAAAGTTAATTTTCTTGAGAATCGCTTGCCCGATTTTTTAAAGAAAAAATATATGTTGTAGTGGCGCATCCGACAATGTTGTGAAAAAAATATAAAAAAAATGTTGACAATTATAAATAAAAAAAAAATCTTAAAAATTAGAAATATTTTTTTTCTCAGAATTTGGACCGAGCACAACCACCATATTTTCACAAAATTATCTTTGTTTAGCCTACTAAAATATATATTTTTGTCAAAAAAATCGAAGTAGCAGAACATAATTAAATATATGATTTTAATATATAAGCACCAGTAAATGGGGTCTATTAGGTTTTTCGTTTGCATACGCACTACGCGCTTGCACAACTCCGTTCGAGGTAATTAAATGCGATTGTAAAATTATGAATTGCACTATTGTTGGTCAAACTTTCTTATTGTCCATTCCCTACAGTGATTCGGTTGTCAATTTGGGTTACATCCTAGGCTCTAACATATCTTGGGACTTACACATCAGTACAATTCTCCGAAAAACCTTTATGGTTTTAAATCGACTTAATTCGCTGACTACTAATCCACACCTGCCATGAATGCCGTCAGTGTCGCTGTCACGTCTGATGTTATGTCTAGTGAAGATTGAAATGTCAGCTGTTACGACATAAAAGTCTAACATTTTTTGTTGACATCTTTGCTAACAGAAATCGTAACAGAAATGGAATTTAAGATGGCGGATTCTAATTTTTCACGTGCAGAGTAGAGAGCCTTTAACCTAGAGAGTGGCCATGCTACCTTAATAGACTGTGCTACTGAGTAGGACAGTCTATTAACTCCAATTAGAACAGTCTATTAGGTCAGTTAGAACAGCTTTTTTTCCAGATTAGAACAGTCTGTAAACAATTTTTCAATTTATCAAAACAGCTATGAGTTTCCAAATTTTTTTAATACCTCAGACATGAGTTTTTTACTTATAATAACCGATTTAAGTTATTTTCACAATTATTTATAACAATGAATCAAATGTTTAAAGTTTTTCGCGCTCGTTTTTCAGCTCGGCGGCAATTTTTAGATGTCCCGATGGCCACTCTCTAGGTTATAGGCTCTCTAGTGCAGAGTGGCTCCGTGTTATAAACGAATACTGTTTAAAAGTAATTTTTACAAAGAAATGATTTGAAAAATGCATCGTGGGGGCAGCAGGAGGCCGAATTTCATTTTAGTGCGGAGATTTTAAAGAAAAAAGTGAAATCACAGATCGTCATATTTACTACTCTGAGTTGTTTATTGCTCAACGCATTTCTGGAACTGAAATGTCATGCCAGAATCAGCAGCCCACCTACGTCACAAGAGACTTTTCTAATGACATTTCTGCTAACATTTATGTCAGAGTTTCCGGCAGGTCTGGATGGTGTGTGAATTGATATTTGTCCTTTAAGAATTATTGTGGAACCACAATCGTGCTCTGCAGCACGTCGCCAAGATCTCTAGAGGCTCCTCGTGGCAATGTAGTTTTTATTTACTAACATCATATGTATGCCATTCATACAAGAATAACTGCACCTCAAAAACCGAAATTTAACGAATAGCAAAACGACCGCTATTAATTTTCCAGGAATTCAAATAAGCTCTCTAGTTTAGATGAAACCGTATAATTCACCTATGGTCGATTCTGTTCCAGGCTTCTGTTCTTTGGTACTACTTTCCAGCCAAATGTTTCCAGTCAAGTGTGAATATTTAGAACTTCGCGAATTTTACTAATTGAACTTGGGTGTTGGTTTTTGCAGTGTCAGACATTTTCGGTATTTTTTTGTTTTTCAACATTTTCTCAAATTTTTCGAAATTGATTGACTGCAAATTCGATTTTACCTGAATCTGATTGCTTGGAATTGAAATCAAGTTTTGAAAAAGTGAAAAAACTTCCGGCTGGCTTTGATAGTATTGATTAAAAAAAAGGCCGGGGAACCTCTAGCACTTTTTCTCAATTTTCAGTGTGCCGGAAATATCGTCGGTATCATATGGTGTTTTTTATTGCAGCAGTATTTCATAAAAATTAATGGACAATAGGAATAAATATTCATCATCGTGTTGAAAAATGTATACAGCTGATTTGCATGCATTTCTTGCAAACGTCGGGGGTGAATCTCCTGTTGATTTATTGAAAATTGGTCAAAATTCTCGTCAGCAGTCTGCTTGTAAGTCAAACTGATTTCATACTGTATTTAATTTCAATGTAGATTTTAAAGGATTTTGAATTTAATATAGCAGAATAGTGAATTGATGTGATCTTTTTTGGTCGGGTAGCAAAGTGGGTAGGGCGCTGTATCTTGTAAATCATAGTTACGGTACAGTATGCTTAAATGCAAAACACGTATTGTACAAAAAATTTGTGTCTCGAAGGTTTACAAATATACACGGATAATTGTATTAAAGGCATAACTGCATCCATTTCCAAGTTCACAATTGTCAACGTTAGATTAAATTTTACACATGCATATCTGCAAAAATGAAATATAACTACTTATTCACCACAAAATTCTGAAAACTATTTCTGATGCAAAAAAAAAATTGAAAGATTACAACAAATAAATTAATTTTAGTTTTGTTAATTTATTGTTTTTCCAAAATGAACTTTTTACTTATATGAAATATAAATATAGCTGCAACGAATAGTGTATTCGGTCAAAAACCGAATACCGATTTTTCGGCCTAATATTCGGTCAGTTGCTGGATACATCTCTAATCGATACATGATTAGTCCCATTTTGTGTGATTTGTCGCATTAATAGAAAAAAAAAATTTTTTTTATATAATTTCTTTAGAGTTCTACAATACAATATACAAGGTAAATCGAGTATAAAAGTTACGAAAATGTGCGAATTGAGCTTACAAGTAAAGGTACTCAGGTGTCCCTCTCCGATTTAAATGATTTTCGGATATGTTATAGAGGGTCGAAAAGTAAGGGATATGAGTTTTTCTGTAGCGGCTAATTTCCATATTTAGGGGTAATTTAGACCGCCAAAATCACCCTATTTTTTCTGGTTTTGAGCAAAAAACCATAGAAAGAGACAACGTATCAACAGGGAGGTTGTAAATTAAAGAAAGAATTCAAATCTGATAAAAAAAAAGATTTTAAAGCGAATTCACTTTTATTTATTTCACTTGACCAGAGCCATGAACACGAAGCCCAACTTTCAAGCTCAAATTACCTTTTTATCCATCAATTCTTCATGCTACCCGTTTCTTTCTAACTTGTACACCAACTGCAGCCATAAGTGATTTTTTCAGTGACATATAGACTATAATTACACACGGACTGAATAAACCGACTGCTTGGACCTCTTGTGATTACACTAGATAAACTGAACCCCACACCGACAAGTGGAACAAATGAAAATTGGGTCATTTTTATTTCAGCAACATCGTGGTCAGAGATTAATTTATCGGAATTTCGTAGGATTGTGGGGCCAAATTAAATTTATTAATAATTTTTATAATATTACTGATTGTATAAAGACAATAAAATGGTAGATTTTTTCATAAATAAATAAAGCACACGTAATTAAAAACTATTCGAGATGCGCACGCTTTGGCGTCTACCACGGTGTGTCAATTTAGAACAAAAATCATTTTCATTGTTTAAATGCCGATTCCAAAATCCAGGCGGCGCGCGTGTGTTCGACATTTCAAAGCCATCTCAAAACCAGCATGTGTCGTCTGACGTGACTGCTGAAGTGAGGTTAAAATTGGTTTGTTTGAAGTGATTAGAAGCAGAAGTAAATTTTTCGTGTTGAACATTTGGTTGCAATGGTTGGAAAAATTAAGTGCAGTGTACCATTTTGCACCAACATAGACAAAAAGTCTCGCCAATTTCCAAATCCGAAAAAAATGCAGCAAATTTCGTGAGATGGAAATGCATATTAAAAGTAAGAAATTTGACGAACTTTTTCCTAGATGTATAGATTTATAGTAATCCTTTTTATGCCTTCCTCCGCCAATGTAATCACGGTCATAGAGGTGGGCTGGGAATTCACTGTCTTTATATCACTCAATGCGCACCATATCGTCAGTTAAAGAACTAATCACATGATGTGATTAGTTTCTTAAAATGACGCTATGTTGCGCATCGATTATTTGAACACTCTTTTTTTGAACTCCCAGTTATTTTAACTAATAATTCTTTTGTTCATTACCTTTAATATTTGAATTTACGTTCTATTATTTAAACTTTTATAAAATAAAAGCCGCCCAATTGAATCTAAGCGAAGAAAATTAAAAATTTCTCACGTTATTGGTAATCACGCAATCTATGAGTGAAATTGGTAAATCAACGCGTAAATAAAATAGTATTTGATTACTTAAGTATATTTTGCTAAAAGATTTTTTTGTTGCGATTATTTGAAGATTTCGATTTATTGAACTACGCTTGCAAACATTAGTTCAAATAATCGAGATTTACTGGTGAAAATCATTAACCCTCTAACCGGAATATTTCCGAAAAAAATTCACCAAAATATGACTTTCAACTTGCGACAGACCGTAACCAAGACAACGTACAGGGCTAAATTTTTTCCAGCATGTAAAGCGATAACTTACAGAAGTCAGTGTAACATATTCCGGCGATTAAAATTGTTACCCGTTATAAACAAGCGAATTCCCTGACGCCCGCCTTTTGTCGGACATTCCGGCTAGAGGGTTAAGCGTGTTGCCACAAAAAACGACACGAATTTTGGACATAATTGTCTCTTTATTCGGTGTAATGATACAATACAATGTTTAATATGTTTTTATAAAATCAAAACAAAAAAAAAAGATTTAAACAGGCATTTTCAGTCATTCAAAAAATATTATTGATCAAATGAATGTTTTTGTTTATATGAAATTCTTTTAATTTTCCGATTGTTTTGTATGGCTTAAGTTTCACGGAAAATGGCGTGATTTGGAAGCAATTCCATGAACAGTCATCAATAATGACACATATCAATTAAAGCAATTATTATTAACAATAATAATAATAATAATAATAATTCTTTTATTTTGTAATTAATACAATTTTTTATCACAACATTTTCATATAGCATAAGTTATAGCATAAGTAGCATTTCTTAGATATAATTCTTGACAAATTTATTTATTCCTTTTTTAAATTTACTTATATTTGTTTCAGTTTTTAAGTTATTAGGTAATTCATTAAACAATTTCAATCCCTTGTACATTAACATATTCTTTGTTTTCTCAGTACGCGCAAATCCTAACCTAAAGTCTAATCTATTTCTTACAGAATATTGATGGCTATCACCTACATACAAAAGTTGATTAGATAAATATTGCGGCAATAGTTTATATTTCATTTTAAAAACTATCAATAATACATTGACTCGAATTCGTTGGTCAACACTTAACCATTTTAGCGTATTTAACATAAATGTTTTTGAAGTAAACCTACTCAGTCTTAGTATGATTCTCATGCCTTTATTCTGTAGCTTTTGCATTCTTTTTAATAATTCATTTGTCCCTAAAAACAGTATAGTGGAACAGTACTCAAAATGCGGCCTTATTATTGAATTATAAATTTTAATTGCCCCCATTAAGGACAGACGGGCTCTAATTTTTGAGAAAAAATACAATTTTTTTGCAATTTTTTTACATACATAATCTATGTGCTTCTTAAAACTTAAGCTTGGATCTATTATAACACCTAGATACTTCGTTTCATTTACCAACTCTATAATTTCATTATCAATTTTTAAGTTAAGATTATTATTGGTTTTACTATTAAATATCATGCCTTTACATTTACTAATGTACAAGCAAACTTTTTCGGGGTTAAAGTCATTTTTCCGGATAATAGATCTATGATCAAAAATCGCATAGCTCAAATATTGTGTTGGAATCAATCGAGTCTGTAGTGCCCATTTTGAGAGTGGTGTGTTATGCTGAAAACCCCCATTTTAAATACAATTGCAAGTATCCAACAGCGGACGAAAAATGAGCGAATTCTATGAGTCAGATGCTTCATACATAGATGTCACCCTACTACAATTGTAGTACAATCTACTACTATTTTGGTACTGGAAAATTCCCTACGCACTAAATGAAATCTGCTACTATTTTTTGTAAAATACGTGAATCAAGGTAGAACCTGAATCGTACGTCAATGCGTCCGTCGTGCGTGCGTCCGTCTGACAGTTCGATGCGGTGACAGTTGGGTGCGGCAACGAATCTGGAGTTAATTCATTGTTTTGCACTTCTTCTATTAGTTTATCGTCGAAACAATTACTTTCAATTTGTTCCATACTTAAATTGCTTAAATCGTAAACAAACTTTTTTGCGAAATGACATTTCCGTGCGTTGCCGCATGTAAAAGTAGAAATTCGACCTACTCTATGCGGTTGCCGCATCGGAAAACGCATTATTATGGGAGTACTCATAGCAGCCCGTTGATTCTACTCGAACTGTCAACCCGACGCACGCATGACGGACGCATCGACGTACGATTCAGGTTGTAGCTTCAACCAAAAAATTGTATTATACATGTTAAATGTAAAAAGCTTCTAACGAAATTAAATATGAGCCAGCCAATGCAAAAGAATTTTTTAAATGTTAAGCGCGTACCCATAACGATTTTGTATGATTGTCATTTTCTGAACTACAGCAACTCATTGAACGCACCCAATCCTATGGCAGTATAACAGCAAGTCGTATCTGATAAAAAGCGATATTGATCGGTAAATGTTCACCCAAAGGCCTATTTTAATTTTTGCAAAACACAAATTTAAGACTTATTCTCACTGAATTACTGTGTGTGCTTAACGAAATGTAAGATCAAAACTGTTTGAGATTTAGCGAAAAAGGCGGCAAAAGACGGCGGAAATTTCTTTCGATTTTGGTATTTTTCAATTCTGTTATTGTGATAATCTCTATTAAATGATAAGTATATTTTATCGAGTATTTATTAAAAAAGTTTTATTTACTATTAAAATTCCTGAAAAGTTTTTTGTTGATAGAATGTTGGCATTATGGATGATAAAGCTACTTAGCTTTAGTTATACAAATTGTAATATCGGCATAGGTAGAAAAGGTTTTTTTTTTCAAAATCCTCTACTATTAATATCAATCTAATACTATTTTTGGCCCAATCTACTTCCTCCAAAGGTAATTGGTGACATTCATGAATCAAACAGTGTTTGATTCATGGGTGACATTCAGTGTTGCCGAAAGTAGGGATTTTTCCCTACAGTAGGGAAATTTAACCTAAAATTAAGCGTAGGGAAGTTTTCTCAAAATTCATCTATTTGTAGGGAAATTCCAATATTCACAAAAAAAAAAATATTTAGCATTTTTTATACCCGTATGGTGAAACCAAAGGGTATATTAAATTAACCTTACCTTTTGTTACGCCAAGCTCCCGTCATCACACACATAAATGAATTACACCAGTCTGCCATATCACCATACGGGTTTTCAATAATTGCCCGATTGGCAATTATAGCTTTTATTATGTTTTAAAATATGTTTTTTTAATTTTATATTATACTAGCAGACCCTTCGTTGGCAGCTAAAAGTTTTTTGTATAAATTTTAGAATGCCAAAAAACCATAAATAACTTATAAAGTTTTGGGAAAAAATGTTATTCTTAAAGGACCTTCCGTTTCGAATTTTGAAATTCCAACTCCAGATTCGTGATAAGCAACCCTGAAAACCTCCCAAAGCCTGTTTCTGCGAGAAAAATTGGAAAAAGGACATTTCCGTTATCCGTATAGGACCTTCCGTTTAGCATTTGAAAAAAAAAATTTGAAAATAAAAGCTTTTATTAAAAAAGAATGCACTAAAAAGAAAAAAATAATTTTCTGGACGCTGTGTATAACAAATATAAAAGCTTTTTAAAAGCGAGATAAATTTTTATTTTATTGTTTTATGCTTTATCTCGCTTTTTAAAAGCTTTTATATTTGTGATACACAGCGTCCAGAAAATTATTTTTTTCTTTTTAGTGCATTCTTTTTTAATAAAAGCTTTTTTTTAAATTTTTTTTTAATTTTTTTTTTATTTTGTTCTTTTTAGTCTTCGAATATATATCCTTACATTTGAGATGTCCTTACAGGCTTTTTAACTTGAGAATCGTATTCAGCGACCCCAAAAACCCCCAGAATAGATTTTTTTCCGGAAAATTTGGAGAAAAGGATAATCACGTTATCCTTACAGGACCTTCCGTTATCCTTACAGACTTTTTAATGGCAGATTCGGATTTAGCGACCTCAAAAACCCCCAGAATAGATTTTTTTCCGGAAAATTTGGAGAAAAGGATAATCACGTTATCCTTACAGGACCTTTCGTTATCCTTGCAGACTTTTTAATGACAGATTCGGATTCAGCGACCTCAAAAACTTCCAGAATAGACTTTTTTCCGGAAAATTTGGAGAAAAGGATAATCACGTTATCCTTACAGGACCTTTCGTTATCCTTACAGACTTTTTAATGACAGATTCGGATTCAGCGACCTCAAAAACCCCCAGAATAGATTTTTTTCCGGAAAATTTGGAGAAAAGGATAATCACGTTATCCTTACAGGACCTTCCGTTATCCTTACTGACTTTTTAATGACAGATTCGGATTCAGCGACCTCAAAAACCCCCAGAATAGATTTTTTTCCGGAAAATTTGGAGAAAAGGATAATCACGTTATCCTTACAGGACCTTCCGTTATCCTTACTGACTTTTTAATGACAGATTCGGATTCAGCGACCTCAAAAACCCCCAGAATAGATTTTTTTCCGGAAAATTTGGAGAAAAGGATAATCACGTTATCCTTACAGGACCTTCCGTTATCCTTACTGACTTTTTAATGACAGATTCGGATTCAGCGACCTCAAAAACCCCCAGAATAGATTTTTTTCCGGAAAATTTGGAGAAAAGGATAATCACGTTATCCTTACAGGACCTTTCGTTATCCTTACAGACTTTTTAATGACAGATTCGGATTCAGAGACCTCAAAAACCCCCAGAATAGATTTTTTTCCGGAAAATTTGGAGAAAAGGATAATCACGTTATCCTTACAGGACCTTCCGTTATACTTACTGACTTTTTAATGACAGATTCGGATTCAGCGACCTCAAAAACCCCCAGAATAGATTTTTTCCGGAAAATTTGAAGAAAAGGATAATCACGTTATCCTTACAGGACCTTCCGTTATCCTTACTGACTTTTTAATGACAGATTCGGATTCAGCGACCTCAAAAACCCCCAGAATAGATTTTTTTCCGGAAAATTTGGAGAAAAGGATAATCCCGTTATCCTTACAGGACCTTCCGTTATCCTTACTGACTTTTTAATGACAGATTCGGATTCAGCGACCTCAAAAACCCCCAGAATAGATTTTTTTCCGGAAAATTTGGAGAAAAGGATAATCACGTTATCCTTACAGGACCTTTCGTTATCCTTACAGACTTTTTAATGACAGATTCGGATTCAGAGACCTCAAAAACCCCCAGAATAGATTTTTTCCGGAAAATTTGAAGAAAAGGATAATCACGTTATCCTTACAAAAGGATAATCACGTTATCCTTACAGGACCTTCCGTTATACTTACTGACTTTTTAATGACAGATTCGGATTCAGCGACCTCAAAAACCCCCAGAATAGATTTTTTCCGGAAAATTTGAAGAAAAGGATAATCACGTTATCCTTACAGGACCTTCCGTTATCCTTACTGACTTTTTAATGACAGATTCGGATTCAGCGACCCCAAAAACCCCCAGAATAGATTTTTTTTGCGGAAAATAATAATCACGAGAAAAGGATAATCACGTTATCCTTACAGGACCTTCCGTTATCCTTACTGACTTTTTAATGACAGATTCGGATTCAGCGACCCCAAAAACCCCCAGAATAGATTTTTTCCCGGAAAATTTGGAGAAAAGGATAATCACGTTATCCTTACAGGACCTTTCGTTATCCTTACAGACTTTTTAATGACAGATTCGGATTCAGAGACCTCAAAAACCCCCAGAATAGATTTTTTCCGGAAAATTTGGAGAAAAGGATAATCACGTTATCCTTACAGGACCTTCCGTTATACTTACTGACTTTTTAATGACAGATTCGGATTCAGCGACCTCAAAAACCCCCAGAATAGATTTTTTCCGGAAAATTTGAAGAAAAGGATAATCACGTTATCCTTACAGGACCTTCCGTTATCCTTACTGACTTTTTAATGACAGATTCGGATTCAGCGACCCCAAAAACCCCCAGAATAGATTTTTTTTGCGGAAAATAATAATCACGAGAAAAGGATAATCACGTTATCCTTACAGGACCTTCCGTTATCCTTACTGACTTTTTAATGACAGATTCGGATTCAGCGACCCCAAAAACCCCCAGAATAGATTTTTTCCCGGAAAATTTGGAGAAAAGGATAATCACGTTATCCTTACAGGACCTTCCGTTATCCTTACAAGGACGAAGTAGTGAAAATATTGTATTGTCATCGGACTTATATAAGTGTGCAAAATTTCAAGTCAATCGGACAAGTGGAAGTGGGTCAAAATTGGGTTGCAAGATTTGATCTGACAAACAGACAGACAGACACGAAGGCAAGCTAAATAAAAGCTTTTAAAAATCGAACACCGGATTCGTGCGACCCCAAAAACCCCATAATGCAAATTTTTCCGGGGCAAAATGGAAAAAAGGATATTTATGTTATCCTTTCAGGACCTTCCATTTTGAATTTTGAAAAATAGCTAAAATCTAAATAGCTAAAAATCTGCTCCTGGCAACACAGATCATTTTGCAAAAAACCGCGTAAAAATCGGTCCAGTAGTTCTTAAGTTTTGTAATCTCAGGCCAACAAACCAACACACTTCCATTTTTATATATATAGATTCCTATATAGTACATTCCTATTTTAAAATTTAAATTTCATCGTTTTTACTGTAGGGAAAAACGTAGGGAAAAATGACTACAAGTAGGGAAAAATCATAAGTTTGTACCTACACATAGGGAATCTTGCTCTTGAACTTTCGGCAACACTGGTGACATTACACATCACTGGCTTCATACGTTCAGTTATTTGACTATTTTTTTACTATTTATAAAAATAAATAATATTTATATTGCAGCAAACAGAATAAATTCCAGTTTTTAGGCGAAAACAGAACAAATCTCATATCAATGACATTTCAGTACGCTCTTGTGACGTCATGCGCAGAAGTTTACCAAAATGAAACTCGTCTTTGCGCAATCTGTTGTATTTGATTCATGCGTTCAGTAGCATTATTACTGTTGACGCAAGAGGTTGTGTGTCGCTTTTTTCCTCTAGTAGATTGATTTACAGTGAGGTACAAACATTCACGTCATGAACTAAGTATCTTTAATTTTTTTATTTTCAATAATGAAGCCCCCCTGATTCATATTAGGAAAAACAATTTCTAGGTATTGAAATTTGCAGCATTTGAAATGTAAAAAAAAAATTCTGAGCTTTGCAATTCTATTGCAGAACTCTGGCAGGCTGGACTCTTTTCTCTCGATATTCGTCAGAACAACTAATAAAATAAGACGAAAAAGTAACAAATAAAAATATCGAAAGTGTATTTGAAATTGTGGTCTATCTGTGTTCATATGACATGAGCTTGTCACTAAGAACGTGAGTGTGCAATTCTCTCAATTTTGGTTTTGTGTGCAAAAAATAAGAAACAAAAAGATTAAATCAAACAGCTAAAAAAGCAGAATTTGGGTATTTTCATTTTGTAGCTACATATTTTGCCTGCAATTTTTTTGTGACATTTCCGGGCACACATTCGTATTCTTAAAAGAGAAATGAGAAAAAAAGCAATTCGTGATCTTACAAGAGAAATGCGATTGCTGGATAACGCTTGAAATACTCTTCTCATATGAGGCGTTAAAAGCTAGAGTGGACCAACCCACATCTCGAAATCGTGAATTTTTTTGTGTTTGAATCACTATTGCGAGTGAGTTTCTAGATAAAAATGTTTGAATGCACAAAAGAACATTTCAACATTGAGTAATAAAGTTCACACAAATTTTTTTTTCCAAAAATTTACAGTAAATAATAGTACAAAAGTGAAAAAGCTTCAAAAACTCGATTATGTGGGTTGGTCCACTCTAGCTTTTAACGCCTCATATTAGGTTGTTACTCGAGTCTTGTCTTACTGTACAAGACTTACAACAATAAACCAACGCGTATAGGACGCAACGCCACAATTTTTGACGATGGATGACTCGGACAGGTGCTTATATCGATTTGCGTCAGTAGACGCATCGAATTACTTTTTTTTAATCAATCGGAGATAAAGTGGTATCATCAATAATTGACCGAGCAATAATTGTAATTTAATCAATAAATGTAAAATATTGTTAATTAATAGCATAAGCAATTTTTGTGCATATACAAGTAACTGATTGTAAATAAAGAATTTAGTATAACACCAATCGCATGTGCAACTCCATAAGACTAAATTTCGTTCTGGTTGAGTCTGGTCAGAACAACTCTAATACTAGCTAATTTAGTTTCTGTACTGAAATAGCCTCTACAAAGATAAAGATTTACTCGTTTATGCACCGTAACTCATAAATCAAAAGTAACGCGGGAAATAAAATAATTTCGGTAAAAATCGTTAGTGACCCCGACGTGATCTTCGTCCAATCATGTCCAATAATGTTTTTTAATTTTTTTCGTGAGTGATATATCTTCAAACGCAATGAGCACTACGCTGGAGGTACTACTTCAACGACAACAAGATGCCGGCGAGGAAATCGATCGCGTCACATTCAACTACTAAAAGGCAAATTTTTTGAAAAAGGAGCCAGAGCATCTAAGCACTCAACGGAAGATGATGGAGAAGTTATGGAAATAGTTGCAAAACAACGACGACACCATCAGAACCGATTATGGGGACAAATTGGAGTTAGAATAGTTCAAGACCGACTACTATGACAAGATTCTCAGTCTAATTAGTCCCATCATTAATGACAGAATTGCTGATATACGTTCGAAAATCGAAAATTCTCCGGCACCTCAATCCAGAGCATCAGGATCAGCCAGGCATAGAAGAAACCCCAGCAGCAGCATCCATTACACAACCCGCCGAAGATGGTCCAATACGAAAAATGAAGGCAATGATGCAGAATTTCGAAAGGACTCTGAAACACTCAACATGCTCAACTCACTCAAAACAATGTCTTCAAGTAAAAGCCAAGATGCTTGAAAGACACTGGTCAGAGATTGAGAAGCTTCACCTTCATATCTCGGAACAATTCGAAGATCCAACCGCTCATGAATAGGACAATGAACATTTTTTCAACCTAAAGGACAAGAGGATAGCATAGTATACTGAACTACTGCAAGGTATTAATCACAAAAACCCTCAAATAAGATTTTTTTTTGGGAAATTTGAGAAAAAAGGATAATTACATTATCCTTATAGCACCTTTCGGTATCTTTACGGATTTTTTAATACCAGAATCGAAGTCAGCGACTCCAAACCTCCTAAAAATTGATTTTTTCCGGAAAATTTGAGGAACAGGATAATCCCGCAATCCTTACAGGACGAAGTAAAGAAAACATTGTATTGTCATCGGACTTACGTATGTGTTCAAAATTCCAAGTCCATCGGATGAATGGAAGTTGGTCAAAATTGGATTGCAAGATTTGAATCTGACAGACAGACACGAAGGCAAGCTAAATAAAAGCTTTTAAAAATGCTTTTTTCGATATAACTATTCTTCGATTTAAAATACGGGATGTATTTTTTTAAATATACTAAACATAACAAAAGCTATAATTGCCAATCTGGGGATTATTGAAAACTCTTATGATGATTTAAGGGGTTATACTACCCAGGCGCGCTGGACAATGAACCTTTGTGAGAATTTTTTTCTCGATTACTAACGAATGGATTAAAATGAAATGTTGAGGCTTAATTACACATGTATTGATGTATACAACAAAAAATGTTTTTTCAAGTGTTGTTTTATTGCGAGAATTCAAAAACGAGTGACAATTCAATACAAAGAAAGTAATTTAACATGTTCAAGAGGTATTCTAATTTACAGCTGGAGACGGTCGTGTCGGTATTGCCAACACCTCCCCACGAGACGAGCCGTCGTGAAACTTGGAGCATAAATTCATCCCCTCTAGGCAGGCAACGTGTCTCGGTCGAGCCAGGCCTTTTGTTAATATGTCGGCTGTCATGTCTTCAGTACATATGTGATGAACTTCTAGGGCTTCATCCTTCAACGCATCTCGGATAAAATGATATCTGATATCGATGTGTTTGCTTCTGGAGTGAAAAATCGGATTCTCTGCCAACTTCAAAGCGCCAGCGTTGTCGCAGAATAGCTTAACTTTTGCCGAATCGTTGACTTTCAGATCTTCCAAAAAACGTTTTAAATATATACACTCCTTCACGGCCTCGGACAGGGCCATATATTCCGCTTCTGTCGACGAAAGCGCCACCGTTCGCTGCTTTCTAGAGTCCCAGGAAATGGGCCCGTTTCCCAACATAAAAACGTAGCCAGTAAACGATCTCCGGTCCTCGTGGCAGTTTCCCCAATCCGCGTCAACGAACCCAGTTAAGGGTTCCGGAGTTCTTTTGTACGATATCCCGTGATTGATGGTTCCCTTAAGATATCTGAGTACGCGCTTCGCGGCTGTCCAGTGCGTTTGGTTGTAACAATTATTAAATTGCCCCAGGTAACTGGCAGCGAAGCTTATATCTGGACGAGTAGTCACTGAAAGATACGTCAGTGCACCTACTAATTCTCTATACGGCAATTCAGGATTCTCATTGTCCTTTGCTGGTTTTTCCAGTTTGGCTTGAACGTCAATCGGAGTGGATACTGGATTGCAGTCAGTCATCCCAAAACGACCCAACACCTCGGTAATATAGCCTCTTTGCTGCAACATAATGCCTTCTTTAGACGTCGTAAATTCCATTCCCAAGCAATTCTTGACCTCTCCCAGATCCTTGAGTTCGAATTGACTTGATAGCATACGTTTTATGTAGTCTATGTTAGCCCTATTACGAGAAATGATTAGTAAATCGTCAACATAAACAATTACCAGTGCTAGTTCTTTTCCGCGATGAATCTTGTATAAACACGGGTCCGATGTCGTCGGTTCAGCTCCGGTGAGAGTTAAAACTCGGTTCAATTCCGTGTACCACGCTCGTCCGGCTTGACGGAGTCCATATAAAGACTTTTTCAAGAGACAAACTTTATCTCCCTCCTTCAGGCCTTTCAGCATTTTCGCGCACTTATTACGAATTTCTTTAGCAGTACCGCTATCGTTAATTAAATGCTCCAACGTTGACTGTAGTTGTTTCGGAGGTTCCATGAAAACGGTTTCCTCCAGTTCTCCCTTAAGGTAAGCGGTGGCTATGTCGACTTGATCTATGAACATCCCCTTCTGAGCAGCTAATGAGATCACCGTGCGAATAGTGCTGAGGCGTGCCACGGGAGCGAAAGTCTCATTAAAGTGAACTCCCGGTTTTTGACTGAATCCCTGTGCCACAAGTCTCGCCTTCTTTCTTTCAAACGTACCGTTCGCTCGATATTTATTTCGCAGAACCATTCTGCTTCCGATGACGCTGTCGTCGCGAGGTCGATCAACTAGAATCCACGTATCATTCTTTACTATGGACTTTATTTCCTCTGCCATTGCGTCGAACCATTTTTTCGACTCAGGTCCCGTCAGAGCCAATTTCATAGGGACTTCGCAGGTTAGCCCGAATTCAGTGTTGTTTACAGCTTCTTGATACACTTTTCTTGGTCGTCCGCGTTCGCCTGTTCTAATAAGTCGTGGTCGACCGGGTCCTCTTCTGACTGTTTCCTCGTCAGTGTCGTCGCTTGATACAGCATCCTCGAATTCTTCCTCGGAAAGTTCGATATCGTTGATGGATTCCTCTTCGTCATTAGAATCTGTCACATTTTCAACGCGATGTTCAGTAGGTGGTTGTTGCGTGAGAACTACCTCAAGTTCGCTGTGTAATTGTTCGTTGTCATCCATTGGAGTGATCATATCGACCCCCACATTCCGATTGACATTTTCTAAGAATTTCACATCCCTACTTACTTCAATTTTTCTTTCTTTCGGAAGCCAGATTCGATAGCCTTTAGCGCTATCCGAGTAACCCACGAAGATACCTTCTCGGCTACGGTCATTGAACTTTCCGCGGCTTGGGTTTCGATCCAGACAAAATACTTTTGAACCAAAAATCTTCAAATGTTCGATGTTTGGCCGCTTTCCCGTCCAGACCTCATATGGCGTTTTCCCGTTCAAACTTTTGGTTGGACAGCGATTCCTGATGTAGTTAGCCGTATTTACTGCTTCCGCCCAAAATGAAAAAGGAAGTCCAGACTCGATCAACAGACAACGAGCCATATCTAACAAAGTTCGGTTTTTCCTTTCCGCAATTCCGTTCTGCTGTGGATTATATGGTACGGTAAGTCGTCTGGTTATGCCACGTTCCTGGAGAAATTCGTCGAATCGTTTGTTGACATACTCTGTGCCATTATCGGATTGTATGCACTTGACTTTTTGCTCCGTTTGATTTTCCATCAAGTTAATGACTGTCTTGGTTATCTCAAAGACTTCGTCCTTTGAATTTATGAATCTAACCTCACACCAGCGGGAACTGTCATCGATAAATTCAACAAAGTACTTAGCTCGGCCGTTAGTTTCACATCGCATTGGACCACATACGTCCGTATGCACTAGTTCCAGAATGTTCGACGTTCTGTTTGATGACTTCGGGAAAGGCGCCCTCACCATCTTGCCTTTGGAACATACCTCGCAAAGAATATTGTGATTCATATCGATATTTGAATTTATTCCACGAATATACTTGCCTTTGATGGCTTCAGTCAAATCCCTAAAGTTGACGTGCCCAAAACGACGATGCCAAAGTTCCAGCAATGTGTCGTCTTTTTCGCAAGTTGAATATGCCGAGTTGTTTGACTCCCTCACGTAGTAAAGATCGCCAATTCGATCAGCCACTAACTGCACTTTTCCATCTGGTCCAATTATTAGTGCTCGATTCATTTTGAAAATTACTTCAAATCCTTTATTTGTCATTTTTCCGACTGATAACAAATTCGTGCGGAGATCTGGGACGTGCAGCGTTTCCCCAAGTGTGATCTTTTTGCTTTCACCAGATACGTCGGCCGTAAACGAAGCAACTCCCGTAGACAGGATTTTGGTGGAATTGTGATTTGCCAAGTTTAATTCACGTTCAATGAAATCACTATCATAGTTCACAAAATTTCGTCGTTCGCTTGTCATATGCGAGCTGGCACCACTGTCGAGGCACCACGAATGGCTTTTGCATAATTCGGAATCGACATACGTCTTCAAGGAAACTTCCGTCGCACTTTTCGCCGAGTTTTTGGAATTTTCGCCTCGGGTTTCGTTTACACGGCATTCACGGGCCTTGTGGCCGTATTTGTGGCATTTATGGCACTTGAACTTAAACTTCGATTGCTCATTGAATGGACTTCGCGACTTTTGTTCATTCGATCCATGTTTCTCGGATTGATTTCGCAACGATTTTTTTTGTGAAAACATCGCGCCCTCCTCTTGCGAGCCCCGCACACTATTTTTTCGTGCATCGTTTTCTTCTAGAATTTTTATACGAAGCGATTCCGGTTCCGGAAGGTCGTCGCGTGATTCGATCGCGCATCGAAAATTCTCGAAGCTTCGCGGCAAGCTGTAAAGCAGCATGATTGCTAACAGATCTGGATTAATATCGATTTCCATGTCTGCGAGCCTGTCTACCGCCTCGAAAAACTGTCTCAAGTGTTCTCGTACATTTGACCCTTCTTCCATTC
Source organism: Chrysopilus asiliformis (assembly GCA_964034945.1). Classification (NCBI taxonomy): domain Eukaryota; kingdom Metazoa; phylum Arthropoda; class Insecta; order Diptera; family Rhagionidae; genus Chrysopilus; species Chrysopilus asiliformis. The sequence continues at coordinate 63,068,617 of OZ035962.1, forward strand.
TCTGCAATGTAAGTTGCTTAAGCAACATGGCCTTCCTAGCAGGCCCCTTCGATTGGTAAATATTTTCGAGTTTCAGCCACACTTCCCGGGATGTATTGCAGCCCTTCACCTGTTTTAATTCTGAGGAATTTATGCTCAGAATGATGTCAGATTTGGCTTTATTGTCGCCTTTCATCCACGACTCGATCGCTTCAGCATTCTCTCCCGTAGTTTCCGGCTTCACACTTTTTCCGCTAACGTAACACCACGCGTCGTTTTTCACTAAGATCGCTTCCATTTGCATCTTCCAAGTATCGTAATTGTCCTTGGCCAATGTTTCAATTCGCGAAATGCTGGACAAACTCATTTCGATTTGATAAAATTCCCGATACCGAACTTTCGAAAAATGTTCCGTCGATTTTACTCGATTATAATTATTTTTCTTTTTTTTTCGCACTTTTTCGGAGCCGTCTGTGCCCATAACCTTTTATTGCGAGAATTCAAAAACGAGTGACAATTCAATACAAAGAAAGTAATTTAACATGTTCAAGAGGTATTCTAATTTACAGCTGGAGACGGTCGTGTCGGTATTGCCAACATGTTGATACAAAATGGCGCCGCACAGTGTCAATTTTTGCCATAAAAGTGGTAAAAATTATGAAACTCGAGTTCTGATGGAGATAAATTCTTCAAGTTTGGAGGTAATGTAGAAAAATTATCAAGCTTTCAGATAAAGACAAAAAGTTTGAAAATCCAGGGGTGTCCAACATTTTTTTGGGGGGGCTAAAGAAGAATATTTTTTAAATAAATTAAATGCACCAGGTTTTTTTTTTATTTTTTATTTTTCAAATCATTTTTTTTAAACTTATGACAACTATTTTAAGGGCAGTATGTCAGTCTGCAAACACTCCTATTTAATTGTAAACTTAAAAAATCTGAATCATTGTCTTCATGATGGGATTTTTTATTTATTTTTCGAAGAGATGATATGACTGGATCAGATGATAATAACAGCATGCTAAACAAATCAGTATTCTCATTCAATCTGGAATTTTTTCTCGTATTAGAAAAACGAAATTTTCTGTAGTCTTTATTTCGTGGTTCTTGTGCCTCGTCAGACAACTCCCCCAAGGGCAAGATATGATAGCGAATGATGCTAGAACCATGACGAAGTACTTTATGTACTGTTGATGACATCTTCCTCCAGGTTCCATACCTTTCAATATATATATATCTGCAGTGTCATTCGTATATTTCTCAAATTTATTTGCATCAATTTCGCTAGTCGAAGATAATGCGTTTAAAATAACTTTAAATCTTCTAACTAACTCATAGTCCACTTGAGTTATTTTGGAAGTAAGGAGTGGATCTTCAAAAAATCTTCTGGCAGTATTCCCATCATTAGTGTTTCCAAAACCTTGCTTTGGTGTATCAATTACTAATCCAGTTTCTTTTTTAAATTCATTCTGGATTCGAAGTTTTTCTTCAGCACGCTTTTTAATGTTTTCTGGATTGCCTTTAATTTTATCCTTAAAAGAAAAGTCATAGGCAATTTTTAAAACATGTTCCATAAACCTAATCCTTGCGTGTAGGGGAGATATTCCAAACTCTAAATTGTTTTTATACCCGTATGGTGAAACCAAAGGGTATATTAACTTTGCCTTACCGTTTGTAACGCCAAGATCCCGTCATCACACACAAAAATGAATTACACCAGTGTGTTTAGAATGATAAAAATAATTAATTTCTGCATGTCCGTCCGTCTGTCTGTCCGTCCGTCTGTCTGTCCGTCTGTCTGTCTGTCTGTGGCGCGGATTGCGGGCGCACGGATTGAGCTAGAGACTTGAAAGTTTGCACAGATCCGTTTTTCGTAAAATGCGAGGCTAAGTTCGTTAATGGGCAAAAATGGACCATTAGGGGGGGTACCCCCCATACGAACGAAATCGTTTTTTGTGAATATCTCAAAAACGGTGCATCTTATCAAAAAAGTGCAAGAACAAAAGTTATTTAGGATATGATTCTACATAAAACTCCCATACATCAAAATCCGATTGGAATAAATTTTAAAAAATCTTTTTGGAAAGTTTGACTTCAAAGTGGAATTTTGGTATAACTGTTCGAATTTTGATACGAATATCACCATACGGGTCTCCAATGATTGCCAGATTGGCAATTATAGCTTTTGTTATGTTTAAGATCCGCTGATGCACCGGCACCGTCAAACTCGTTTAATTGCGACTGTTTTGCATTGCACACAGTACAAGATGAGGATGAGGCAGTTCCTTTTAGCACTTGTACCACTTTTCCATCAACCATAGTTAAAGAAAGTTGATGATAAATCAAGACAGTCTTTCCTTCCATTAATATCGATGTAGGTTGCAAATCTTTTATCTGGTCTTTAATATTATTAGTGATAGCAATGGTTTCTTTGGTTTCTTTCACATATTCAAACATTATTGGCCTGCAAAATCGTGTTGAAGAAGGATGCGGATTTTTCCAAACATAAACTCTGTTGAAAGGATCTAAAGATGATATTGCTTCATCTTGCTTATATTGCAATCGAAGTAGAACAAACGATACCATAAAAAGATTCGCATCTGATCTGCCGTCTGCTATTTTTTGCTTGTAAATGCTCTGACCCGATGATCCATCACAGCCCCATTTGGAATGAAGAATAAAATTTGGAGAAGAAACATTAAAAAACACTTAATTTATTTGAAATAACTAGTCGCCTAGCTATGTGATCTAAAATATTTTGTAGTTTCACAGACGCTGAAACTTCGGTTACTTCTAAATTGTCGGGAATACTTTCTTTTTTATCCTACATAAAGGATGGAAGTATGTTAACATTTTTTTCACGAAGGCGTTTTCGAAGTAAATCATATTTGTTTACAGATAACCCCAAATCTAAAAACAAAGCTAGAGCTTCTTCCGTCGAAAAATCTTTTACTTCATTTGGCGTTGGAATATTGTAAAAAATTACATTTGATAAAAAATTACATTTGTGATAAACAATTTAAGGTTGATTTTCGCCAAAAAAACGAAAAAAAAATTAAAATAGATGGCAGTTTGTGAATTTTCAAGAAAATTGTAAAACCCTGTGTACTTCCATAGACAATCTATCTGAGAAGCTACAGTTAAAATTTCAAGTAAATCCGATGAAAATTGACTGAGTTTCTGACAACGCAAGTTTGGAAAACATACTTTCAAGTAATATAGTGCCGCGGCGCCATTTTGTATCAACACTTGAAAAAATTTTTTTTTGTATACATCAATACATGTGTAATTAAGCCTCAAAATTTCATTTTAATCCATTCGTTAGTAATCGAGAAAAAAATTCTCAAAAAAAGGTTCTTTGTTCAGCGCGCTTGGGTAGTATAACCGAACGGCGAACGGCGAAGAGTTGTATCAAAATCCCACTTTGAAGTCAAACTTTTCAATACGATTTTTTAAAATTTATTCCAATTGGAGTTGGATGTATGGGAGTTTTATGTAGAATCATATCCTAAATAACTTTTGTTGTTGCACTTTTTTGATAAGATCCACCGTTTTTGAGATTTTCGCACAAAACATTTTGGTTCGTATGGGGGATTTTTGCCCATTAACGAACTTAGCCTTGCATTTTACGAAAAACGAATCTGCGTAAAATTTTAAGTCTCTAGCTCAATCCGTGCACCTGCAATCCGCGCCACAGACGGACGGACGGACATGCAACATTTAATTTAACCCCCCCATACGAACGAAAACGTTTTTTGCAAAGAATGTCGTCTAGGGTGTGTTTAAATATGGAGGGAGCGTTTTTCAGCCCAAATGGTAACCGTGGAAATTCATATTTCTCGTTATTTACGGAAAAGTCTGTTTTTCAACGTCAGATTCCCTAATAGGGATCTGATGGAATCCTCTTTTCCAATCGACTATCGAGAAATTTTGGTTTTTATCTAAGTTGGATAAAACTTTATTAATTTCGGGAATAGGGAATTTATCTGGTATTGTGATTGCATTTAATTTGGGGTAATCAATAACCATTTTGTACTTTTTTTTTATGCATCAGTTTTATTCGGAACAATCCAAACAGGTGAATTGTACCGAGATTTGGATTGTCTAATAATTTCGTCTTACAATAAACTCTTGATTTGTTTCTCGACCTCGTTTTTTAAACACATTGGTCCTTACCAATGAGCTGTAACTAAATTAGTAACATTTGGCTTATGCGAAACGGGGGGGGGGGGGGGGGGGGTCCGCCCCGGACGGCGCTCTTTATGGGGCGGCAAATTCACGACATTTCGGAACAAGTTAAAAAAAATGTTTCAACACATTTCGGAACAAATGAAAAAATTGGGTGTTAAAAGATAGTGTCTTTAAAAAAATCGACTTTTTTGATCATTATAAACACACTAGTGTGTGTGATGACGGGATCTTGGCGTTACAAACGGTAAGGCAAAGTTAGTATACCCATTGGTTTTACCATACGGGTATAAAAAGAGTGACACAATTGATATTTTAAACATAACAAAAGCTATAATTGCCAATCTGGCAATCATTGGAGACCCGTATGGTGATATTCGTATCAAAATTCGAACAGTTATACCAAAATTCCACTTTGAAGTCAAACTTTCCAAAAAGATTTTTTAAAATTTATTCCAATCGGATTTTGATGTATGGGAGTTTTATGTAGAATCATATCCTAAATAACTTTTGTTCTTGCACTTTTTTGATAAGATGCACCGTTTTTGAGATATTCACAAAAAACGATTTCGTTCGTATGGGGGGTACCCCCCCTAATGGTCCATTTTTGCCCATTAACGAACTTAGCCTCGCATTTTACGAAAAACGGATCTGTGCAAACTTTCAAGTCTCTAGCTCAATCCGTGCGCCCGCAATCCGCGCCACAGACAGACGGACGGACGGACGGACAGACAGACAGACAGACAGACAGACGGACGGACATGCAGAAATTAAATATTTTTATCATTCTAAATACACTGGTGTAATTCATTTTTTTGTGCGATGACGGGATCTTGGCGTTACAAACGGTAAGGCAAAGTTAATATACCCTTTGGTTTCACCATACGGGTATAAAAATGTGGCGCTAATTGGTATTCACCCTCTTTATGAATATCGTGTCGTTTTCAACCATAGAAAAATATACTTACATAGAAGGATTGCAAGGAACAAACTTTTTGAAATATTTCCCCTACAATTAGGGGAAAATCTTGCTATCTATTTTTTGCAGCGCAAATAATAGCCTCCCGCGACTCATTTGGGAAAGAACGAGAAAAATATACAACCTTTTTAAATTGTTGAAATTCAACATTGCCACATATAATTAATTTTTAGTACAAGCGAAAAAAATATATTTTCGCAACGATTAAGTGAAGACCACATTTTGCGTGTTTATCTAGTAGAACCAATGTCTGATTGATACTTTTTTACCCTGTTCCATATAAACATAATTTTTATGATGATTTGTATGAAGAAATGCGAAATTAAAAAAGAAAACTTGTTTGTTATCAGCTTAATGTCTTGATTAATTAATTTATTAAGAAAATCGATAAAATAGCAGTAATGGAAAACACTATCGTAACATAACGAAATAACGAAATCATTTTCGGGCTTTTTACGTTCATAAAATATACCTGCATAAAATATAATTAAAAAGAATATTTTATGAACGTAAAGCCCGAAAATCATTTCGTTATTTCGTTATGTTACGATAGTGTTTTCCATCACTGCTGTTTTACCGATTTTCTATATTTGTGGAGATACGAAAAAGGAATAGCATAAGAAAGTAAGACATAGAATGAATAAGAACTGGCTGAGCGATGAAATCGTTACAGAAATGAAGGCGAGAAATCGACTTTACAAAAAACTAAGGAGAATCCAAATAACTACAGTCTCAAAGAATTATACACCAAGCAAAAAAATAAAGTAAACAGCATGGTAAGGAAAGCAAAAAAATTTTTTCTTGAGTCTAGAGTGGAACACGCTGGACAGGATCAAAGGAAAATCTGGAACGTGATCAAGGAAACAATGGCTAACCAACAGGAAAACATTAAACAAGACTCAAAAATTGATAAAGTTAACAATAATGGAGTGGATATTACTGATGAAAAAGACATAGTTGACGCCTTTAATCACTACTTCACTAACGTTGGGCACGTATTGGCTAAAGATCTAAATGCTCAATCAGGTACTATTACTTACATAACAAATAAAATTAACGCAAAATCGATATACCTATATCCGACGGACGAAAAAGAGATATCTTCTATCATCCATAATATGAAGAAAAATGCAGCTCCTGGAGTAGATGGCATAACCGCAAGTGACTTAAAAATGGTGGAAGATATTATTTGCGAAAACCTGGCAACGGCCGTAAACATGTCTAGCGGTATTTTCCCTGATGTGCTAAAAGCAGTAAAAGTTATTCCAATCTATAAAGGAGGAGACCCGAGCGAACTTGGAAATTATAGACCAATCAGTTTACTGCCCACGTTTAGCAAAATATACGAAAAAGTCCTGTGTCTTCGACTAACAGCATTCTTAAAATGCTCCATAGGATTCGATGAACACCAGTACGGGTTTCAAGAACACAGTGGAACACAATCAGCTACACTTTATGTTATGGAGACTATTAACGAGATTATTGATCAAGGGGATTATGCCATAGCTGTATTTGTTGATCTTCAAAAAGCGTTTGACACAGTTGATCAAAAAATTTTACTCTCCTTTCTTGAACAACTTGGAGTACGAGGGATTCCACTAAAAATCTTTAAAAACTATTTAAGTAATAGATCTTCAGTCGTGACACATGGAGTATGCAGCAGCGGAGTGCGTGAAATAACAATCGGAGTTCCTCAAGGATCTATTATTGGACCACTCCTCTATCTGATCTACATTAATAATCTGCAACAAGTTCAGCTGAACTGCAATCTTTGCAGACGATACTGTCCTTATCTTTCGTGGTAGATGTAAGGAAGAACTTGAGAGAAGAACAACCGAAGGACTAACAAAATTCTCGGCATGGCTTAAGGGTAATCAATTATCCATAAACAAAAAAAAATCGAACTTTATGCTTTTTAAGCAAAAAAATAAGGCCAATCTGAGTCTGAGCGTGAAAATTGACAACAGTGATCTGCAAAGAGTAACCAGTGCGAAATACCTTGGACTAATCATCGACGACAAACTTACATGGTCCCAACACATCGAAAAAATAAGGAAGAAGGTTGCACCTGTGATTGGTATCTTAAAAAGACTACACAACTGTGGAAAAACTGTGAAAATACAGATATTAAATGCCTATATTATGTCGTCAATAAAATACTTGGTAACAATTTGGAGTCAGTGCTCCAAATTTCATCAACTCACAGTGGCAAGACTTATGACGAAAGCGATTAAAGTGATATTTAAACTACCGTGGCTCACACCTACTACCGAAGTTTACAGAAGAACTAACCTGATGCCTCTGGATATAATTATCAAAATTGAAAGAGTTAAACTTATTAGCAAAATAACAAACAACTTAATTAAAACAAATTTCAAATTAAATACTAATCGACACTTTCACTGCCATAATACCCGACGAAGAGATGACCTTAGAGGAAGTGCCTCGAGGACAAACAAACAACACAACAGCATCCTAAACACAGCAATTAGAACGTACAACCTACTACCTAATGATATAAAAAACTTAAATAACTTTAACGAATTTAAAAAGAACTCAATAATATTTTTCAATAAATCACCATAAATACTAATTTGTAATATGACACGAGAATAATGTTACGGTCTTTTCCTACTAGCTATTATACCAGTTTCCCAACTGCCTTAGCTTACCCTTGGAAATAATTCTTGAAATTTTGGATTTGTCAATATATAGGCATTGTAACAGAGATATAAACAAATAAAGAATTTATAAAAAAAAAAAAAAAAAATCTTTCTAGCAACTTTTTTGGTATCGAAAATATTTTCTTTTTAGTAATTTCAGAAGTAGAGTGAATTTCGCAAAAGCAAAGTCTGACTTAGAATCAGCGACGTCAAAATAGCTTAAAATTCTATATCTTTGATATTGACCAAAATGTCGTTTTTGTTGAGCAATTTTTTTTAAGAACAAAACCTTTCAAGATTTAAGATTCAAGATTTTTTTATTGACATTTCATAAAATAACACTATTACAGAATCTTTACATGAGTACTTATAAACTAAAGCTATATGCCAGTGTTGAACAATGTTTCATGTATTTTTACACTGAGTTGGGACAAAAATTTTGTGCGATTTTCTTTTCTTTTATGTTGTTTTTTTTTGTGCTAAACAGTCATCTGGCAATGTCTTCCATTTGACGGTTCTAGTTTGTTTATTGTTGAAAGCCGCTAAAAGTTTGTTATTGTTGACAGCCGTCTTACACAAACGTCCAGTGTTTTTGGGCTGGAAATGCTCCTCATAAATCCGAAAAAACTCAATGTTGTTGATTTTGGTGAGCTCTTCCTGGTCGATTCCAAAAATCCATTCGACACGTCTAAACGTAGTTGGAAATTTGAATGCAAGCATAAAGAAAAAATGTTTTCTTACCTGGTTTCAGAGACTGGAAATTTGAAAAATGTTAAATTAGGTGCCGTCCGTGTACTATTTCCACATTCTGTCATCACACAGGAAAAATACTGCTTTGCACAAGACTAATAACAACACAAACAACACACGCGAAATTAAATGACATTTGACAAATCAAAACAAAACATCCCCTTGCCCCGCCGCTCACTTTGCCCTCTATTTTAAAATTAGATGACAAAGGGGGTCGGAAGCAAGGGAAAATGTTTTTTTATCAATTTCAGGGTTGTCTTAAAATTTTAGTACAATAATATATTTAGAACAACATGTTTAAAGTTAAAATTACCAGACATTTTCATTACGATTCAATAAATAAAGTTACTTATGTCATTAAAGTAATTAAAAAATACTGAAATAATTGAATCCGCATGAAAAAAGTTTTTTTCGCACCATATTTTATGCAAATTGTTAACTTTTAGAACATAGCTATCCACCCCTGATTTTCTGCTTTTAGCAAAATTTGTGACGTTGCCTATCTAGTGAATGTGGTAGACAGAGAAAGTCTATAGCATTTGTTGGTTCATCTCGCTTCCTCTTACATTGGCTTATAGGAAAATCCCGGGGCGACGGTTCTATGTAAGTATATTTTTCTATGTTTTCAACAAGAGACAAATTATTGGTCGACATTTGCCTGTCAACAAAAAAACGGGAATTTACTTGTAAACGACACGCCAATCGAAGTATGCGTCATTTTCAAAATATGGATTTTTCGGTGGAAACGTCATTAATAGAAAAATCATTTCAGGGCGGCAAATTTAACTTCCGCCCCGGGCGCCATGAACCCTCGCTACGCCACTGGGTCCACTTGAGAGTAAATACGCGAGTAACTCTCAAAAACTCTTGAGAGTTACTCGCAGGAGGTTGTCCATTTGAGAGTTAATTTCGGCGATTTTTGCTCCACCATTTCCTACTCTACGCATTCCCTGCATTTTGGATTATCCACCAGCCTTGGAGGGGTGATCGTTCAGGAGGGAGTGCCCAGTTAGAATCCAAGTCGTTGACGAAGGGGATTTCGCTCCAGATTTAAGAAGGTCTTTGTAAGGTTTGCATTTAAGCCACCCCATAATTCCTATCTCGTGTGAATCCGGCACGTGGATAGGAATGCCGCAAACATCGAGGTATCGTTGAAAAATATCGAGTTTTAACCTCGATGTTGAACAGGCCGATATATCGGGGTATCGATGTTGCTATCCACGATGTTAGAACATTACTCTTCATAAATTTAGTAGATAAACTAATTTTAGGACTAGTGGGACTAGTTTTTAGATAGATTTAATATAGCCACTCTACTTAAAATTTGTTTAAATTTCCTTTGGTATCAATTTTCGGTTTCATCTTTCTACAAGATTTCGTAAAAATACCAGAGCTAGCCATGAAATTTTACAGGGAAGTTTGGTCCTGATGTAAAAATCCGTTAACCGGAAGTAACCAAAACGGCGGCTTTTTAAAAACTACGATTTCGTTTTTTGCGATTTATTCCGAAACTAACCATTTTCCAGTAGTCTTATGTTATTACAAAACTTGTAGACAATACAATTTGCTACATTTGTCTTTTACTAGAACTCCGTATCTCAAGCTGTTATGAAGATATGCCAGTATTTAAAAAAAAAATAGTTTTTTGCCAATATCTCGATAACTAACGGGTTTTTGGTGGTTCAACGTATAAGAAAAATTAAAACCATGTTAATTCTACCAGGGTGCACTCCACCCACAGTAGAGCATCGAGGTATCGATGTTTTCAGGACGATGTTTTTTGACATCGACGTCGCCTTAAAAAACATCGATTTTCGATATATCGAGGTTTTATGAACGATGTTGCATCCCTACACGTGGACCAAAGTTGTTGGTTCTCTTTATCCACCTACTGCTTAAGTTGCAGTTTAAGGGTTTGAATCGGAAACCCAACAGAAATGGGTTAACTGTCCATACATGTACCGTTACGAGCAAGTTCATCTGCTCTCTTATTTCCAGGAATATTACATCCTGAGCTGTGCTTCGGCATTAAAGGGTCTTCCCCTAAGCTCTGGCTGAAACTATAAAAAAAAAAAAAAAACCCATACAATTCTAAGATGGTTGGTTTCGGAGAGTCTCTTTAGGTCTTTCTTACATGATTACACAGCTTGGACTTGGCAGTGTGTGAAGAAATCACTTTGATAGCTGCTTGATTGTCTGAACAGATGCAGATATCCTTTTCAGTCACTGCAAGGTCCAACAGTAGCAACTCCAAGCTCCTCTTGTCTCCCACTTCTCCCGGATATCAATACTTTTGCAAATATTGGCATCCAGGTCGGACTCCGGGTGCAAGTCGCTTTCTAAAGATAGAGCGGAATTCCTTGTCCCGCATGTGTCCCAGTCTCGGCGAGGTGTAGCCTCATGGTCGCCGCTGTCGCCATGTGTTTTACGTGTAGCTCGATAGTGGGTATATCCAAGATAACCTCTATTGCTCCTGTAGAAGTGGATCTTAATGCCCCACATCACTGTCGCTGCACTCTTTCTATAATTTTCCGCTCTGATGCCGTTTCCAGTGCCTTCCACCATACAAGAGAGTCATAGGTTAAAATCGGGCGAATTGTATCAGTGTAAAGCCATTTAACCATTTCTGGTTGCAGGCCCCAATCTTCTCCTATAGCCCTCATGCACATTCCAGAGGCTCTTTCTCTATATAATCTGCTCGCCCGGTCCTCTAAATCAGTGCTCCGCAACCAGTGTGCCGCGGCACACTGGTGTGCCGGAAAATGATATTAGGTGTGCCGCGGTAAACAATTCAAATAGCTATTTAGTAATTCATTCAGGATTTTTTTTAAATTTTAAATATATTTTTAATTTTAAATACAAATTTTTTTATATTTTCTTTTGTGGTGTGCCCCGGATTTCCAGAAGAAAAATTTGTGTGCCGTATGTAAATAAAGGTTGCGGAGCACTGCTCTAAATGAAGGATTCAGGTGAGACGTTAGTTCAATATGATCCCCAAGCTGAGCCCTGTTTCGAATTTGCCCGTTTCAAGGATTACCGAGTCGCCTGTGTAACAGACAACTCGAAATCCCTATCTGTCCAGATCCAAAGTAAGGGTGAGAGTATTTCTCCCGAGTCCTGACGTCTCTGATCCCCCAGAGATGCGAATATTCTGCCATTTTCAAGCTTATGCGCAATCCACATTCTGGTTCCATGATTCACGCTGTTTGCGCTAAGAACCTCTATTATTTTGCCTATAAGGATATTATTGAAAGCCCCTTCTACATCGATTAAGACACCCGGGGTTGATTCCTTATAAAGGAAGCCGTTCTGTATCCTGTGTTTGACCTCATGTAAAGCTGTCTCCACGGATCGGCTTTTGATGTACGCATGCTGGCTGTTTGATAACAGCCCAGTTGACAGGTTTTCCCTTAATTCCCTATCGCAATTTCTTTCCAGGGTCTTTAGCATGGAGGAAGTTAGACTTGGCTGACGCATCGTGATTAGCGAACCACAATTCTTTCAATATGGCCTCTGACTTCAATGTCGATTTTTCCTGAGAAAAACATAATGAGAAAAACGGGACAAAATGGGAAAAAGGATATTTGCGTTATCCTTACATGACCTTCCGTTTCGAATTTTGAAATTCCAACACCAGATTCGGGATAAGCAACCTCCCAAAGCCAGTTTTTGCGAGAAAAATTGTAAAAAGACATTTGCGTTATGCTTAGAGGACCTTCCGTTTCGAATTTTGAAATTCCAACATTAGATTCGTGATCAGCGACCCCGGAAACCCCATAATGCCGATATTTCCCGGGAAAAACGTGAAAAGGGATATTTGCGTTATCCTTTCAGGACCTTCTGTTTCGAATTTTGAAAATCTAACATAGCTAAAAAACTGCTCCTGGCAACGCAATTTTGCAAAAAACCGCGTAAAAATCGGTCCAGTAGTTTTTGAGTTTTGTACTCTCAAACAGACCAACAAACAAACAAACATCCATTTTTATATATATAGATATCCTTTTGCATTTTCATCGCATCCAAGTAAAATAGATTCATTACTCTTTGAATCCCATTTCTTCCGATTTTGTTTAGGAACATCCGCCATAACCGTACAGCCAAAAACTTTGATATGTGATAAATCTGGCTTTTTATTACTCCAAGCTTCTTCAGTTGTCACTCCAATGCTTCTCGACGCTGACCTATTTAACAGATATACCAAATATAACACGGCTTCTGCCCAAAATTTCTTTCCGAGATTTGCTTCCGCCAACATACAGCAAGCCTTTTCTACGATAGAACGCTTTTTTCTCTCTGCCAAACCATTTTTCCTAGAAGTATAAACATTAGTTGTTTGATGTTTTATTCCTTGTTGCTTAAGCATTGATTCAAAACGCTCGCTGGTGTATCCTTGGCCATTATCTGTTCTTAAAATCTTGATACGATGATTTCTGTGGTCACAAGGAAAAAACGCTTAAGTCGAGTTATGTATTTTTAAAGGTTGGTGAATATTTGAATTCTCCATATCCAGTTTTGCTTTACTATGGTTTTGGAAAAACTTATTCATAATATGGAAGAATCGCCTAAGTATTTTGTTTTATGATAACACTTTAACCAAATTGGATTTTAAGATTCTTCTGAGTTTAAAGTAGCTTCATGTGTGTACTTGTGTGTACTTCAAACTGGAAAACATTTTTCGTTTAAAAGAATAACCAACTTTTTCCAGAAAGTAATCAAAACTTTAAACTTTAAATCCAAATTACTCAAAGCACGCTTTTTCGACTTAAGCAGTTTTTCCTTGTGACCACAGATTTGATTCATTTTCCACTAATTCTCGAAATTCATTAACAGGTCGATTCCCTTAGGCGCGCGCCTCGCCTTGAATCACGCCAATCGACTCTTGGTATTCCCTTAGACTTTTTTATCGACAGCAGGCGTAAAAATTCGAAATACACAACTAACGCCATCTCTTGTTTGATATTCGAACAAATTTTGTGTATTACTCAAGACTTTTGTATCGAAATGAGTCGATAAAAAACGACAAATCGAGGCGCGCCGATTTTGGAATCGACAGCTAAAATTAAAAAACCTTGAAAATGAAATCGCAAACCTGGCAGTAAAATTATGATTAGGTATCTTTTATAATTAGTATTTTTATTTGTATACCAGCGTCCAGCATGACATTAAGGCTGTAGAATCCCTTTCTATTATAATAAAGGTGCCTGTGAACTCTTGCCGGTTGGGAAATTCTTACATGCGTACCATCCACACATCCGAAACCAAATTTTCTTTGGAAGTCTTCCTTTATTTCCATCATTTCGTTCTGGGTGTCTGGAAATTTTATTAATTGAGGGCACAGATGTTCTTCCAATATATTTAATGTTTCCACCAAAATTTTCGAAAATGTGGGTTGTGCTAAACCTACATTAAAATCATTCCCCACACCGGTTTGATAGCATCCTTCAGCCAAAAATCGTAGTGTGGATGCTAGTTTTATTATCGGAAGAACTGAGTTCGACCGCAAAGTTGGAGGTAGATTGCTGTCTAAAACCTCTTAAGACCGAATTGAAGGCCGATTTGTTTAGGCGAAAGTATTTCACAAACCTTCAAAAACCAAAACAAATTGAAGAAATGTTAAAATTAAAACACAATTTTGTTACGTAATATCCGGTAAGTCCAGAGGATTCGCAGCATCTCTTAAAAACCTCCTTGTTACTCGTAGGTCCACATTGCAGTCTTCCAAATCTTCGTCAGGTTCATAAAATTCGAACGAACTCATTTTGTGTGGAGAATAAAATTTAATTTCAATTGAAAATGAATGACGGTTTTTTCTACTAAAATATGTTATATCCTGCCATAATATTTCCTATGGCCTGTACATAACGCCGATTTTAGTGCTTTACTAAGATGTTTTAGGCATTAATCGCCAACTTTACTTTAGCGGCGACAATTGTAAGTTCCAGAGTCGATTCGAGAGCCTAAGGGAATACCAAATTTCACGCGATTCGCCTCGACACAAGGCGAGTCGATTAAAAACGCCTCGCCTAAGGGAATCGACCTGTAAATGTTTTCAAAACTTCCCAATCCGTTTTAGTTTTAAGAAAATAAATGAAAATCTTTCTTGATTTATCATCTATGAAAGTTATAAAATATCGATTGCCTTCTAATGATTCCTCTTCCATTTGTCCGCAAATATCTGAATGTACAATTTCAAGTAATTGCTTTGTTTATCAACCGGACATACTGTACAATATTTAATTGGCTTATCCGAAAAATAGATTCCAGTAACCATTCCATCTTTTAATTTATAGCCCTATTATGTAAGTCGTGCGGACTCGTCAGTCCACAGCGACCGTCAAGTCCATTCCGCAGTGATTTGGTATTATGTAAGTCCGCATTGGGAGTCTTAGATCCCTGGATATGTACATAACACAAAGAATATAAGGAAAGTATTAACTTACTACGCGCTTCCCTATCTTTGACAACATTAATATCTATTGCTGGAGTCCTATCATCCTTTAATTCATAATTATTTGTTGCGTCCCATATATCATCCCTTCCCAGCCACGCTTCTGTAGCTATCTTCCAGAATACATAATTGCTTCTCTCAAGCAATTTATCAATGCAGATATTTCCAGACATTTTCTTTAACAATTTATTTAAGTAAAATCTTCAATTTCCGTTTAAAAAAAAAATATTGGAAGCACATAACCTATTAGATTTACTCAAATCTTAAATCTGTTTTAATTAAAACACATCCATTCATTTGAAATATAATTGAAGAAACTTATTAATCTGACATTAATAACAAATTAAATTTTTCTTATTAATCTGACATTAATAACAATTAAATATAAAATATTGCTAAGACCTAAGCTTACAATAATTTTCAGAGTGAAAATTCTAATAGATTATATTGGTATCACAGAACTATATAACATAGAACAACTGTCACCATACAAAGCTCTGCTGAAAAATGGTCCCAAAATTATTTCCCTCTTTATCGTACTTGAACGCATTCACTGAACTGTATAAGGTCGCGAAATTCAAATTTCGTTTGCCGCGAAATTCAAATTTCACAAGTTTTAGACTAACTTTAGGCGTCATAAACGAACTTTAGGCGCCAACACCATTCCGAAAGTCTATTTTCCTTTGACAGCTCACGGTTTAAACGAGAGGACTATATTAATTTCCATACGGTTATCTTGCTCTTACTTGACTCGTTTTGATTCACGGAACTGTATTGAAATGGGACCATTTGAGACAGCAAATCGAGCGATCTAGTATATCTATGATGGGTATGAACCAGAGTCGGCAGAGCTTTGAAAGTTCTCGGGCATTTACTCCCATTGACAAGTGATTTACGTATTTACATGGCTTGCTTTACAAGCCAAATGCCAAGTTTGTTGAAAGCTTTTTTGTTTTTTTTTGGCACTTTTTCAATTGTTTTACTTGTTTTTTTTTACCATTTCTTGAAGAAAATGGCCATATTTGCTGAACCGTTAATCAAAGTAGCATAGTATCTTTGGAAAAAATGTACTTCATAAAAGTTTAGTGAGGAAAGGTTAGGTTTAGCTGTTTTAACCATTATTTTTAAACTTTCAGTACCATTATCTCACAAAGTAGGGGTGATAGAGCATATAGAGCAAAACTGTGTTCCGGAGTTGTGCTCATAGATCCCTAAGTAGTCTAAAAAAACTTAAGTCTAGTTTTGGTTGTTACACAGTGTTATTATTTTATTTACGTTTTATTTTTTAACTCGGGCTTCAAGCGGAAATCTAAAATGAAATTCTGAGATAAATCGATATTTTTTTTTTACCGTTAACGAGATATTCAGTTTATATAAAATAATCAGATTTTTATATAAACTAATAATGGGTTATAGTGTGTATTGGATGGGGACGTAGATATTGTATTAGAGAGTGTCATGTACTGTTCACATCCGATATTTATAGCTACGTTTGTATGAAAAAGTTGATTTCTCTAGATTTCTTAATCTTTAATATATTTTTGCTATTTACCTGTCTTCTCTTGCAGAAAATTAGATTATTATGCATCCACAGTAAAGACTAACTTCTTGGTGATGTTGGAATATATTACTCCCTCTGTCCCAAATTATGGTACACATTTCTGTTTTTATTTTGTCCCAAATTATGGTTAAGTTTATTAAACTTAAATAATCAAAGAATTTTAAAGAAATGTATACTATAATTTGGGACAGAGGGAGTATGTTTTTCGTATTTTTTAAATATTTTCCTCATTTATGTTTATTAAACCTAAATAAAATCTGTTTCAAACTTAAATATGGTCCTCTCTTAACATAAAATGTAATTACTAGGGCTGCCAAAAATATGCATTTGCATATTTCTTCTCGTTATGATTTCGGCTCCGGGAGTTTTTTATTCATCCGAATCAATAAGTTTAGAAGCGAATGAAGGTCACTTGTTGTTGCATATTTTGCATATTTGACACGTTAGTGCATATTTGCATAAAAATGCATATAAATGCATATAATGCATATTTAGTTGCATATTTTACAACTTTCATGAACAACCAAATTTTTTTTTTGTACAATTCAAATTATAATTCGACTGTTTCAGCTAGAATAAATATTAAAAATAAATAAATATGTGTTTTTACTTTCTTCTACGAAGTATAATACAGTATTGTATCCATGAAAAATTTCGACCTTTTAATTTAACCTAAAAAAACATTTCCCGATCATTCCTTAGTCGATTGGAGTCATATTACAAAAATGTCTTTCTGTCTGTCAGTCTGTCAGTCTGTCAGTCTGTCTGTCAGTCTGTGTACAAGATTTCTCAAACACTAATAGAGCTATGAGATTTTAGAGGCATATTTGGTCCTGGAATGGGACGATCCTATCAACTTTTGGTGGAAATCCGTTAGCCAGAAGTAACCAAAATGGCGGCTTTTTAAAAATCGCGAATTGGTTTTTCTCAATTTACTCCGAAACTACGCATTTTTAGTAGTGTTAAGTATGACAAAACCTGGAGAAAAAAAAATCCTACACTTATGTCTTTTGCTAGAACTCGATATCTCAAACTGTTATCAAGATACACCGTTATTTCAAAAAAAATAATTTTTTCCATTATATCGAAAAAAAAATGGTTTTTTGCTTACTGTATATATGAGATGAATTAATGAGAATGGCATTCTGCACAATTTTGTCTTTTACAGTTATCCATTATCTTTTACCGTTATTGAAATATTTTTATTAAAATCTAAAAAAATATATTTTTGCGAATTACTTGCAAACTAACAGTTTTTCGAAAAAACTTTTGAAAAACGAATTAAAGGCAATGAAATTTTCTACATTTTTACCTTTTACCGTAAATTGATATCTTTTACCGTTCTCAAGTTATCTAAAATTTTGTACATTTTGAGGTCGTCTTTGGTTGACAAAACGATTGAGATAGCGTAAATTGCGCAGGGTCGTAGATTTTGTGGAAGAAAGTTTTGTGGTAGCAACAACTGAGATTTTTCTACAAGTTTTAACCCCGATTATACCATAGACAATATGAAGTATTGAACATCTTTACGAAATATCTTAAAATTTAACAGTTGCAATTTAGAAACAAGTAAAAAAAATTTTTGTCAGTCAAAATGTCAATCTTTTTTACAAACTATTATTTTTTCAATTTTTTTATTTTCCACATAAGTCGAATTAACCACATTTTAACAAGTTCCGTTCACTATTTCGGGTGAAATATACTATATTTCGGATTTTTAATGTTTTTAAAGTGCATATTTAAGTGCATATTTTGCCGTTTTTAGTGCATATTATATGCGCATATTTCGCCTTTTTTAGTGCATATTTTTGGCAGCCCTAGTAATTACGTATTACATACATGAAATTTTCTTACAAACATCTCTAATTGGGACACCTTGTAACGGGGACAGGATATGGTCGGTCCCTCGGTGTCGCGATTAGGATGGTTTATCTATATATGATTTTAATTAAAAAATATAATTACAAGAATTTTTTTGTCATTACAGCATCCAACAAAAAAAATAAACAAAACCTCAAGTTTCGTGTAGCTTTGGATATAGAAGATTGCCTCGATAGGTTTTATGGCGGATACTATTCAGGTAATATTTTCCACGTATTTTGAATTTTGTAGATCTAAAAATCGTTAAAATTCAATTTTTACCTTATACGATATATGAGGCGTTAAAAGTTAGAGTGGACCAACCCACATAATCGAGTTTTTGAAGCTTTTTCACTTTTGTACTATTATTTACTGTAAATTTTTGGAAAAAAAAATTTGTGTGGACTTTATTACTCAATGTGGAAATGTTCTTTTGTGCATCCAAACATTTTTATCTAGAAACTCACTCGCAATAGTAATTTAAACACAAAAAATTCACGATTTCGACATGTGAGTTGGTTCACTCTAGCTTTTAACGCCTCATATAAAGAAGTATAGTGAATCATTCGCTAATTTTATTTCATAAAATTCGGTGTGCGAACGATTCAAATGCAAAAGAATTTTATTTTCGATTCGCGAGCCGAATTTTTCCGAACCCTAATTTCTAGCTATCGCAACGGGAAAAGACAATAATAAATTTTCAAGAAAATTCAAATGACTCCTTAGCAGCTTCATTATATCACTTGCATATATCCGGAAATTAGAATGTGATTCATATTAAGAGCGGTTTTTTTTTCAAATCGTGAAATATCATGTCAGTATTTTTTATATAATTTATTCCTGAGAAGTTGGAGAAATTGATCAAAATATGTGTGTGAAAATGGCACAAAGATCATACAAAAGCAGCTACAAAGATCGAACTCTTCTGTTACGACAAAAAAAAAGTTAATCTGGTACGTGTGGAACATATTTGACAAACTGGTAAGGCATTTTAATCATGAATGCAATTAACGTATTGTATAATGTGGATATTTTGAACGCCGCCTAACTAGCCATAAATACAGCTACAACAGCGACTGAGAAAGTTTTATTTATAGTCGGTAACATAAAATCAAAGTTGAATTTGAAATTCAAAAATCCTAATGTTTCTATCAAAAACAAAACTGTCAATAAAACATTACTTTTAAACAATCCTCTATGTTGTTTTGTTTTTTCTTTGCAATTTGTTTTAAAAGCGACCCTATTCTAGAGTTTCACCAAGTCTTGGTAAAAAAATCGGTTTAAAAAAAAAAATCGTTTTTTTTTTTTTGAAAACACGAATAATTGAATGCCCTAGTAATATATAAATAAATCTATTTTAGTTTATATTTTCATTGAAATTAGAATATTGATAATTATCAGTTAAGTGTGCCATTTTTTTTTTAAATATATCCAAGTCGATGGTATCCGTTCTGTTTTTTTTTCAAATGCCGAAAACCCTAAATCGTCCATCCTTTGGTGTAAAGGATCGAAGATTTACTGTCTTAAAAAATCTGAGTATTCGAGATTTGGGAGATTTGGGTTGAGACCAAACAAACAAGCCCCTGATAACCGATAACGAATATTAGTAACATGTGTTAAACAGGCAAAAAATAGCATAAACTCTGCTTGGCATAACTTATTATCAAATAGTCGCATTAGTCTATCGGCAAAATACAAAATTTTTCAAGCGGTCGCTAGGTCGATTTTATGCTATTGTGCCCAGGTTTGGGGTTACGAAAAGCATCAAGAAGTAGAAGGGCTCCTTATATTCTCAATAAAGAAAATGTTCAGCTTACCAAACAATACTCCACGATACATGATCATGCTAGAAACTGGGCTTTCGGAACTTTATCAGTATACCCTTCATATGCACTTCAATTACATTTTAAAAGTATTGAAAATGCCACGATCACGGTTCCCTAAACAGCTAGCTATGCTGACCATTAAGAAGAAGGTATTTTGGTATGAAAATTGGCTGAATTTGGGGGCAAAATATGGAGTTAAGGTAAATGTAGAACAGAACAACCTGGAACAGGCGTTACGAAGCTTATCAGAAAAAATTAACTTAAACGCCGTTGATGAAGCGGACTCACAGGCGTTACAAGGACTCCATCATGACCTCTACCCTATACTAAATTACTCATGCACTTCGGATGAAAGCTATATGAATGAAAAACTTGGAAAGAAACATATAAAATAAATATTTTCAGCACGAGGAGGTCTGCTTTGTCTTAACGGCAGATCATGGTCTAAGGTCTCAATATGCTCGATCTGCAATTTAAATGAAATAGAAAATACTCATCACTTTATATGCACCTGTCCAATTTTTAAAAACTATAGACTTAAGTATTTCGGAAGGACGGTCTTATCGGAACGTGACACCATTGAGATTCTGAATGGTAGAGATTGGAATGCTTTGGCACAATATATACAATGCGCAATGATTTATAGAAATCTCTTAGTCTCAGAATTCAACTTCTAAAGAAAAAGGCATTTATCTCCTCAACACAAATATAAGTTTAAAGATTTACCTGTTTATAATAAGGTATATTTCTTTTTTTCTCTTTTTTCTATGTTATTATTTCTATGTTTTATATAGTAATGCTAAATTAGCTATGAATCATAAATAATTTGTATACTAATTTATAAATTCGAGTATAGGCTAACTCACGTGGACGGCATATGCCACACGTAAATCATTTTTTTTTTATGGTAAACTGTTCTGTTATTTGGATTTTGTTAATGATTAAGAGAATAAAAAAGGCATTATTATTATTATTATTATTATTTTTATTTTAATTAATATTATTATTATTATTAGTAATATGTATGGAAAATCTTGGAATTAGTATGGGAATCTTACAATTAGTAGGCAAATATTTTTCCCGTAAGGCCTGATCCATCCTCGCTCCCTGGCTACGGCCTTGTAAGAACATCCGCGTCATTCCAAGCAATCAAACCCAATTTTTTTCAATGTTCTCTGTTAAAAAATTCAAAAGACACTCCTATTTTTTTGTGGAAAAAAGTCTTAAATTTCATTCCATCAAAATTTCGTACGATTTCGGTTGTTGCAAAAAAAATTTCCATTACTCTCAAAATATTCCTGTGTCGAAAATCTGTTGCCGTAAATTAGTTTAAATCACATCTGGGAGTTTTTGGGGTCGCTGAATCTGATTCTGATATTAAGAAGTCTATAAGGATGACGGAAGGTCCTGTTAGAATAATGTTATTATCCTTTTCTTTCAATTTTGTCTGGAAAAGTCGCATCTGGTAGTTTTTGGGATTGCTGAATCCGATTCTGACGTTAAGAAGTATGTAAGGATAATAGAAGGTCCTGTAAGAACAACGTGATTATCATTTTCCTTAAATTTTCCAGGAAAAAACTCATCTGGGGATTTTTGGGGTCGCTGAATTCGATTCTGGAGTCAAAAAGTCCGCAAGGATATCTCAAAGGCTCTTGCCTTTAAAGACTAAAAATTATATCTAATCGTAGCGAAAGACAGACGTCATTTTTAGTCATACTAATCAAGCACTGCAGATTCTAATCACTTGAACTCCTAATCACAAAACTTTTTGTGTTAATAAACAATTAATTGAAATTGTCAAATATTAATATCCGGTAATTTTTAAAGCTCATTAGATTTTTTCTTATTTAATATATTTACTCAAATTTAATATTTTACACCGAGTGGTTATTAATATGGAAAAAAATTACCACAAGAAAACTTAATAATGAAACTTAATAATAAAACTGTTTAACAAGTTTTTTTTCTTACAGAATATTGTTATATAACACTTAAAAAACCTTCATGTTTATATCAAAATTTTAAAAATCTACAAAAAGGTCGGCTTTCGGCAATACAAACTCCTCCCGCATTATGCGAACCCCTTCTCCTGCCATATTCTAAACTATTTTATAGATTTTGATACGATTTTAGTTGGTAATGCCTCAATGAAACTTATCCCGACCCTACGACAAGCGATCTCTGGGGTATATGATGGAATTGAGTAATTGCAAAAAAAAACCAAAAGCTAGATTGTATTTGGTCTAATGATTGTAGTGCCTAAAAGTAATTGCTGGACAAACAAACCTCAGCGTCTTTAGATTGACGTAAAAGATAGGTTTTTTGCAAGTATATAGCCAAAATATTTCTCGAGGAAATTAAGTTTATAGGCTTAAAATTTGTCAGCGTTCTTCTTCTACAAAAGGATTAATGGGCAAAATCGGACTATTAAAACCAACACATGTTGCAAAATAAATGCAAAAACCTTTTAATTCACCCTATTTCCTTTCTCCCAAACAAAAGGAAAAAATGTTTGCGATATTCATGAAAATAGTGCGTCGAATCAAGATTAAAAAGCATTTAAAATGTAATTCATGCATAATTTTTTATACATTAAAATAATTCTGAAAAAAAAATTTACTCAAAAGTTTGTTATTACCCAAGAAGCGCCGGGCACTTGCAAACTACTAATATATATAATACTAGGGCACAGAAGACAAACCTCCATACATTAAATAAGAAAAAAAACCATGTAACTGAAAACGAAGAGCTTGGTATTCTAATTGGCTATAAAACTCTGAAATTTTTAGGGTACAAAGAATGAACAAGTAATATGACCACAAAGGAATCTAACAAATGTGAAACAGAAAAAAATATATAGTGTCAAACATAAGAGACGCAAATGAGCCAGATGAGAAATCTACTTTTTTCTTAGACAATAAATACAGGTTTAAAATTAGTTGTACATCATTCTCATTTGAATACAGAAAACTAGAAATTCAGTCGAAACTGGTATTGCATTTTTTTTCAAACGTCGTTGTTGCTTTGAAATTGTGATGCTCAATGATTTTGTTTGTAAAATGATTTTGACATACCGAATATTTGATATCTATTGCTTTTCAATTATTTCCTGACAATTTAAATTCAGCATCCAATTTCAAGCTAAAATTATGAGTTTTTGTACCTTTATAAGAAATGGTCAAAACAGATTTCAATTTTTAAAGTTCCCGCCTCTGAAAAAAAAAATCAACACAACAAAAAAATCGGACTTGGCAATGCTGCGGATTGCCTTTTTTAGTTGTTTTGATTCGATTCGAGACGTGTCGCGTAAATTTCGGTTTTGATATTTCTCCCATTTTCCTTTCTTGCAATCATTAAAAAATTTAAAATAAGTTAAATTTTACCTTTCTTTCTCTCGGGGAGAACGAAAAAGTGACAAACCATCCGTATTTCTGACACCACATGATGGAAAGCAGCAAGATATCCGGCGTTTACCAGTGTTCATTTTTTGTGATTTACTGTTAAATGAAGTAATGTGATAAGCAGCAAATTTATAATTCAGCATTTTTGCATACTATTACGTGTGTTTTGCTGAAATTTTTTTTATTAATACAATGTACGCAACTGAATCACAAACAAAATACAATGCAGAATGCAAAAATCCTGATTAGCTGTGTCACTTTTGTTTACAAATTGTCAGTTACAAGCTAGTGTTTTCTTCCTATGAATATGATATATGCTCTTTAGTTTGTCTTCTATATTCTGTGACTAGGGACTTGGTGGTTCATCCTTTTCCGCACAGTGTGACCTTCGGCTTCGTCTACATATCTATATCCGTAATATCGCATACTCGCCACAATACAATACGACATACGCAAAACTTTGCTTGCAGCGATTGACGAATAAAGCTATTGCGCAAGTAGCTTGCCTTTTTTCAGGTCCAGTGAGTAGCGAGCGAGCTTTAGCGAATAATTATTTTCTTTTTAGATTTTCGTTATTTTGTAGGAAGGGGAAAAGCTTTGTGTTTGAATCATAGAATAATATACTTACATAGAACGGTCGCTCCGGGATTTTCCCATAAGCCAATATAAGAGGAAGCGAGATGAATCAACATATGCTTTAGACTTTCTCTGTCTACCACATTCACTAGATAGGCAACGTCACAACTTTTGCTAACGCTGAAAATCAGAGGTGGATAGCTATGTTCTAAAAGTTAACAATTTGCATAAAATATGGTGCGAAAAAAACTTTTTTCATGCGGACTCAACTATTTCAGTATTTTTTAATTACTTTAATGACATAAGTAATTTTATTAAATGAATCGTAATGAAAATTTCTGGTAATTTTTACTTTAATCATGTTGTTCTAAATATATTATTGTACTAAAATTTTAAGACAACCCTGAAATTGATAAACAACATTTTCCCTTGCTTCCGACCCCCTTTGTCATCTAATTTTAAACTAGAGGGCAAAGTGAGCGGCAGAGCAAGGGGATGTTTTGTATTGATTTGTCAAATGTCATTTGATTTCGCGTGTGTTAATTTATTTGTGTTGTTATTTGTGTTGTGCAATGCAGTATTTTTCCTGTGTAGTCATAAAATGCGGAAATAGTACATGGACGGCACCACATTTAACATTTTTCAAATTTCCAGACTCTGAAACCAGGTATGAAAACATTTTTTCTTCATGCTTGCTGATTGCAATTTCCAAGACGTCGAATGGATTTTTGGCATCGATCAGGAAGAGGTTACCAAAATCAACAACATTAGGTCTTTTCAGATTTGCGAGGAGCACTTTCAGCCCGAAAACATTCATCCCATTGGACGCTTGTGAAAAACGGCTTTCAACAATAACAAACTTTTACCGGCTTTCAATAATAAACAAACTAGAAATGTCAAGTCGATGACATTGCCAGATGACTGTTTATTATAAAAAAAACGACATTAAAGAAAAAAAATCGCACAAAAGTTTTGTTCTTAACAAAAAATTTGCTCAACAAAAATGACATTTTCGTCAATATCAAACATATAGAATTTTAGGCTATTTTGACATCGCTGATTCTGAGTCAGACTTTGGTTTCGCGAAATTCACTCTACTTCTGGAGTTACTAAAAAGAAAATATTTTCGATACCAAAAAAAGTTGCTTGAAAGATTTCCTTTTTCGTATCTCCCGAAATAGAGGGAATCGGGCCAAAGCAAAATCCGATTTAGAATCAAAATACGATTAAAAATACTACTCCAATATTTTTAATTATACTTAATGCAAGTTGTAGGTGTGTGAGGTTATACTTGATGAACTTTTGTGGCAAAAATAAATAAATAACGAAAAAACGAAATCATTTTTTTTCGTTATTGTAACGGAATTGAATTTTTTTTTAAATTTCGCATTTCTTCATCATAAAAATTATGTTTATATGGAACAGACTGACACTACTTCACAGGGTTAAAAAATAATCAATCAGACATTGTTAATATATTGGTCCTATTAGATAAGCCCGCTAAAAATGGACTTCACTTAATCTTTGCGAAAATATATTTTTTCCGTTATACTAAATATTAATATATATGTGGCAATGTTGGATTTCAGCAATTTACAAAGGTTGTATATTTTTCTCGTTCTTTCCCAAATGAGTCGCGGGAGGCTATTATTTGCGCTGCAAAAAATAGATAGCAAGATTTTCCCCTAATTGTAGGGGAAATATTTCAAAAAGTTAGTTCTTTGCAAACCTTCTATGTTAGTATATTATTCTATGGTTTGAATCGAGTCGAGACTCTCTCACTATTTTAATGGAAAGCGCATTTTTTAAGAAAAATTTGCTATAATGCGAATTTTTGCATCAGAGCTTCTAAAATATTTAAAAAAAATTAAAAATTTTCAAAAACTTTAAGAATTTTTAAAAAATTACTAACGTTTTAGTGTGATTTGTTTTAATCTGCTTTAATAGACTGGGCTTGCGGTGGACAGTGGAATCGGGCATATCAATTTGTACAACTTTTAGGGAATGCCTTTAATAGTGCTTATATTGAAGTAGTTGTTTTTTTTGATGGAACTTCAAAAAAAAATAAAAAACTTACGACCCAACGCAATGATTTTCGCCAAAAAACAAATTCGGTAAATTTTTATTGTTTTAATATCAGTTCATATAATAAATATCTGTTGAAAGGTTCTTAAACATATACGCATGATAGGAACACCGCCACCAAAAATTTGGTGGCTACCTCCGTCTGGAATCCATACTACCCTACGAAATGCATTCCGCAGCATTAATATTCAAATTGTAAGTAAGAATTAAATAATTATTTTCGCATACTATAAAACATTTGATATTTTCTTAGGTTCAAACCGTTAATGATCATACAATGGAAGTGCTTGAATATTTTTCCGAACATAAATTGGATGCAATAATCGGATTGCATAATGATTATATAATAGCCAATACATCTCGTTATTTTAGCTCTCATGATCTTCGACTTTCTTACAAGGGTTCTCTAGAAACAAAAGAATTTTTACATTCGAAATTGCTGTCGGCGTTAAGTTTAAGCACAGATCACTTACCATATTTAGCATCATTTTTGGGAGAATGTTGTTTTATTGGTGATTCAATGCTGAAAAAGATTTATGAAACACTTTCAATTGATTACCACTTAGATTTTGAATCAAAAATACGTAAAATTGCTGTAATTGTGCGAAATACTCCCACTAATAATGTAATCGAATTTATTAAGCATCTAAATCTTACTGAGTTCCAAAAAGAAATCAAAACATCTGTGGAATATTATCAACGTAAGGAAAAATTTTGTGTTAAAAAAACTAACTCGAAAATTAATAAAAAAAAGAACAGCCCAACTGAATCTAAAATCATAGAGTCTACTCCACTTGCATCTGAGTCAAACACTGATAATGACGATATAGCGTGTAAAATGATCAATAATGTTAACCATTTGGTAGATCAAGAGGCACCAAATGTTTTTGAAGCTTCAAAAGAACTAGAAAAATTAAACATTAACCAATCAAAATCAAATTGTGCAGCCAAGAAAGTCTCCTCATCATTTCTTTACACTTTACCAGGCGAAGTTCTGAAAACATCATTAAATCGCCACCAACGTGGCATTATGGACCCAAAAATATACCAACTATTAACAAACAAGGAAATTATTCTTCCGCAAATATTAGAAGACGAAAGGTACCGTGAAATACCTTCAATTCATATATTTTATCGACCAGCGAGGCAAATGATATATGCTATACTGTTTAATATGTACCACCAAAAATATCTGTGTTCAAAGCAAAATTCAAATGATAAAAAAAATGAGAAAAAGGATAAAAGTGACTCTCAATCCCAAAAACCGCCGGAAATTTTTATTTCCGAATGGATTTGGTCACCAAATAATGAATATAAAAAGCCGGAACTGGTGCCTGCTCAAATCTTGCCATGGGCTGTACCAACAATTCAGCGTCTCTGGTTCGGAATGGCATTCGAAGACAAGCAGCGTAGAATGCGAGCATTTTTAACAATAATGCGTTCTGATTCACCATTAATGTTAAATCGTGGTTATGTCCCCCAGCACATGCTGGTATTGGCTTGTGTTCTACGATATATTGTCACCAGTCCAGATAGAAGTATTCTAACAAGGCAAGAGTTAGATGCTTTCTTGGCTACTGCATTTTCACAGCAATTGTCAATGGTTGAATACACTCAGGAGTTAGTAGTTAGTACCAATACTACGAAATTTAATTATCCAAGTTATTTTTCATTGGTTTTTTAGTTACCTGGTGTCCATCTAAGGGGGGTATTTCTCGCAACATTATTCATGCAAGGTGTTGAAACAGCATCATTGGCTAATGATTCATGTGGGGTTCCTTTACCATGGACAATGACAAATCCTTGGGTTTTTTTCGATGGGAAACTATTTCATTTGAAGCTTAAAATGTCGACTTATACAGCCACTCTACGAGAACTTTGTGATGATCATATTGAAGTGGTCTTAAAAATAGAGCGATTTCGAAAAGCTATTTTAGAGGATGTTGAACAATATTTGCTCCCTACAGCACATATAGGTATCGATATGTTTTTAGTTCATAGATAATTTAAAAATTCAATTTAATCTCAAGATCCAATGTATCGACCCGGATTTTTACCCCCGCCTCTATCAATTGCTTATAATAAAAGTGCTGCATTTCATCATTTATCATCCGCAACCGCAAATGTCAACAGTGCAATTTTTTATAATTCTCCGACACAACTTCAAACTCCACCATATTTTTCACCATCTACTACTATTTTGGGAAGATCTGGGTTGACAACAAATGTTAACAATGGTTTAACAAATAGGAATAGCATTAACCGCTCTGCAAATAGTACTACAGGAGTCCTTCGAGTAGGCACGAATAATCATAAAGGATATCAATTAAAGGTTGGCGGTAAGTTGGAATCTAGTTTTTTTTAAAAGAAGGATTCTAAACTAATTTAGAAGTTGTTTCACACCTAAGGCCATAAAGGGATAAGGGAACAAAAAGTGTCCCCAGATATACATATGTATATAAGCTTGAAATTTTTATCATGAGTTACAACAAATAATTTCCCAAAATTTAAGTCTAAAAGAAAGAGAAGAAATAAAACAAAAAATTGACTCCGGAATGTGTTAACGGATTTTGATTAAAAAAGCGCAATTTTTTGGTTGAGAATCCTAGTTTAAAAAAAACATGTGTATATAAAAATTATTTTTTGTTTTTACTTTCTTATACGTAATATAATAAAGTATTATATTCATGAAAAATTTCGACCTCTTAATTTTGCCAAAAAAAAACATTTCCCGAGCACTCCTAAGTCAATTGGAGCATTATTACAAAAATGTCTTTCTGTCGGTCTGTCAGACTGTGTACAAGATTTCGCAAAAACGAATACACCTAGAGCCATTTTACAGGCATGTTTGGGCCTGAAATCAGACGATCTTATTAACTTTTCGTGGAAATCCCTTAACCGGAAGTAATCAAAATGGCGACTTAATCGAGAAGTCGCTATTTCGTTTTTTGTTATTTACTCCAAAACTACACATTTTTCAGTATTCTGTATGACGAAAGTTGGAGACAATAAAATTCCATACATTTTTGTTTTTCATTAAAACTGCATATCCCAAGCCGTTATCGAGATTTGTCGTTATTTACAAAATAACAGTTTTTTGCCATTATCTCGAAAATAACGGATTTTTGCTAAACTACCATGAGATGAATTGAAAAGAATAATGATTGCCACAATTTTGTCTTTTACTATTATCAGTTACCGTTATTGAAATATTTTTACTCAAAGTTTAAAAAAATAGATTTTTGCGAATTTCTTGCAAACTAAAAGATTTTCATTTATTGCAAACTAAGGGATTTTCATAATATTAAAATTTTCTACATTTTTGCCTTTTAATGTAAATCAATATCTTTTACATCGACATATTTTAAATGTTGTAAAATAATCACTTTTTTATATAAACTAAAATTTTATTCATCGGGTTATAGGGTACTCGCAAATTGAGCAAAAACATAGATTTTGTATAAGTAAGTCATGTGCTGTTGACATCAGATATTTTAAAAATTATAACGGGAATTTAACGAATCCGTACACCAAGCTAATAATCTCGAAAGTGTCCTTACACTTTTTGATGCAGTTTGAGATCGGATTGAGATGTTGTCTTAACTTTTTAAAAATAATAAAATCTTGAAGATCGAGAAATTCAAATAATTTCAATCATATAATAATAACGGATGAGTTTAGTTTTTTTGATAAAAAATTCCCCCCTCATTGACTTAATATTTGTTTTAATAGCCAAAAAACGTGACAAATGGCACCCTACTTGGCATATTTAAAAAGAAATTTTCGGAAACAAAATATAAAATTGATATTTTGTTTCTTTTTTTTCAAACCCACTCATTTTTATACCCGTATGGTGAAACCAAAGGGTATATTAGATTTCCTTACCGTTTGTAACGCCAAGATCCCGTCATCACACAAAAAAATGAATTACACCAGTGTGTTTAGAATGATAAAAAAAGTTGAATTTAGCATGTCCGTCTGTGGCGCGGATTGCGGGCGCACGGATTGAGATAGAGACTTAACATTTTGCACAGATCCGTTTTTCGTAAAATGCGAGGCTAAGTTCGTTCATGGGCAAAAATGGACCATTAGAATGAAAACGTTTTTTGTGAATATCTCAAAAACGGTGCATCTTATCAAAAAAGTCCAAGAACAAAAGTTATTTAGGATATGATTCTACATAAAACTTCCATACATCAAAATCCAATTGGAATAAATTTTAAAAAATCTTATTGGAAAGTTTGACTTCAAAGTGGAATTTTTGTACAACTGTTCGAATTTTGATACGAATATCACCATACGGGTTTTCAATAATTGCCAGATTGGCATGAAATATTTTGTATAAAAGTTTTACAAAAATCGTAGTTTTCTATCACCTTTTGGTAAAGTAACGGTAGCTATAACGGGTACCTCCCATACATTTTTGCATTCGAAAGGTATTACAGTCTCATAGAACCCTATGGAAAGCATTTTTTTAAATATTTAATGTGGACATGACATGACTTGCTTATACAAAATTTACGTTTCTGCAGAATTTACACTATAAAGGAGGATCTCCAGTACCATGACTTCTGTAACTGCAAAAAAATGCAGAAAACTAGAGCAAGATAAACTTATATAGATCTAAATAGGAATGACTGAATACAAGTATAAACGCTTTCCCTTCCAGTTTAACAACTTTATAGCAATCATATCAAACCTTATGCTATGAATATAAGGTTCAAATTAGCATAGAAATAAAGCTATACAGCTGCATGTGTGTTTGAACTACATGAAAAATGACAGCTACGCTATAATAGCACTTTGTATGTGTCTGTGCTCACTATTCACTTACAGGGACAATGTGTGATTGTAGTAGAAATCGCTATAAAAAAGTTCAAGTCCGTCAACTGCAACCATAAAATCGCCATAAAAAAAGAGGGGCAATTATTTTTGCAGTTGCCGACAAATTTTTGCAGTTGATTCTTATCTCCCTTTCTCGCCAAGATATCTTCACATAAATGTGTCTCTATTTTTTTGCAGTTGGGAAAAGTCATGGTAATGGAGGGCCAACTTATCCCGACGAATAAAATATTAGTTTATATATGAAAATTATTAATTTTTATTTTACAACATCTGAAATATCTCGATAACGCTAAGGAGCAAAAAAGTAAAGCATTTTAATAACAAAACCGTTTTTTTTGCAAATTGCTTACAAATTTTTTTTTTTAATTTTTAATGGTAATATGCCAAAATTGTCGGGAACGCTATTCTTTTCAATTCATCTCATTGACCAGCAAAAACCCCGTTTTTCGAGATAATCGCAAAAAACTGATTTTTTTGAAATAACGGAATATCTCGAAAACGGTTTAAGATATGCAGTTCGAGCAAAAGACAAAAATGTAGGAAATTTAGTTGTCTCCTACTTTTATCATACATAAGTCTACTGAGAACTCGTAGTTTAGGAGTAAATTACAAAAAAACGAAATTGCTTTCGGTTAACGGATTTCCACCATCCCATTCCAGGACAAAAAACGCATGTGAAATTTCATGGGTTTAGCTCTATTAGTTTTCGCGAAATCTTGTAAACAGACTGACAGACAGAAAGACTTTTTTTGTAATGCTCTAATCCAGTGATCCGCAACCAATGTGCCGCGGCACACTGGTGTGCCGGGAAATGATATTAGGTGTGCCGCGGTAAACATTTCAAAAAGCTATTTAATAATTCTTTCAGAATTTTTTTTTTTAATTTTTTCATTATAAATATTTTATACACAAATTTTTTTATATTTTCTTTTGTGGTGTGCCCCGGATTTCCAGAAAAAAAAAATTGGTGTGCCGTATGCAAATAAAGGTTGCGGAGCACTGCTCTAATCGACTCAGGAGTGCTAGGAAAATGTTTTTATGCAAAATTAAGAGGTCGAAATTTTTCATGAATACAATACTTTGTTATACTTCGTATAAGAAAGTAAAAATTAAGTTTTTTTGAAAATCTCGAAAACTATGCACTTTTATGAAAAAATGCATATAACCAAATTTATAGGAAATAAAATTTCAAGAGAAAAAGTTAATTTCCAAAAAGCGATTGAACCGATTTTTAAAAGCTTTTATTTAGCTCGCTATCTTGTCTGTTTGTCTGTTTGTTTGTTTGTCGGGGTCAAATCTTGCAATCAAATTTTGACCCACTTCCACTTGTCCGATTGACTTGAAATTTTGCACACTTATATAAGTCCGATGACAATACAATATTTTCACTACTTCGTCCTTGTAAGGATAACGGAAGGTCCTGTAAGGATAACGTGATTACCCTTTTCTCCAAATTTTCCGGAAAAAAATCTATTCAGGGGGTTTTTGGGGTCGCTGAATCCGAATCTAACATTAAAAAGTCAGTAAGGATAACGGAAGGTCCTGTAAGGATAACGTGATTATCCTTTTCTCCAAATTTTCCGGAAAAAAATCTATTCTGGGGGTCTTTGGGGTCACTGAATCCGAATCTGTCATTAAAAAGTCAGTAAGGATAACGGAAGGTCCTGTAAGGATAACGTGATTATCCTTTTCTCCAAATTTTCCGGAAAAAAATCTATTCTGGGGGTTTTTGAGATCGCTAAATCCGAATCTGCCATTAAAAAGTCTGTAAGGATAACGGAAGGTCCTATAAGGATAACGTGATTATCCCTTTCTCCGAATTTTCCGGAAAAAAAAATCTATTCTGGGGGTTTTTGGGGTCGCTGAATACGATTCTCAAGTTAAAAAGCCTGTAATGTAAGGACATCTCAAATGTAAGGATATATATTCGAAGACTAAAAAGCACAAAATAAAAAAAAATTTAAAAAAAATTTTTAAAAAAAGCTTTTATTAAAAAAGAATGCACTAAAAAGAAAAAAATAATTTTCTGGACGCTGTGTATCACAAATATAAAAGCTTTTAAAAAGCGAGATAAAGCATAAAACAATAAAATAAAAATTTATCTCGCTTTTTAAAAGCTTTTATATTTGTGATACACAGCGTCCAGAAAATTATTTTTTTCTTTTTAGTGCATTCTTTTTTAATAAAAGCTTTTTTTAAAAAAATTTTTTTTCTTTGATCCATATCACATTGGATAGGTACCTATCAGTTTGATCTATAATACAAGATATGAGGCATTCTGAAAAAAAAACCAAACCGCCTCACCTCAATAAAGATCCATCAAGATGGGTACCATATGAAAGAGCTCGGGAAGACACATATAAATATCTATAACACAGTTATCAAAATATAATATGCCGGCTGAGGGGCGCCATTTTGTCCAAATCACCCCAATAAAGACTCATCAAGATGGGTATCAGATGAAAGAGCTCTAGAAGAAACCTATAAATATGAAAAACATAGCTATCAAAAAACAATATGGTGGCTCTTAAGCAATACTGATAATGATTCTTGAAAATTCGATAAATAACGAACTGAAAAATTCGTTAAGGGTAACAGCTATCGGCGTTTTTATACCCGTATGGTGAAACCAAAGGGTATATTAACTTTGCCTTACCGTTTGTAACGCCAAGATCTGGTCATCGCACACAAAAATGAATTACACCAGTGTGTTTAGAATGATGAAAAAAGTTGAATTTAGCATGTCCGTCCGTCCGTCCGTCTGTCTGTCTGTCTGTCCGTCTGTGGCGCGGATTGCGGGCGCACGGATTGAGCTACAGACTTGAAATTTTGCGCAGATTCGTTTTTCGTAAAATGTGAGGCTAAGTTCGTTAATGGGCAAAAATGGACCATTAGGGGGGGTACCCCCCATACGAACGAAAACGTTTTTTGCGAATATCTCAAAAACGGTGCATCTTATCAAAAAAGTGCAAGAACAAAAGTTATTTAGGATATAATTCTACATAAAACTCCCATACATCAAAATCCGATTGGAATAAATTTTAAAAAATCTTATTGGAAAGTTTGACTTCAAAGTGGAATTTTTGTATAACTGTTCGCTGTTCACTTAAATCACCATACGGGTTTTCAATAATTGCCAGATTGGCAATTATAGCTTTTGTTATGTTTAATTTGAATATTTTGACAAGTAAACAAATAGTAATTTCCGATTGCAAAAGTATAATAAAGGTCTTCACATTTTGTGTTAAATGTGCGCTGTTATCGTTCTAAAATAGTACTAATCGTTAAAGCTTTGTTCCTAAACCGTGAACACACTTTTTTGCGGTTGTAGTTAAATAGAAAATATATTCTCATTTTCACGCTGCTCCTGCAGCTGCCTGATCCCAAAATCAGGTCGCGCAGCTGCAAGAACTAATTCGATCAGTTGACGTGGCACACTGTGTCTGGAACACGCAGCTGAAAAATATTTTGTAAGTTTTGTTCAGAATTCAAATGTTGTAAATAGCAACTTCGTACTGTTTATACCCGTATGGTGAAACCATAGGGTATATTAGATTTGCCTTACCATTTGTAACGCCAAGATCCCGTTATCACACACAAAAATGAATTACACCAGTGTGTTTAGAATGATAAAAAATAATTAATTTTTGCATGTCCGTTCGTCCGTCCGTCTGTCTGTCCGTCTGTGGCGCGGATTGCGGGCGCACGGATTGAGCTAGAGACTTGAAATTTTGCACAGATCCGTTTTTCGTAAAATGCGAGGCCAAGTTCGTTAATGGGCAAAAATGGACCATTAGGGGGGGGGGGGGCAACCCCCATACGAACGAAAACGTTTTTTGCAAATATCTCAAAAACGGTACATCCTATCAAAAAGGTCCAAGAACAAAAGTTATTTAGGATATGATTTTACATTTTAAAAAATCTTATTGAAAAGTTTGACTTCAAAGTGGAATTTGTTCGCCGTTCAATTAAATCACCATACGGGTTTTCAATAATTGCCAGATTAGCAATTATAGCTTTTGTTATGTTTGGAAAAAAAAACTGTTCAATTTACAATAGTAAATCCTTTATACCTCAAAAAAGTTGACGAGTTTTTTTTAGTGAATTCAAAATTTAACATTAAACAATGTGGTAAGTCGAGTTACGATAGTCTTGCATGGAGGCGTCGATATGATTGAGGTGCTATGAATTCAATTGTTTTTGCTGCTTGTGACTACCATGTAAGCATTTCACACAAAAAAGTCAATTTTTATGTTTTTTAAAAACAAAAATCACTTTACACAAAACTTTCAATTCATTGGGTGATGTGAATAAAAAAATAGCTTTTGCTAAAAGTGATGTTTTTTAGCTAATGCAGTCTGTATGCAGTCTGCATTAGCTAAAAAACATCAGTTTTAGCAAAAGCTATTTTTTTATTCTCATCATATATTTTGCTTAATAGCTAATAGATTTGCTTAACAAATGTTGACATGCTGATTATAAATCTGGTCTGGGTTTTTTTCTAACGCGCAATCATAAAAAGTTATTTGCAATTCCCATTCTCAAACTTTTATATAACTGAAATGAATACGACGATTAAAACAACCCTAAATTCCATAAAAAATGAATAAAAATGCAGAACATTGAAATAAAATAATTGGTATTTTTTTGGGTGAACCTGTGTGATAGCCAAAAATTGTAAAAACCATTTGATTTAGAATATCTAAATTATATACAAAACAATAAGATAAAAGATAACGGCAGCCATCTTATTCTTCAGTTTTTAAATAAAAATAACCATAAAAATTGACGAATAACTTGTAATTTTCGGTTTTTTTAAAATTAGACCCTTACAAGTTCTTTTATTTGGCAACTTTTTCATTCGGAGCAGGGATAATAAGTGCAGGTTTGATTACCGAATTTTTTAGGTGGAGGTGACAAGCCCGTGTCTTTCCTTCGACAACCAGACGTGTACTAACTATTTTCCATGGATGCTAAGCGGTTTTCTGTGATACACACGAATCATTTTTGAAACAAAAATTCTTTAAATATCGTATATCGCACATGTCATACAAAATACGACATTTAAAAAATAAAGCGATTATTCTTGAATTTTGTATGGAATTTGTCGTATGTAACGCTTTGGAGCTACATACGACATTTATTTTCTCAATCTCGTGAAAAAGAGCTACATACGACAAAACGATGGCTCTGTATCTCGGAAACTATTTAAGGTATTCGAATCAGTTGATAATATTATGTAAATAATATTTTACTTCGGCCACCTTCTGCCAAAAATCACAACTTCGGCCAAAATTAAGCAGAAGGTTAGACCGAAGCCGAAGGTGAAACTGAACTGTCAAATATCAATGTAAGAAAAACAAAAATTTGGCGTATTTTGCTTTTGAAACTCAAATTTCCTAAAAAATTTTATTTGGTGACCGGGTGATTGAAAATTATTTATTTGCCACTGAAACTTCCTCGTCAATTCAAAAATTTGGCCAGAAAACTTTTCACGGTAAGATTTCGTCTCATGGCACTACAGACAAATTTTTTTCGAATATTTTTGTTCAATAAATTAGTAATGTCTTGGAAAATGCTGTCTCCATGAGACATTTTTTGGCAGGACATACAAATATTAGTTTAAAAAATGTGATTTTTTTTACGAAATCGACATTATCTCGATAACGGTAAGAACTATCGATTTACGGTACATGGCGAAAATGTAGGAAATTTTGCTGTCAACTTTTGTGTATGTCAAAAACTGAAAAATGCGTAGTTTCGAAGTAAATAGCAAAAAACGAAAAGCCACCATTAGCAGGAGATGTAAAATGCAACGGGAGGGGTAATTTGTAGTGGAAGAAAACTTTCCTTAAGAGCCCATTTATCTAATGACGAAAACTATATCAAAATTGCTCTAACGGTTAAGAAGATAAATTTTGAAAATTTTCGTATTTGTGAAATAATTAAATAAAATACTTAAAAATGTTCCCATGTGTAAATTAATTTTTTTATCTTGTTTGGAAAACCAATTTCTAACTATCGATTCTAACCGCGAGCACGGTTGCACTGATTCATTCTTTGGAGCCAACTTTCCACACATATCGGCTGGAACGTTGGCAATTTCGCGTTCGATATTGTTCCTGAGCTCCTCTAACGTTGTTGGCTTCTTGGCATAAACCATAAATTAACATAACCCCATAAAAAGAAATCCAACGGCGTTAAATCGCATGAGGTGGCCATTCGACCGAACCATTTCTAGAGATTACACGATTACCAAACTTCTCCTTCAATAGATCAATTGTTTGACCAGCTGTGTGGCATTGCTCGTTCGTGAACTTCACCATGATAAAAGTGTAAACCTTGACTGACGTTTTAGCATTGCCAGATCATAAAAAATGTTTTAGGGTGCGTTTTTATTAAAATACAAAATTGTTATGTCCTTGTTGAAAGACCCTTTACATTGAGTTAATTTCGTCAATCTTTTATATCTGCCATTTTCGAATTTATCGACTCACTGTCACAT
This sequence comes from Chrysopilus asiliformis, assembly GCA_964034945.1. Classification (NCBI taxonomy): domain Eukaryota; kingdom Metazoa; phylum Arthropoda; class Insecta; order Diptera; family Rhagionidae; genus Chrysopilus; species Chrysopilus asiliformis. The sequence continues at coordinate 63,106,280 of OZ035962.1, forward strand.
ACCAATTGATTTCAGTAGGCGCAATCAGGTAACAGTGATATTGGAATCAGATCTTCATCAGTATCTGATTCCATTGTGGCATCTGCTTAAGGTGAGTCTTTATAGGGGTGATTTGGATAAAATGACGTCTAACAGCCGCCATTTTGGTTTCCTGATAAGTATCTTATAGATATTTAAAATTTCTTCCCGAGCTCTTTGATTTGATATCCACCTTGGTGGGTCTTTATTGGGGTAATTTGAACAAAATGGCGTCTATACTTGTATTATAGGCCAAACTGTTCTGTCCAATGTTCAAAACGCTCCCATTTGTAGTCTTTCGTTCTGCTCCTAAGGAGGGATTCAAATCAATGGAAAATAATAATCACTCTCTAAAGAACGAAATTCGGCATTTCAGTAAAACGCTCCCAAGAACGAGAACGAAATTTTCGTTTTTACGTTCTTGCTCTTAGATCTTTACATTTGCATTTTGTTTTTACGTTCTTTGAGAAAAGAGCGTTAATGCTGGGAGCGAAATATCGTTCTCTCACTAGTAAAATACATGCTTATATGTGTGTGTGCATCATAACCCAACAGCCATCGCTCGAGGTTTTCATTCATTTTTATGCGAGACCCACAAACCGCTTTGAACAAGGAGCGAAAACGTAAATAGAAATCATTTCGTTCTTAACTTGGGAGCGAGAACGAAAAATGTGCATCGATCGTTCCCACTCCTAGGAACAGTACCGCGGAGCTGAAAATTTGTCTCTTTACAGAACGATTGCGTTTGCAAATCATTTTCGTTCTCGACAACGAGAGTCGAAAACCGCAGCAAACGTTCTTGCCATTGAGAGCAAAACTTTTAAGAGCGAAAAGAACGAAATAACAAAATAAAGTTTTGAACACTGGTTCTGTCGTATTGAAGCAAACTAACTTTTCCCTCGTTTCGCTCGATTTTAATCATTATTCCATATATATTTTCTCTGCAATATTTAGTTTCGGAAAATATATGTAAAAAAATACCTCGAGAAGCGTTAGGGAGATGTCACACTGGCCAATCAGCTCCTGCAGCTGACTGATCCCGACATCAGGTCGCCCAGCTGCAGGAACTGATTCGATCAGTCGATATGGCACACTGAACGGGGATCAGCTGACCTCAAACGTCAAAATGTCGGACTCGGAGGAAGAACTTCTCCTTATTTCTCTGCTAAAAAAACTGAATCTGTACAATCGTACAAGCATCTACCTTTTCCTACAGCTTGTACGATTGCTGTGTTTAATTTCTCCTCTTCGATGGACATCGTATTTATTTTCACTTATTCAAAAGTTTATTAGTTAAACAGACTTGTCAAAATTGTGTCCCCAACTAAAAACAGTTAAAGGAAAAAATGCAGAGAATTTTTTTTTCTTTGAATTTGGTTACATGTATTTTTTTTCTCAAAAGCGCAGTTTCCGATAAATTTTCAAAAAACTTAATTTTTTTAAATATCTTGAAAACCGTTAGAGTTATTATGGTGTAAAAATGTATGTCCTTTAAATTTTGTTATATTCAATTTTCCCCAAAAGCGCATAAATTTCAAGAAATTTTTAAAAGGGAATTTTAAAAAAAAATGTATGGGATGTAACCGTTATAGCTAAAGTTACTTTTTACAAAGGTTTTTTCGTAAAACTTATTTACAAAAAATGTCAATTCACTAGCTCAACGCGTGTTCCAGCTATTTAAGATACGTAAAACAGACAAACCGACAGACAAATACAAGGAAATCTTCATAATTTTACATGAAATAAATTTCGCAATGATCAGAAAGTTTCTATCTACTCCCGTTCGGGAATCGTAAGTGAATGGTAGTTCAAATTGAATGGTAAAGGAAAAACGCCAGACTTTGATATATCTATATATCCTGTTCACATTGGTTGCCAGTTTCTGTCAGAATTAGGCGGACTATTTCAACCAATCTGAACATGGTCAAATAAGCCAATGTGCTTACATTTGGCTTAAATAAGCCAATCCTGATTGCATATGCTACACAAGTTTACATGTGTGTATGTTTGAGTCCACACACGTCGTGCTTCAGTTGCCAGACAGTTAACATGGGAAAAACCATTGAAATTGCTGCTGCTTCATATACTTCCCAAGATCTTCACCTGCTGACGGTCAGAAAGAAAATGATTTCTCCCTACTACTTTTCCCAAACCGGTTCCACGCTGTGCATGCATGCAGAAAGTTGTCGATAAGCCATGATTTCGAGTGGCAGCTTTTCCCTTCCATCTCCGCAGTCGTTTCTCCTGAAAACCGGCTTAAGTAAGCCCGAAAGTTGCCACATGTAATACCGCGCTATCTCTCGAACCAACAAACCGATGGCCATAAAATTTTGCACACAGAGTCGTCTTACCTAATAGAAACGGTTGTTCAAAATTTCACCCCTAGGGGTATAAATTAGGGGTTGATGTTATAAAACATTGATTTTTGCCATGAAGCTTGCCTGCTACCAGGCTGAAATGTCACTCTGGGGTTTTCGGGGTCGCTGATCAAGAATCTGGTGTTAGAATTTCAAAATCGAATGGTCCTGTAGGGATGACGCAAATATCCTTTTTCCAATTTTTTCTTGCATTAAGGTGTTTTTGGTACTGTTGAAGACAAATCTGGTGTAAGAATTTCTCAATTCGGAACTGAAGGCAAAACAATTTTGTTTCAAAAAGTTTTAAGTTATTTCTTGATTTTTTGGTGCGAAAAAAAACCGGTAACGACGTGCATACTCTAATGTCAATTTCCCAAAAAAAAAAATTTACTCCGCGTTATGTATACAGGACCTTGATGAATTTTACCAAAGATGTGACCTAGCGGAACCGCATTTTGGTTCCAGAAACCTAGAAACAAATTTCCGTTTTCTACATGCAATATTATAGGAAAGGATTAATACACCAGCGGGTGCACAGGCTGATGATCCATATAAATTATCAACTATCGTCACTAAAAGTCCACGAATATGCTGACCAAAGTCTTGAGGAAAACATTTTCAATGTTCATTGTTAATGCAATTTCCATCAATGTTACTTAACGAAAAATTTCATCAATATTACTTGTCAAGTAACATTGAACGTGTGGGGACCGCTTACCACGGTGTCTATCAGTGAACAAAAGGCGCGCTTAAATGATTTTCCCACTTCAGTGGGCTGAAGTGACGCTTCTAGATATTTATTGCATGGGCTTGGCTTAATAAAACGAAATCGCCTGATGTGCGGCTTGTCACAACAACAACTACGTAAACAACCAAATGTTGTTAACGCTAGACCCGTGTACTGGGCACTGAGTGCCCAGAACGATTTTTCGGGGTTATATTTTCCCATTGGTGAACTCCACCTCAACTCATACTCACGTTTACAGTCATGTTCGATTTCTTAACTTTTTTCATTTGGATGTTGTTAGGGACTTAAAAAAAAGTTACCCGTATTTTTTTGTTTGGGGGAATAACGTCCGGTAGGCGGATGGGAGGGGGTCAAAGTCGGCGAAAACTGGAAATCACAAAAACTTTAAAAATTTGTAACTTCTGAACGGCTTTACCGATTGAGATGATATTAAACATTTTGGAAAGGTAATTAAATTTCCTTGACACAAAAAATATTTTTTGGTTCCCTCCCCCTCACTTTTATATTGTAAAATTCAATTTAGTGACAAAATTTAAAATATCTCGAAAAAGGCATTTTTTTTTCTTTTGAATTTTTTTCTGTAAATACCTACCATTATGTGACACAAATTCGCTAAATAAAATTTGGGGGTAAATGCGTTGTTGATTTTAAAAAAAAAAATTTAAAAAAATGTATACATGAAAATTTTACATATTCTACTGATTTTCGATTGGTTTTTATGTTCTATGTACATAATATTAATGCAAAAGTTTTAGGAGATTGAAATTAATTAAAAATTTAATTAATAGAAAAAGTTTTAAATATATAGGGGATACCCCCCTAATGGTCCATTTTTTGCGAATTACTCAAAAACGGTGCATCTTATCAAAAAAGTGCAAGAACAAAAGTTATTTAGGATATGATTCTACATAAAACTTCCATACATCAAAATCCGATTTAAATAAATTTTAAAAAATCTTATTGAAAAGTTTGCCTTCAAAGTGAAATTTTGATACAACTGTTCGCCGTCAATCACCATACGGGTTTTCAATAATTGCCAGCAATTATAGCTTTTGTTATGTTTAATTTGTAACACAGAGAGAATATGAGGTAAAACAACAACTTCAAAGAAGGTTTGAAAGTGTCAAAACACTTCCAGGAACTCAAAATTTTCACGGATTTATTCAAGATGGAAATTTTCCCAAAGTAAAAAATTTTCTAATGGTGATATATTTAAAACTTTTTCTTTTAAATAAATTTTTAATTAATTTCAATCTCCTAAAACTTTTGCATTAATATTATGTACATAGAACATGTATAATTTGCATGTATTCAATTTTTTTGAATTTTTTTTTAAAATCAACAACGCATTTACCCCCAAATTTTATTTAGCGAATTTGTGTGATATAATGGTAGGTATTTACAGAAAAAAATTCAAAAGAAAAAAAAAAAGCCTTTTTCGAGATATTTTAAATTTTGTCCCTAAATTGAATCTTACAATATGACGGTGAGGGGGAGGGAACCAAAAAATATTTTTTTGTGACAAGGAAATTTAATTACCTTTCCAAAATGTTTAATATCATCTCAATCGGTAAAGCCGTTCAGAAGTTACAAATTTTTAAAGTTTTTGTGATTTCCAGTTTTCGCCGACTTTGACCCCCTCCCCTCCGCCTACCGGACGTTATTCCGCCAAACAAAAAAATACGGGTAACTTTTTTTTAAGTCCCTAACAACATCCAAATGAAAAAAGTTAAAAAAAAACAGAGGTGACTTCCAAGCTCCATACAAGTCGAGTATGAGTTGGTGTGGAATTCACCCATTGTATTTCTTACTTGTTTAACGAATAAACCACATTTTTATGATTTTTAACCAAACAAGCCATACATTTTCTATTAGAATTACATCTGAGTGCCTAAGTACACAATATATGGAAGTTTTGTAGTACACGGGTCTAGGGTTAAAGGCTGCGATTTGACAAAATATCCCTTCAGAATTACTGTGAAAACAAACGGCATATAAAGTGTTTCCTTTATCTTTTGTGCTACGCGTTTTACTCCTTTAAATCAGAGCTTCGAACCGACCCAGGAGCGAGAAACCGTAAAGCCTAAACCACAATTACGCGTGCGTGCGTGAGGCATTATTTTGTTCTGGCATCTAGTAGTTGTCACTGCGTCTAAAAGTAGAGACTGAGCCTACTCTACGCCGCACGGACGCGGCAACGCGTCTGAGCAACGCGCAATTAGACATTTACTCATATAAATACGTAGTTTTTACTTTCACCGCGTGGGTGCCGCACGCACGCACGCGTAATTGTGGTTTAGGCTTAACCCTTATTATGATTGTCACAATTGATACTTCATAATTATCAACTAACTTGATAAATCGGTATTACAGATGTCAATCGGCGTATTTTTTGGGAGTTTTCTTTAAAATATCAATTGATGAAAATGAGAATGATTTTAAGAGATAACATCAACCCATTGAAATTGGACAATCGGATCTAATTTGTTTGGTTATGTTTCCCTTAACGATATGGCTAAAGTGCCTGTTCACATTGGTTGAAATAGTCCGCCTAAATAGGACAGAAACTGGCAACATTAGGGCAAGGTGAGGACGTGGGACTGCTGATAGGAAAATCATCCTCAAAACTAAAATCTCCGTTCTCAGAGTTCCGCCTGTCGTGCTCTGATTGGTTGGTTCCCATATCAAATGTGTTCCATTGTCAGAGAACAAATAATCTAGAGAATAAATTCTTAGAACAAATTTTCGATAAAGAGCTCCAAGCAGCCGAAATCGCGCTCAGAGAAGCATCCCCAAATCTTTACCGGATGCTTAACAGTGCGCTGGATAAAATATGTACCGCGGGCGCACCAATAATGCTTCTGACGAACCTACGCCCAAAAGGTCGCTTCATGAGAAAAAAAATCTCAGACCAATCGCGATCCATATATTCGGCAGCCCAGCCCTTGCGTTTTTCTTTGTATTTCTTGGAGAGCAGAGGTTCTCAGGTCGTGGGACGGTAATGTACGTTTGCCTCTTGTAAACGCCATTGGATAATGTCGGTACTAACATATATTCCCCTCTTAGCTACTTGGTCGTGGGACTGGCGAAGGTTCATAGGAGAGTTTGCTCGAACAGCTGAAGATTCAGCTTGTCCTGCTTGCTCGTCGTCGCTCGCTTTAACCCCCAATCTGAAAAGTCATCGACGTTTTTTACACTTTATACCGCTGGTCCAACATCACAAACTTCTTCGATTTTTTAATTGCTATTGCAGCCGCGGAATACGACAATTTTGGTGCTTTTGGGTGCAAACATGAAAATACTGCCTCGTAATGCTTTACGTACACCATGCTCATTTTGGTTAAGTTGAGGTTTCGATCGACACAAAAATGAATCAATGCCTGCGTCATAGCCCTCGCAAATATATTTTCTACACAGACTGTACTGTGTTAAAGTAGTGTTATCAATTTTATTTTTTCCTTTTCAATGTTGAGTTGAACTGTAAAACCGCTTCCCGTACCAGTAACGGTCAATGGTTTTTAAAAACCGGAGCGTAACCCGAAGATAGAAATTAAAGAGCAAAATCAATAATCGAAACGAAAAACACCCGATTCGAAGTTCTGCTTTAAGTCAAACTAATTGCCTTAGAATTTCTGCTTAACCAACAACTTCTTCTCTGCTTAACCAACAACTTCTTAGTCATATGTATATTTTGTATTGATTTTATTACACAATAGTATATTTTTATATCGGTTTTTTACAGTAGAACCTCTCAAATATTCCACTTACAGGAAGCTTAAAAACATTGTATGCAGATGTTCAGAAGCTTAAATTTTTCAAATAAATAAATGCTAGTAGTCTATGTTTTGCGTTAAATTTTGCAAATTATAGGAATAGTTACAGGTTCTTGGGCAGCTGGTGGATTTGCGAATCGTTCAATTATTGGATATCCCATCAATCGGCTCACACGTGCCGGAAATATCAATTTACCACGATTGACAGGACGATTCGCCGCCAATTCCAAACTGGCTCGTAATCAACAACATAGTTTAACTAATCGCAGTATACCAAAAATTTTTGGAGCTAAACTGAATTCAAGAAATAGAACGAAGCAAAAACGTAGGGATAATAAAAAAACAAAGTTGTCCAAAAAGGAAAATAAAAACTCCAAGAAAGACAACAAGGATGATAAGACTGATACCGAAAGTATTATGGCGAAGGTTAAAAATATTTCAAAAGAGTGTACGGTGGAACTTCAAAATGGGTAAGTTTTTGTTAAAAATGTAATGTGCAATGGAACCTCCATTATCCGGCATGCGTTTTGCCAAGCCCATTTCGGTTAATGGACGGAACATTTTGTACTTCAGATTTTAATTCAATATATTGTTTGGATGGTGTAAAATAAAAACGACGCTAATCATATCCTATCCCTGATTTGAAAGCTTCGTTTTTTCGACTCCATTGTACGATTCTCAAAATGATATTTTTTTGAAATATCCTTTTTTGTTGTCAAAAATTTAAAATACCACCGCCATCTTTTGATGTAAACAAAATATTGAACTTTGTTGCGAAATAGCCACACCCGTAATCAGGAGCCTCATAAACCGCTTTTGTGACGCGAAAGAGCAACAAATTTTTTGTCGGTTTGTTTCTCGTTATCGCATCATCTACTCTTTACGTGTGTGGCTAACTTGAGTGTTGACGATGGTCTTGTAGCTATATCAATGACAGTAGATGTAAAGTTATTTAAAACTAGCGCGTTCATGTTAAACATAATATTGCGATTTCCCCATTCACTGGCCATTGGTGGATGGAAGGAGTACTGAATCGACGAACGACAAGGCCAAGTTGAATAGGAAAGAAATCTGAAAAAGGAAATTTCTAATCAATTCAGTTTGCATGAAACCAATTTTTTTCAAAAATTTTTAGCTCACGACCTGCTTACCGTAAATGCATGGAAGTTTGTTGGTTGGTTTGTTGGTTTGAGATTACAAAACTCAAGAACTACTGGACCGATTTTTACGCGGTTTTTTGCAAAATGATCTGTGTTGTCAGGAGCAGGTTTTTAGCTATGTAGATTTTCAAAATTCGAAATGGAAGATCCTGAAAGGATAACATAAATATCCTTTTTTTCCATTTTGCCCCGGAAAAATTTGCATTATGGGGTTTTTGGGGTCGCTGATCACGAATCCGATATTAGATTTTCAAAATTCGAAACGGAAGGTCCTGAAAGGATGACGCAAATTTCCTTTTTCCCATTTTTCCCCGGGAAAATTGGCATTATGGGGTTTTTGGGGTCGCTCATCTCGAATCCGGTATTAGATTTTCAAAATTCGAAACGGAAGGGCCTGTAAGGATAACGCAAATATCCTTTTTCCCATTTTTCCCCGGAAAAACTGGCATTATAGGGTTATTGGGGTCGCTGATCACGGATCTGCTGTTGGAATTTTAAAATTCGAAACGGAAGGTCCTGTAAGGATAACTCAAATATTCTTTTTCCTGTTTTTCCCGGGAAAATCGGCATAAGGGGGTTTCCGGGGTCGCTGATTGTGAATTCGGTATTAGATTTTTAAAATTCTAAATGGAAGGTACTGAAAGGATAACGCAAATATCGCTTTTCTAATTTTGTCTCCGAAAAACTGGTTTTCGGGTGTTTCTGTAGTCGCTGATCACGAGTTGGTTGCTGGAATTTGAAAATTCTAAACTAAAAGTCCTGTAAGGATAACGCAAATATCCTTTTTCCCATTTTTCCCCGGAAAATTGGCATTTTAGGGTATTTGGGGTCGCTAATTAAGAATCTGGTGCTGGAATTTCAAAATTCGGAACAGAAGGTCTGTAAGGTAACGCAAATATCCTTTTTCCCATTTTTCTCCGGAGAAATTGGCATTATGGGGTTTTTGAAAATTCGAAATGGAAGATCCTGAAAGGATAACATAAATATCCTTTTTTTCCATTTTGCCCCGGAAAAATTTGCATTATGGGGTTTTTGGGGTCGCTGATCACGAATCCGATATTAGATTTTCAAAATTCGAAACGGAAGGTCCTGAAAGGATGACGCAAATTTCCTTTTTCCCATTTTTCCCCGGGAAAATTGGCATTATGGGGTTTTTGGGGTCGCTCATCTCGAATCCGGTATTAGATTTTCAAAATTCGAAACGGAAGGGCCTGTAAGGATAACGCAAATATCCTTTTTCCCATTTTTCCCCGGAAAAACTGGCATTATAGGGTTATTGGGGTCGCTGATCACGGATCTGCTGTTGGAATTTTAAAATTCGAAACGGAAGGTCCTGTAAGGATAACTCAAATATTCTTTTTCCTGTTTTTCCCGGGAAAATCGGCATAAGGGGGTTTCCGGGGTCGCTGATTGTGAATTCGGTATTAGATTTTTAAAATTCTAAATGGAAGGTACTGAAAGGATAACGCAAATATCGCTTTTCTAATTTTGTCTCCGAAAAACTGGTTTTCGGGTGTTTCTGTAGTCGCTGATCACGAGTTGGTTGCTGGAATTTGAAAATTCTAAACTAAAAGTCCTGTAAGGATAACGCAAATATCCTTTTTCCCATTTTTCCCCGGAAAATTGGCATTTTAGGGTATTTGGGGTCGCTAATTAAGAATCTGGTGCTGGAATTTCAAAATTCGGAACAGAAGGTCTGTAAGGTAACGCAAATATCCTTTTTCCCATTTTTCTCCGGAGAAATTGGCATTATGGGGTTTTTGGGGTCGTTGATCACGAATCCGGTATTAGATTTTCAAAATTCGAAACGGAAGGTCCTGCAAGAATAACGCAAATATCCTTTTTCTCATTTTTCTCCGGAGAAAACTTTTTAAGTTATTTATGGTTTTTTGGCATTCTAAAATTTATACAAAAAAACTTTTAGCTGCCAAGACCCTTCGTTGGCTTTATATAAAAATATAGTCTTTATATAAAAATGAAAGTAAATTATCTAAACTTTTCACAAAAGATATGGAAATTTCCCACAAAATTTTCCACGGCAGAAGAAAGATTCAGAAAATTTCAAGGAAAAACCTTTTCTTATCACTCTTTTCCATGAAGTTTTTTTGTGAGATGGTAATTATCCAATTTTGTTGTTTGAAGATATAAAAGTAGCAACGATAACGGTGTCTAACAACCTTACAAATGTAACAAAAGTCTTTTTGGGGAGATTTTTCAGCCATGTCCGATTTTATTTATATTTTTTAATTATATATGGTTAAGTATCTAAGAAGAAGTTTCCCGCATTTTTTGGTTTATGTAAATAATGCCCGATTGGCGGAGGGGAGGAGACCGAAATTAAATATTTGTAATTTATAGACGGCAAATCATATTAAACACTTAAGGAAGGTTGTTTATTAGATGTGTTTTTCAATAACTTTCCCTGTCTCATTCATATTGCAAAATACAATTTGATGGCAAAAAGTGAAATACCGCAATACCTTTTTTCTTTTAATTTTTTTCGGTAAACATCTGCGAATATAGATAAATATTCGATAAACAAAATGTAATGCTTTGTTTATTCTTAAAATATTTTTTTAACAATCGAATACAAACAACAAATATGTACTTTGATAATTTTTGGGCTATAAGTCATATTGGAATATTTTTGCTTCTATCGAAACCATTACTATTCAAGCACCAGATTTATTATGGCCTTAATTGAATAATACAATGAAATTGAATTTAAATTTTTTTGTAAGGAAACATCAAGTTTCGATCCTGAGAATCAGTGGCTGGATCTCATCAGAATGACACCATGATCTCTGTAACCGACCTGACCACGAAATTTTGAATAATCCGTTGCAAAATTAACATTTAGACTTAACTTTGCAAACAAACTATCTCTCACAAAGTAAAAATAGTTCGAATAAAACATTTACTCTATCACTATAATTCAGAAATAGAGGAATTATTCCTAGTTGACTTATATAGAAAAAATTGAACTTTCATCCCTCGTTTCCAATTTTTTTCCGATTCCTCATTATTTCCATTTAAATTTAATTTCATTGTATTATTCAATTGTGGTCATGAGAAATCTGGGGCTTTATCTCAAATCCCCAGATTTCGACCCGAACACCGCACTCGAAAACGTTCGAGTAAAATGTACTGCTATAAATTAATCGAAAACAAGGAACCCGCTAGTAACTTGGAAACAGATCTATTCACACACCTATGAAAGCAAAGGCGCAAATTGAGACACGCATCGAAGAAAATTTTTTATTTCCCACTAACTTAGAAAGCAAATCAGATCAATGATCCCGAAAAAACTTGGATTACGAATTTGTGTGAGAATTAACCCGGATCTCTGATCGGAACATTAAAAAATAACAGCTAATATTTAATATATCTCTTACGTGTCACTACGAAAAACCGTTAGTTTTCGAGAAAATCGCCAAAAACTGAATTATCATCAAAAAAGGGTCATATCGTTAATTTTGGTTTTTTGCGATTTACTACGAAACAACGCGTTTTCAATGGTCGAATATAAGCATGGCTATTCTGGAATCCTACAAAGTTGAATAAAAGCATGGCTATTCTGGAATCCTACATTGCGTTAGTTTGTTCGATTTGCACGTAATTTGTATTCTTGAATTCGTTTCGATTGCATATGACGCAAAGCATTAGTTTCTATTCGATTGCTGTTATTCTGTGATTCTATCCAATAGCGTTTTGAGGTTAAAATTACTCGTGACTGACAGAATGCAAGTTTGAAGCTAGAACCTGAATCGTACGTCGATGCGCCCGTCATGCGTCCGTCCGGTTGACAGTTCGATGCGGTGACAGTTGGGTACGGCAACGAATCACTTCTTCTTCACTTTTTTTGCACTTCTTCTATTAGTTTATCGTCGAAACAATTACTTTCAATTTGTTCCATACTTAAATTGCTTAAATCGTAAACAAACTTTTTTGCGAAATGACATTTCCGTGCGTTGCCGCATGTAAAAGTAGAAACTCGACCTATTCTATGCGGTTGCCGCATCGGAAAACGTATTATTAGGGGAGTACTCATAGCAACCCGTTGATTTTACTCGAACTGTCAACGTGACGGACGCATCGACGTACGATTCAGGTTCTATCTTGATAAAGGTATTTTGAAATTTATTATGAACAAAGTGTTTTATTTAACAGTGCAGTGCAAACAAGATCCATGCGAAGAATGAAGAGTTAGAATCTTCGATCACAAGAATGAAAAATGGAAGGCCCACCCAAAAGACACCACAGTGTGAAAAAATGCGTTGAGTATATTTTCACTTCAAAATTCACAAAATAACTAGCTAAAATATCACATAAAAAAACAGCTGGTCTTTGACAATGCGTTGCCAAACAATTGAAAATGAGTTTCAGATCGAATTTCAGAATACCAATTGAGTGACGATTCGAATCGACTGAGGTTGATTTTACGTTTTAACTTCGTATTCCAAAATCAGGGCGAAAAGCTTTTTTTACATTTTTGTCTTTTACTATAACTCCGTATCTAATTCAGTTTCCTTTTTTACAATTATCTATTATCTTTTTTAGTTGCCGAGAGATTGACATTATTATCTGAAAATTTAGTCTTTTAAGGCTATTATTTAGCTTGCCTTCGTATCTGTTTGCGATCTTGCAATCTAATTTTGACCCATTCCCACTCATTAGAAAGAAATAAGCAGTGGCTCGTGTATATTTGAAATGAGGAGGCAAAGTTTTTTTTAGTTCTATAAAAATTTTTTATGATACGACCACAGAACTATATAACATAGAACAACTGTCACCATACAAAGCTCTGCTGAAAAATGGTCACAAAAATATTTCCCTCTTTATCGTACTTGAACGCATTCACTGAACTGTATAAGGTCGCAAAATTCAAATTTCGTTTGCCGCGAAATTCAAATTTCACAAGTTTGAGACTAACTTTAGGCGTCAAAAACTAACTTTAGTTTTAACTAACTTTAGGCGCCGTAAAAAAATCTCTTCATAGAGGCTAGCCTCCGATTCGTACAAATACTTTCAAACAACTTTTGCTAAGCAGAAGCATAACCGCATATAGAATACGAACACCAATCTCCGTAAAAAAATCTCTTCATAGAGGCTAGCCTCCGATGCTTGTTCTTAGCAAAAGCTGTATGAAAGTATTTGTACGAATCGGAGGCTAGCCTCTATGAAGAGAATTTGTAGTTTATGTGTTAGAGAATTCGACATTAGAGAATAGGATTTTCTTTTAAATTATTATTTTCTGAACATACAGATTTTTATTCAGTCCATTATGGTATAAAAAATTAAAGGCATACGTCAGAAAAACATTTTTATAAAATGTTATGAGGAGGCAATGCCTCCGTTGCCTCCCCTATAAAGCCGTCACTGGAAATAAGTGAAAATTTTCGAATTTATTTCTTGATTGATTGTTATTGATTGCAATGGTATGGCATGGTGAGGAAGGGTGCTGAGTCCCAGCAGGATCACTCGACTCTAAGATCCATAGTGTACCTTCTAAGAAGCCGTGGGAAAGTTATTCGTCGATGATGCCGTTCCTCTTAAAGAACACTAAAATGTGCTCCAGTTTTGTGTCGGACAGTTCACTCAGGTTACCCGCGCGAGAGCTTGAGTCTGCTATGCGGTAGATCCTTATATTTTGCCTTTCTACAGTATCCTAGTATATTCTCCTCGAATTTTCAATAAGATTTTCTAATTTTTGTTTTGTCATTCTAACTCGTGATGTCGGTGGTTTTTTTTTTAATCAAAAGATTCATTTTTGCTTCCAACTTTGAAAAAGCTCCTGATGTCACTACAAATGATGAAGGAAAAGAATCGAGGAACATATCGGACACATTTTCTTCGCCTTGTGCTTAACCTGCTAGACATTTAGTTATCTCACTTGTTTTGAGTCAATGTCGCTGAAGCATAAAAAGATGAATGTCAGTTTTTTTGTATATACCCTTTTTTATTAAATAAATTATGTATAATACAATTACAACTGCAATTTGCCTTTGATCTTTAGGTAGGAATGGTGTATTTATAAAGTTGAACCGAGGATCTACATAAATTTCCGCAATAAAGGCATCGTTTTGGTTTCTAGGAATTGTCCAGCGTATATATATCGTCCGCTTTCTGTTTTTCTAATTCAACCTCACAACACATCCAATCTCTGTAGAAATAACCAATTAAATATTGTTCGTGTTGAAGTTTAGTGGTGCAATCTGATGAGGGTTTAAATGATTGAATGAAGCTTGCAACGAAGTCCCAATTCACATGGGATCCGTCAAGTTGGAGAGGTTTTCTATATAATTTGTAAAATTAATTAGAGAATCAAACATTGAAAATGTTAAGTTACCAATTGAAGTCATTTGTAAATTTTGAACATTTTCATTTCGAATCATTGTACGAAATGTTTTCACAGCTTTTCTACTATCATCCACTTGTACTTGTATAGTTTTTAAAATATTGTATGCGCGGCACATCTTACAACAGGATGTTAGTCTATAATGGATTTCTAGATATTCATCATCGTCATCACTATCTCTTGATAAATTATCTTCATTAGTGTGTTTGCATTTCTTCTCGCAGTTCTTGTAGTAATTTGGAAAGGTTTTTTTACATTTGCTCATTTGTCTGTTGTACTCCAACTGCGTTAAGTATATATCTTAATCTTTCAAACAATTTATAATTTCTTCTTTTAAAAACTGAGCTGTGTATCTTCTCCTCAATTGAATCGTTCCTATTTTATTGATCATTATCTTCGAATGTACTGAATATTTATCCCTAAAATACTTTTGTACATACGAGTGCCAACGTCTCTTTTTAAATTCACCATTTTTTATGCACGGTCTCTGATATTACTTCTTTTATTTTTTTTTTGCCTTATAATGTGCTTTTCCACAACATTTTTTAAATTAATGGTAGTTTTAAAATGTTCTTCATAAGGGCGTACTAATTTTTTAAATTATTCTTCAACATCAACGATTCTGAATGGTATTACGGTCACTGGTCCAACACAGCCCATCAAAAAAGTATTTTTATTAATATTGTTATTGCAATATGTTGGCTTCTTCTTTTTCGGGAAATAACATTTCATGAAGATGTCGCTAGGTCTAAACCACTTTCTGTTCTTATGAAAAGTCTCATAATGACGTTTTATATTTCCACTTAATTTTCCTTTTAATGTCTTCCCGCACTGTAAACATTTAGACTTATCAATTTTTCTGTCAAAAGACACGTATTTTTCAAGCTCAAGGTTTTAATTCGCCCCATTTTTCTTTTGCATATGAAATACAATAGCTCATTTCTCGAGAATCGCTTTACAATTGCTAATTAACAGTACTCAATAACGCTAGAACAGGCGAATACTCGAATTCTAGCTATACGAAATGAAACCGAAAAAATCGAAAAGATTCTCAGAAAAAATCATGAGCTGCTCAGAAATTTTCTGTCTAAAGACCCGAATACAATTGGCCCGACACAACATTTACGGCGACAATGTCGCCCTCCATATATAATTGCGCACACTTTGTTGTTCTAAACGTCATTTGTTTTTTATTAGATTTTGACAGTCGGAAAAACATATAACATTGTTTGTTACCCATTATCGTGCATAATAACAATGTGAATCTAAGCAACACAGCATACAAACTATATTTCATAATAAAGGGTGGTTAAATTTTAAGGGCCGATGTTGAATGTGAACCACACCTAAACGTCAAGTTTTTTTCTGCATTTCATTTGACATTTCTCAATTTCAGACTAACTCAATTTGAACCATGGAAAGATACACAATCGAGCAACGCGTCGTCAATGGTCAGAATGGTGGCAAGAAATGGCAACAGTGGATAATCAATTTTCGAAGAAAATCATCTTCAGTGATGAGGCACATTTTCACCTCAGTGGATTCGTCAATAAGCAGAACAGCCGCATTTGGGCGAATGATAATCCAAGAGTGATTGTCGAAAAACCAATGCACCCACAAAGAGTGACTGTTTGGTGCGGTTTATGGGCTGGCGGCATCATCGGGCCGTATTTTTTCCAAAATGAGGCCGGTCAGGCAGTTACTGTGAATGGTGTTGGCTATCGTGAGATGATAACGAACTTGTTATGGCCCGAATTGGAAGATATGGATGTGGACGATATGTGGTTTCAACAGGACGGTGCCACTTGCTACACAGCTACCGAACAATCGCTCTTTTGCGCGACAAATTTAATGGCCGTGTTATCTCACGTGGTGGCGATGTCAATTGGCCGCCAAGATCATGTGATTTGACACCGTTGGACTTCTTTCTTTGGGGTTATTTGAAAGAAAAGGTGTACGTCGATAAGCCAGCAACAATTCAAGAGCTAAAGGATGAGATAATTCGGCACATTAACGGCATAGAACTTCAATTATGCCTCAGCGTCATCGAAAATTTGGACCATCGGATGGAGGTGTGCCGCCGAGGTCGCGGCGGCCATTCGACTGTGTATCTTTCCATGGTTCAAATTGAGTTAGTCTGAAATTGAGAAATGTCAAATGAAATGCAGAAAAAAACTTGACGTTTAGGTGTGGTTCACATTCAACATCGGCCCTTAAAATTTAACCACCCTTTACTTTCTTTAATTTCCTCTTGAGTGACGAAATTAAGATTTTATGACGTTCCCATAAGATTTCATTTTGAATCAACCATGGCGAGCTGATCGAGAAAAGTTAAATTCGATTTAACTTTCTACGACGACAAAGTTGATCGGATTGATTGTATACAGAAGCATAGAGTGCTATGAGTTTAAAATCTCAAATGTGTCCGTAAATGTTGTGTCAGGCTAATTGTATTCCGGCCTTTAGTTTCTTTTGCTGTGTAATATTTTCCAAAATACTTCGTTTTTTCCCGTATAAAGAGCCAAATACAATGATACCCACACAACATTTACGGCTACAGATTACGGCGACAATGTCGCCCTCCATATACAATGGCGCACACTTTGTTGTTCTAAACATAATTTGCTTTTCACAGATAAAACTTTTTATTCACGCACGCACTCAATTAATTGTTCTTCGAAATTCATTTTTTTCATTCCTTGGTCTTGATTATTCTTTATTTCTTTCATTTGAATTGTGACAGTCAGTGAGCTACATATAACATTTTTTGTACCCAATTATCATAAAATCTAAGCAACACAGCATACGAACTATATTTCCTAATACTTGCTTTAAATGAAGAAATTTAGATTTTATGACATACCCATAAGATTTCATTTTGAATCAACCATGAAATTTTGTATGCGAGCTGGCCGACAAAAGTTAAATTCAATTGAACTTTTTACGACGACAAAGTTGGTCGGATTCATTGTATATAGAAGCACAGAGTCCTATGAGTTTAAAACCTGAAATGTCGCCGTAAATGTTGTGTGGGTATCATTGTATTTGGCTCTTAAGGAAGTCATGTGCTGTTGGATCTGATATTTTCTCGCAGTAGAAGTTAGAAGCGAATAAACGAATACTCCAATTTTAGCTCTACGATCGAATGCAATAACTAAAAATCGGTTTCAGTTTATTCGCGAATGAATCGAAAAAATTAAATTCTCTGAAAAGAATAATTTGCGAATCTTATTTGCTAAAAATTGATTCACTAATGATTTAAATGCAAAAGAATTTTTTTTTCGATTTTCAAATCCCCTATTTCAGGCCAATTTTTCTATTTAGTTGATTGCATTTTGGGTGAACCGCGGTGGCCGCTGTTGAGTGGCAAAACCTTACATTTGTGACAAAGAAAAACTTTCTTGAGCTTTAGATTATTTATTTTTTTAGTTAAAGTGCATGTTTAATCTTTTTGGTTCAATATTTAAAATGTCAATGCTGATTGACATTGAGTGTAACGTAAAAAAACAAAAAAACTGAATCCGATTGAATTCCTGACTAGCCAAATTTGATGCGATCCGAGTCGATTTTTTTCTGATCCAATCAGACCCGACCGAAGCCTGTCGATTCCAGTAGTGGCTGATTACGATCAGACTGTATGGACATGCAATGCTCATTTATGTCCAATTGATATTACGCTGGTTGACAGCAGCTCTCAATTTTCATTACTACTCCTTTCTGTAACTGCATACGTATTTTCGCAGCGTATTTAATAAATAATGTAAGGTGTACAGGTAACTATAACAGGTTAGATAGGTTCTGAAAATGCGTGCTGAAACATTGTTATATGAAACACAGAACTTCATTTTAAAAAATAGTTTTAAAAATAGTAGCATATATCGGGTCTTTAAATAAGGACATAATAGGCCCTATCACAGAATTCGATACGAATGGTTCGAATCGTAAACTCAATGTTGTTGTTAGTGTTTTATACCAACAACAACATTGAGTTTACGATTCGAACCATTCGTATCGGATTCTGTGATAGGGCCTAATAATTTTGTATTTAAATAAAACACAGAATAATTGAGATATCGGGCTGAAATTTATTCCAGGTGTAGTGGACATGGTACATTTAAGTATGAAATTCAATGTCGTTCATATGGTCACCGCGAGCACGTTTGCTGATTGTTTCTTTGGAGCCAATTTTCCACCACTCTTCCACACATATCGGCCGGAACGTTGGCAATTTCGCGTTCGATATTGTTCCTGAGTTCCTCTAACGTTTTTGGCTTCTTAGCATAAACCATAAATTAACATAACCCCATAAAAAGAAATCCAACGGCGTTAAATCGCATCAGCGAGGTGGCCATTCGACCGGACCATTTCTCGAGATTACACGATTACTGAACTTCTCCTTCAATAGAACAATTGTTTGACCAGCTGTGTGGCATGTAAACCTAAAAAAAACCTTAAAAATAAAATTGTAAACCTTGACTGACGTTTTAGCATTGCCAGATCATAGAAAAAGTTTTAGGGTGCGTTTTTATTAAAATACAAAATTGTTATGTCCTTATTGAAAGACCATCTATATATATAAAAATGAATCGTGGTCAGTTTGACTACCCATAACTCGGCTGAATATAATCCGATTTGCATGGGGATTTATTTGTTGGATTCGTATTGACCCAGGTAAAAACACTACGGAGCCGAAAATTGGAAATTTCCACCGGAAAAGTCGGAAAATTTTGGAAAAACGAAATTGCATACTTTCAGGGGAGCGGTTTTGTGGCTTGCACTTTCAGTAATTCCAAATCAAAAATCCTGAATCTTTTTTCGTTTTGTTGGAAAAGTCGAGAAAATTTTTGGGAAAAGCGGGAATATCGGAAAAATTGAAATTTGCATATTGTATGGGATTATGGTATGGAAGGAGAAAATATTGTATTTGGAATTCAAAAACGGAAAATTTTGTACCTCACAATAATTTTATCGCCAACAGATGGCGTTACGCTCTCAGACTCGCGTTTGACAACTGAGAAATATATTCGCTCTTTCCTCATTGATGATCGATGCGAAGCAGTTGTTTATCGATATAGTGCGCAAATTATCGCTGTTTTTCCCACTTTTAAATCGTCGAAAGTATTTTATTTTGTGTACAACGAAGTGTATCAAGGAATTTACTCAGTGACCACGTGAACGTAAATGGATTGGTGTTGAATTTTGTGATTTTTTCCAGAACATAGTGATTTCCAAAAGTGAGGTTAGCGGCACATCGAATCTGGACTTGCATCAACACAAATTTCCTTTATTCATTCACTGCTTTTGTGCGATTTGATAATTTAAATTATTATAATTTAAATTACATTTTAGCTTTATAAATTTGTCAATGCGATTCACCGTTTTCAAAAAAAATTGCGAAAAAAGTTTCATTTATATGGAGAAGGGAATGGTCCGATTTTGCCAGTTCAAGAACTTAGCATTGCCATTTACGAGAAACGCAATTGAAAATATTTCAAATCTCTAGCGCAATCCTTCCGAAAGTTATGATATTCACGGATATATAGACGGACAGACGAGCAGACAGACGGTCGGACATGCCAAAATTAAAATCTTTTGTCATTCCAAACACCCTGGTGTAGTTCATTTTTGTGTCCAGCGATTGGTTTGATACGTTACAACTAAATCTAATATACTTCAATATTATTCTCATATCGTCTGGAGGTCCCCAATCTGGAGTGCAAGAACAAACTTATTGGAGTGTGAAAGCGTTTTTTTTTATTTGTGAGATAGAGTTATAATTTTTTTTGATTTGTGAGATGGAGTAACGTATAAACTCAAGAACTACTGCACCAACATAGACTATGTATTATGACTACGGTTTATAGTTAGGTGTGGTCGTCGTATCGGCTCCCCTTTCACCCACTCACCTGTTATCTTCTGAACCACTGAAGGGATTTGAATACGATTTTCAGTGTTGGGCAGGTCAATCATAAAAAAAAATTTATCTACTCAAACCGCTCTACATGGTGCGAGCCCCCTCTCCTGCTATCTACTAAACTACAGAACGGATTTTTATACGATTTTTAGTGTTGGATAGGTTATCTGTCATGGTAAATTTTCGACCAATCCCCTCCTCAGCCATCTCTGAAACTATTTTATGAATGGTCAACATATGTTATAAATGCAAAAATCTTAAGTATTAGGCGATAAGGGAATTCGCTCTATTCACTTTCTCCCAAGCAGATGGAAAAAATATTTGCAATTTTCTTGAAAACAGTACGTCAAACCAAAAAAATTATGAAAAAAACCTTTTTTGAAATATAATTACTGCATAATTTTTCTATACATCAAAATACTTTTGAAAAAAAAGGATTTTTACATATTCAAAGATTGACACAATCAGTCAATTTGGTTTTGGTGCGGGTAATGTGGACCAATGTTGTGTGCTCAGATCACACAAACCAATTTTCTTTGTCACTTAAAAAAACACGATTTTTCTGTCAATATGGCCTTCCTACAAAAAATTCTGAAACTGAATGAGCTTTCAACGCAAACAATTGGTTTCACAGATCAAGTGTTGCCGGTGCATGTTTGAACATGAACTCGAATAATTTCCCTCGTACAGTTTCTGAGATATTGCAGTGGTCTAGATTATCCGCCTGGTCCACAATACCCGCACTTACTCTATACAATTTAACATTTTTGACGTTACTGATCGATTATTCGAAAATGGACAAAGACTTTTCAATAGTTCCTGACCATTTACCCCCGGGTCTGCTTCCAATGTGGTCCTTAAGCGTTCCGTTTCTTTATTTATTTTATTTATCACTAACGTATATATGAATATTTCGTGCTTTGTGTTACCTGTTCATAAAATAGGATCGTGCTTTGTGTTACCTGTTCATAAATCGTGCTTTGTGTTACCTGTTCATAAAATAGGATGTAAAGAGTTGATTGACAATTATGGATCTATTGCAAAGGTTTCCCCAATAACCAAAATGTTTGAATCGCTAGTAAGTGATTCACTGTCTTTTAGATGTAAATCTTTATTGTCGTCAAACCAACACGGTTCTACTAAAAGAAACTCCACATCCGCCAACTTAGTTGAATTTACAGACATTTGTATTAAAGATATTGTAAATGGAAATCAAATTGTATTTACATAGACTTCAGCAAAGCGTTTGATAAACTTCCATATAGTATATTGATTTTTAAATTGAACAGAATCGGATTTTGTAACTCCCTCCTAAATTGGATTTCTTCATACCTGCATGGTCGCTCTTTCAAAGCTAAATTTTTAACTGTCTTGCAAGTAACTTTCGGTGTACCTCAAGGTAATCATTTGGCTCCTCTCCTTTTTAATTTATTCATAAATGATTTTAAAACCTACTCAAATTCTATATTTTAATATTTAAAATAATTAGCAACAATCATGATTCATCGCTTCTCAAATCAGATTTCAATATCTTTGCAAAATGGAGCACAAAAAATGGTATAACTCTTAATATTTCGAAATGCTCCGTAATGACTTTTTCTCGCGCTTTCAAACCAAAACTTTTTACATTACATGCTGTGTGGTATGCCTTTATTTAGGTCTAACAAGTTTACTGATCTTGATCCTTAACGAAAAGTTAACTTTTCAGCTTAACATTGACCAAATCATCAGTCGTGCGAGTGCAATGTTAGGTTTTGTAAAGAGATGGTCTCGTGAGATCACTGACCCTTATGTCATGAAACTTTGGTATTGCTCTTTTATCCGTCCTATTTTAGAATATGCCTGTATAGTGTGATCACCATTTATACAGTTCACTTCAACAGACAATTCAGAAACGACAATTCATCCTTTCTTGGGACGACAGGTTGATACTGCTACCGTATCAAGATATGCTTAAGGTAAGGATACACGACGAGAGACTTTGGTCTCTGAGACCAAAAATTTCGCCTCTGGATACAAAGAGACCTGTGTATACACTTCGGAGACCGGAGATTTATCTCCAAGTACAAGTCTCTCGGGTCTCTTGGGAGACTTAAGTCTCTTGCCGTGTAGCTACTCTTTTTAATGCGTCTCCGGTCTTCAAAACGTTTTGATATCTATCTCTTGGTCTCAGGCGACAAATTTTGACATTTCAAGAAATTGTTTTGTGGAAACGAGAATTTGTTTCGTTGTTTTGAGTTTAAAGGCAAATTTTTATAAAGAAAAAAAATGTTTTACATATTTTATATTTTAGATTAGTGATATTGTTGTTATGCTTGGAGATGAGATACCTGCGTCGTGTATGCATTCCAGAGACTTTGCTTTGAGAGACTTTGTAGTAAAGGTCTCCAGAGATCTATTTTTTGATCTCCAGACTTAAATGTCTCTGAACGTGTATACACTTTGGAGATTTTTGCCTTTTGTACCCTGGAGACCAGAGACCAAAGTCTCTCATCGTGTATCCTTACCTTTAAACTAATAAATTTGCCTTTCTCAACGCGAGAAGTTCATCGAGTATTTTTCATTCAGGGTGTTTTGTGTGGTAATGTTCAATCTCCCCAACTTCTTGAGTTAATATTAACACTCATTGTCACGTCAATCGAGACTCTCGCTTTATTTATGAGCCTTTTCATAAAACGAATTATGTTCAGTCCGAACCAATGGCTGCCATGTCTAAAACCTTAAATGTAATCCCAAATATAGTTGACTTTAATTTAAGTAAATTTTTAATGAAAAATAAATTGTATAATTAGTTTATTTCTTGCTTCTTTGTATATTCAGATGGTTTAATCTATCTGTTGAATCAATAAATAGAAGTCGACTTTTTAAACAACAAAAAAAAAATTATATCTTTTAAGCCTAAACCCCAATTACGCGTTCGTGCATTTATATGAGTAAATGTATAATTGCTCGTTGCTCAGACGCGTTGCCGCGTCCGTGCCGCGTAGAGTAGGCTCAGTTTCTACTTTTAGACGCGGTGACAACTACTAGATGCCAGAACAAAATCATGCCGCACGCACGAACGCGTAATTGGGGTTTAGGCTTTACAGTTATCGAGGTATTTCTTGATGTTTTTATGTAAACTAATATCTGTTGGTCAAGTTATAGTGTAAATTGCGCTGGGATGTGCGGGGGCAGTTATTTTTATCTACAGTAAATTTTGACTGTTAGAATAAAAAAACTAATTTTTTGATACTGTCAATTTAAAAAAATTAAGTATACGTTAAGAAAACATTGTCAAAATTTATGAAAATTTTCACATTCATATTATCCATATCAATCCATATAAAAGTCGTAATTTTGATCTCTAACAGTTTAGAACTATTTTAAATTCAACCTGAAAATAGAAAATATTTGTATTAAATTTTAAATAAAAATAATTCAAGAAGTATATATTAATAAGAAAAAAATATAAAATAAGAAGTTTGGGTAAATATCCCTTCTGTATAAGAAGTTCTGTGTTGTTCACATCAGATATTTTGAATTGTACGAATTATTGTTTCGTTTAAATTAAAATTTTTCCCAACGGATGTGGGGCCGATACCTTTTGTAAGACGATCTAAAATTGTCTTACCACTAAATCCACTGGACAATAAAAAAAAATGGAATATATCTGTTCAAATTAAAAGTTTTAAGCAAACAAAAATTTCAGACCGTATAAAAATATAAACCGTGAAAAACGGGGATAGCAACTTGTGCAAAAAAAATCGTGTAAAACGGGGAATGGGTTTACATATTTCTTTACGATATATTTACTTTGCTTTTCAACTAAAAAGTATGAAATAAAAAAAGAATCGACTTAAAACCATTTGTTTATGATTGCAATTGTGATTTTTGGTTCGAACAATGAAACACGATTTAAAGGAATACTCGAGATCCGTACTTTATTAACGATGCGATCTGGTTGACGTTCAAATGGAAAAAGAGGACGAATTCATACAAAATTAAATAAACTGATAGCTACTACTGTACTCTATGAATTATTTTAACAGCAATTAAAACAATAGAATTAAACAAATAGAATTGAACAAATTATAACTGTAGCTACATTACTGAAATGATTTAAAGCAAATAATTTTTGAACAAAGCAAATTATAAGAAATCAAAATTTGTGTATTTTCAATCCGAAACACCATTTAAAGCGCTAAAAACAAAAAAAAAGTAATTTTTAACATTTATAATTTTATATTTCAAATACTGTCAATTTTTTTTTAAAATATAAAGTCGGAGTAGTGGCACCACACAACAGTCATTTTTCTCCCACAAATTTTACAATATATTTCGGATAATTTTACGTTCCGAATCTGCAAGTGGTTTGACCAGATTGGCTCTAGTTTTTGGGATAATGGAAAAAAGGAAACAAATTCCATATAAACTGAAAAATTTTATTTATTATTTTTATTTTTGGCATGGATATTTCAATCATTTTATGGTAATTTGATACCTCTGAATCATTAAAAGTTTCAAAATAGGAATTTGAATTTATGAAGGAACAAGGTATTTGTCGTCCAATTATCAGTTCTTGGTTTTCTCCACTTCTGAATCTGGAAAGAGTTTGGCTGAATTCGTTCTAGTTTTTGAGATTTGAGAAAAGAAACTATAGTTTAAGAAAACCCATATAACTAGAAAAAATCAAATCTTAAAAGATAGAGTGAATCCAGCACGTCAAATTATCCTAAAAAGATTGTGAAATCTTTGGCAACACAAAAAAGCCGTTTTTTTATCGGGTAGTGTATTAATTTATATGGCAAGCGATTTTGAGACATACGGATATTGCTTCGACTTCATATTAAAGAAAATATAAGAATTACCCATAACACTAGTATTTAGAAATAATTCACATTTTTCTGACACTTAAATTTGACAATTACTTAAGGTAGTGTTTACATCAGAGTGGTCCACCTTTGGCTCACTGATATACTTAAAATTTGCTTAAAATTTTTATGTTTTTTTATATATAAGGGCTTTTACTCTTTTACAGCTAAATGAATTTCATAAAGGAGCAAAAAACTGTCTTTTTGGAGGAGCCGTGCAGGGTCGACCAAAAGCAATATTATTTAATACCTAAAACCAAAAAATCCCAAACAGAACTTTTACAAATTCGCTTTCCCTACTTATTTGCAATAGTCAGATATTCCTTGTTTCAATTATAAAAAAAAACAGTAATATTTTCAGTTACACCGAATGAATACTCGCCTCAAGTGCACGTACCACGTGTAGCACTGATTATATTTCACTGCAAAAAAGTTACTTTTAAAATCTAACACTTTTGAGAAAACTTGCGGTAGATTTTTAAAAACGACACTTTGAATTCCACATTATTCAATAAAGACCAGCATTGCCACATCTGCGTTTTATCTTGTTTTTTAGTTGAATTATTTAATTTTTTTCATGTTCTTAAATAATATCACGCATTTTGTGTAGCTTAAAAGTTTTTTATAATGTTATGTAAGTGGTATAAAAATGAAAATGGTCGAAACTTCAAAATTATTGACGCAATGCGACAGGAAATCACATATCACAAACATGTTGAAATCTAAATAATGTTTCATGTTTGAATATTGAGATGTGGCAACTCCACCACATTGTACAGACACTAAACATTTCGTGTATCGACGAAGGCAATGATACAGGCCTTTATATTACTGGACGTACTCTTGATTGCTTCAAAATTTTATCAACCGTGATTTATCTATTCTTAAGTGATCGTTAATTTTACGCAGTTTTGACCAATATAGTCACATTTTAAGTTGTATCTCATAAAAACCAGGGAACAACTATTATATAGAATGGAAAGTAAGCCCTTTCCTCATTAACTTCCACTAGAGTAAGCACTACACTATAGAAATTGGTTTTGTTGTCTTACTTCCCCTTTCACCTGTCATACACTCGATCAAAAAAAATCAAATATGATGTTCTCTTGTAATGTTACAGAGTACAACAAAAGGTGCATTTTTTAACTGTAACCCTAAAAAAGTCACTAACTCAACTTTCACAAATTCCCTTGTTAATTATAACAAAATTATTTTTCAGTCAAATAAATCTGTCATCAAATCAAATTTGATTTAATTTTTGTAAGAAAAAAAGATTTTTAGCATATTTTAAGCAAATATGCGAATCATGAAATGGCACTTCTAAATAGAGAAAAGTGCTGGCCCTTTTGTTTACATTTTGCATGTAAACAAACATTTCATTGCAACGATTGTTTTTGGTGGATAATGCACATTTTAGCAGCGCCTTAACCTTGAGTAATTACACACCGCGAAATCGCTCAATGTTCATGTACATGTCATGTAATAGATCTATAAATTTTCGGATGTACGCTTTCAACGCAAAAAATTTTGTTAGAGCTTTCCTTTCTATAATAGTAATTTTTCCATGATAAAAACTTGTACAAGTATCAAACAGCGGACGAAAGACAAGCGAATTCTATGAGTCAAACGCTTCATTCGTTCAGTAGCATGAATCAAATACAATACAATATTGTATTTGATTCAGGGTTCAGTAGCATTTCAGCTGTTGATGCGAGCGGTTGGGTGTTGCTTTCTTTCTCTGGTAGACTGATGTACAGTGAGATACAAAAATTCACGTCATGAATTATGTATCTTCCATTTTTATACCCGTATGGTTTATTTTCAATAATGAAGCGCTCATACCCTGATTCATATTGGGAAAAACAATTTCTAGGTATTGTGGACAATAATAGAAGTTTGTGGTATTCACAAATGTCGTAGGTCAGTCGCGACCGCCACAGCTTTGTCGCGCGACATGTGTCCGTGAGTGGACTGTATATACAGAGTACAAACACACGTATTTGAAAGTAACATTTCAAAGCTGGCAAACGTGGATTTTAAAAGTAAGTAAAATATGCGAAAATCGAAGGTCTTTTTGTTAATTTAATAATTTTCAGAATGGTTTTTGACACTGACCTCTTTATTATTGAAATATTAGCTCTGTGAAATATCTAACTATAGCAACAATATCAAGAATTGCTTGGCTTTCTAAGCGATGCTTTCCTCGAAATGAGTTTTGATTGAAATTACTCAGCTGTAAAAATGCTTAATAGAGCGATTTTTTAATCTCTCATCTAAACAGTCCCATAGTCGGTCAAATAGAAAATACAATGAGTGAACAAATGGGTGTGAGCGTCGTGTGTTGTATACTGTAGTGATTACGTATTATGTATCAACTTAAGCTTCTATTTTACAACATCCAAACAATAAAGTACATTAAAATTTGAAGTGCGAAATTTTCCCTCCATAAACCGGAAATATCTATTGCCCGAAATGGATATGCCAAAAGGCATTGCGGATAATCGAAATTCCACTGTATTTAAAACCTTCGCCAAATCAACAATCATAAAAATACTATTTTCAAAAAAAATATGTTTAATATACAATAACAATCTTAAGCAGAGATACCGAATTTTTCATTTTTTTTAAATTTCCGTAATTTTTTCGATTTTGTTAATTGCAAAGAAGTTCATACTATTAGTCTTAGATTTTTTTCTATTTAAGACTTGAATACTCATGAAATAATTTTTTTTCTATTTAAGATTTTGAATGGTCATGAAATAAGTAGTGCATCATTTACATTTTATATAAAATAAATATTCTTATACAAAACATTCTTCGCTACAGGATAACGGTTTTGGCATCCACCTTAATCAAGGCAGATAATAAACTTGTTTCTGATGATCCTGTAGAAGATATTCCAAAGAATAAGGAACAGGATTCATCAATAATTTCAGTTTCGCAAAGTAGTTCTAACTCTACCCAAGAAGATGACAACATTGGACATGACAACATCCTTAAAACATCGCTCGAGAACGTAACTTCTGCCTTAAATTCTAGCGAAAATGAAAGTGCCAAATCATCGGTGTTTGATAACGCGACGACAAATAAAGCCAGTCTCAATGTGGGCGCTAAGCGTGGCAAAAGCAAAAAAAGTTCTCAAGCTTCAGCGGAACCAATTAAGAAAAATGAGTCGGAAACTAATCAAATTATTGAGGATATAGAAAAAAATAAAGATGGCGACAAGGACGTAAAATTGTTAAAAGCATAAAATTAATATGAAATATTTTATTTTTTTGACTCATTTAAAATGAACTTTTATATTTTTGTTTAAATGAACTATATATATATATACAAATATTGTGCAGTAGCTGTACAATATAATTTTGAATTAGAATTAGTTTTTTGATCGTCAACGATATCATATAATAAAACAGTTAGTCCGGTTAATTAATATAACACATTTAAAATGATTTTGTTTATTATATATTACATATTATTCACAGGATCTGAATATGTTTATTACACATAAATTCTTATGATTCATATTTGCAATGTAATAAGAATAAAAGGACATGGAAAAAGTTAGTCACCTTGTTTAAAGTTAGTTATCCTTTGCTTAATCGATCTTATAAACAAGTCTTGTTTCAACATATTATACATATCATCATCATCACCACTCACTGGTGAGAAGGGAGAGGTCGTATGGTCTAACTCTGCTTAACAAAGATTTCCATGCAACCCGTTGTTACAGTGCCCGATCTAAGAGGGCGACCATTAAACTTCATATATGGGTGATTCTCTGGAAAAAGCTCCTTTTGTAGGCCGAAAATGTCTCCATGGTCAGTTCAACGAAATAATAACATATAACTCATTAGATCGATAAATAATTAAATACTTTATAGCGAAAACACAATGACGCGTCAAGGTGTGCGTAAGCTTTGACATTTCGACGCTTCAAAAGTAAAATCCGTGGCTCACAATGGAACGATTTATAATGGCGCTTCGCCTTGACGCTTCAAAGCGCCCTGACGCTTGGAGTAGACCTACTTTCAGACGCGTTGGCACTTTGAAATTTGAATGAAAATTGCGTATTGTGAGTGATTTTTGGAAAATGATGGGGCAAATGATGCATGTATGGAACGATTAATTAAAAAAGAGAAAAATAATTACTATTTTTGCAATCTAAAATCGAAATTGTGTGAAAATGCAGAATAAAAAGACAAAAAATAAAATAAAATTAATTCAAATATATTCGCCGATTATTCTAGTGACTTTAAAAGATGCTAAGGATCATCGTGGCTTTTATTTAAATAACTTATTTTATAAAGAAGTTGTCCGTATCTCTTTCAATATTTATTTCTTAAATTCACCATCATCAATTTATACCCGTATGGTGAAACCAAAGGGTATATTAACTTTGCCTTACCGTTTGTAACGCCAAGATCCCGTCATCGCACAAAAAAATGAATTACACCAGTGTATTTAGAATGATAAAAATATTATTTTTAAAAACTGGTCCTTCGATTTTTACCGTTTAAAAAAAATCGTTTTCACGGGAATGACGCTCTTTTTCTGCGCGTATCTTTTTATCATTGGCTGCTCTACTAGCGGTTTTGCGTCGTCCCATAATACTAATGAAGGATGTAAGTATTTCGCATTGATTACAACTTACAAGCAAAGGTCGTCAAGTGTACCTCTCCGATTTGAATGATTTTTGGATATGTTGTAGGGGGTCGCAAAATAAGAGACACGTATTTTTTTATTGCGGCTAATTTCCATATTTAGGGGGTAAAATGAACCGTTAAAATTACCCTATTTTTTCGATTTTTGGCAAAAAATCATAGAAATAGACTACGTATCGACCTGAAATTTTACAGGGATGTGTAAATTGGTGAGAAAACTCGACCCTGAACAAAAAAAAAAATTCCACCCCACCAAAAATTTTCCCCCCGCTCCAAAATCGGTTATTTTACCCTATAGCGCGAAAATGAGTGGCACGATTTTTGTGAAATTTTGTATCTAGTTATGGTTTTTAATTCTAAAATCGACCTGTTTTTGAATTTTTCCAATTAACGAGGTTTTGATGCCGATATCCCTTTTTTTATGCGGTAAGGTTTTGTGTGCAAAATACCTGTATGGAAATTGTTCAACCGACTAACATTTTTTCGTCCATCTCCGATTTCGTTCAAAATTGGTAGACATGTTGGTTTATAAGTAAAAATAGGTAAAATAGTGTTTTCGGATTTTTTTTTCCTATATTCTTTATTTCCGTTAACAAACATAATATACATAACAAACATAATATCGGCTTTTATATCCAACCGATTGATATTTCTTTCCAAAGAAATAAAAATATTAAAAATCCATAAAATTATTAAAACTATAAAGCAAAATCTTGACAATAGTGGAATTCAACAAATATATGCTTTAAACACAAGTAATTTTTGCACCAACTGCACCTGATTATGGGAATACTATTACAATACCTGCAATCAGCATCTTCCTCTTCCCAGCTAAAACAAAATTATGTTGGTGTGTTGAAAGAAGGTGGACGAGATTCCAAAAACCCACATTTAAACCATGAATATTTAAATAAATTTTTAAATCTGGGCGATGAAAATTGGTTATGGGTCATAGCTTGAAGTTTTAACACGTTATTTCGCAAATGAAGATTAACATCCAAATCCCGCAAAAGGACCAAATCTGAAAATTTTCTTACAAAATTTTTCCAAACTCGCAACCCATAAACATCCAGTGGCTGTATATAAGGTGTTGCCCCCTTCGGTATTGTTATCAACTTTAATTTACGATTCGTTGGAACTGCAGCGAAATCGGAGATGGACGAAAAAATGTTAGTCGGTTGAACAATTTCCATACAGGTATTTTGCACACAAAACCTTACCGCATAAAAAAAGGGATATCGGCATCAAAACCTCGTTAATTGGAAAAATCCAAAAACAGGTCGATTTTAGAATTAAAAACCATAACTAGATACAAAATTTCACAAAAATCGTGCCACTCATTTTCGCGCTATAGGGTAAAATAACCGATTTTGGAGCGGGGGGAAAATTTTTGGTGGGGTGGAAATTTTTTTTTTGTTCAGGGTCGAGTTTTCTCACCAATTTACACATCCCTGTAAAATTTCAGGTCGATACGTAGTCTATTTCTATGATTTTTTGCCAAAAATCGAAAAAATAGGGTAATTTTAACGGTTCATTTTACCCCCTAAATATGGAAATTAGCCGCTATAAAAAATGCGTGTCTCTTATTTTGCGACCCCCTACAACATATCCAAAAATCACTCAAATCGGAGAGGTACACTTGACGACCTTTGCTTGTTAGTAAATGTTTAAAAAAACAAAAATACCAAACATAAGTCATTTCCGTGACATTATCGTCATTCCCATGACTAACAGCGAAACACGGGAATGATGAAAAACGAAATTTTTTCTTCTTAACCCGCATCCATCCTTTGTGTAATTTTTACACAATTTTTTTCTTACCTTTCTAAAATAGTGAAATGCTACATGTCAATTTTTGTCTGTACAAAATTTGACACAAATCTGCCCCTGTGTATAGATTTTACACAAAGTATGTTTAATAACATTTATATGGACCTTGAGGAGTTGAAGAAAATGCTCCAAAGAACTACTTGGTTGTAAAGGGTGGTTAAATTTTAAGGGCCGATGTTGAATGTGAACCACACCTAAACGTCAAGTTTTTTTCTGCATTTCATTTGACATTTCTCAAGTTCAGACTAACTCAATTTGAACCATGGAAAGATACACAATCGAGCAACGCGTTAAAGTTATTCAGGCTTATTATGAAAATGGGCGTTCAAATCAAAATGCATATCGTGCACTTCGTGCCGCCAGCCCATAAACCGCACCAAACAGTCACTCTTTGTGGGTGCATTGGTTTTTCGACAATCACTCTTGGATTATCATTCGCCCAAATGCGGCTGTTCTGCTTATTGACGAATCCACTGAGGTGAAAATGTGCCTCATCACTGAAGATGATTTTCTTCGAAAATTGATCATCCACTGTTGCCATTTCTTGCCACCATTCTGACCATTGACGACGCTTGAAATGGTCAAGAGGCTTTAGTTCTTGAGTCAATTGCACCTTGTAAGCGTGTAAATGCAAGTCTTTATGCATAATGTTCCTCAACGACGAGCGTGGGAGGTGCAATTGTTGGGCACGACGACGAGTTGAGGTGGACGGCTCTTCAGCCACACTATCGCGAACAGCAGCAATATTTTCTGCAGTACGAGCTGTACGAGCATGCACTGGTGTTTTCACATCTCCTACAGACCCGGTTTGCTCAAATTTTTGCACGATTTTTCCGATTGTACGCACATTTGGACGATTAAATTGACCGAAAAAATCACGAAGTGCACGATATGCATTTTGATTTGAACGCCCATTTTCATAATAAGCCTGAATAACTTTAACGCGTTGCTCGATTGTGTATCTTTCCATGGTTCAAATTGAGTTAGTCTGAAATTGAGAAATGTCAAATGAAATGCAGAAAAAAACATGACGTTTAGGTGTGGTTCACATTCAACATCTACCCTTAAAATTTAACCACCCTTTATATAGCCAAAATAGTAGGCCTGTGATATAAGAAAACATCGAAAAGAGATTCCACCTATCATTTTAGACATGAAAAAAAAGCCAAATTATCATTCAGAATTTGTATTTGATAGTGCTTTACGATGCACAATGGTTTCATATGTGCCAAAAAAAACAGATTTGTTACACTATTGAGAACATTGCACACTAAAAAAGACATTGACTATGGGGGTGCAAAAAAGAAACCAGAAATCATTAAATATTACAACAAAACAAAAGGTGGTGTGGACGTATTAGTTGGCACGTATCGATGCAAACACAAGGTCAATCGATGGCCTGTTGCTGTTTTCGCCAATATAATTGATATTTCTGCCTTTAACGCTTTCGTTGTTTTTACCGAATTGAAGCCTGATTGGAAAAAAAAGTCAAAAAATTATCGTCGTCGTCTTTTTCTCATAGAAATTGGTGAAGCATTAGTGCATCCATACATTCAGTCACGGAAATTTTTACCACATGGAACTAATTCGAATATTGTTGTAAGGCGCATCAAAGGTTTGCCAGAGGAACCAGAGGAATCATTAACAAGTACAACATTTACAAAAACACCAAAATCCAGAAAACGCACTCGTTGTCATATTTGCACTTCGAAAAACACCGATACTTCCTATACAAATCGGTGTGATATATGCAAAAAATTTGTATGTCCCGCACATCACTATGTCGTTTGTAAGAAATGTGCATAAACTTTTCATTTATTGTTTTTTTTTTCTGACTAAAAAATAAATAAATTTACAAAATTCGTCGATTAAATTGCAAAAACTTTTTTTTTCATTACTTTTATCCGTTTTATTCAACATGTGTAAAAATTACACAGAGGAAAAGATAAAGGATTTTTTTTCAGGGATGGATGCGGGTTAAAACCAAAACTATTGAATAGTTTTTTTCCAGACTTTGTATAATTTTTACAGTTTTAATAACACATTAATTAGTTACAATATCTATTCTAAACATAAAAAGTTATACACCACGGGAATGATGAAAATTTATGAACGAAGCACAAACTCAACCACTTACTTCAAAATTGCGTATATAATTGATGCACGTGCTCTTCTTTCGAAATGACTTTGGAAAATGGAACAACTTTACCGTAATATTTGAACGTGTTGCTTCGATCTAAGAGCATTTACATTTTTGCCACGGGAATGATGCAAAAATATGGAGACACGTGCTTTCGGGCCCGTAAAAGTGCTAAGTTTTTTTCTTTTATTTATTTTGTAAAGAGTGTTAAGTGCATTCAATCATTTGTTAACTCGGTACGTATGCGTTTTTCTAAAAATTTATAAAACTAAGCGATAAATTAATTTTATACAACCCAAAACAAGGAGGAGACACGTCACGGGAATGACGTTTTGGGGTTTTGAGTTTATTTTTTGTAAAATTCGTCAACAAATTAAAAAAAAAATGAAATTTATAAGGAAAGAAGACTAACAAAGACTGCTATTATTGATCGAGAAAAATTGAATATTTTTATTTTTCGACTTTAAACTTGAGTACCTCCGAAAAGGAGCTTTTTCCAGAGAATCACCCATATACTCTACACCGACAGCAATTTAAAGCAGCCATAGAAAACAAAGGAGGTTTATTGCCTGCTGCATTTCATTCATTAAGCCGGGAACAGAATTGCGCCGACACGACAAATTGCATTTCAAACGAATGATACTTTGTGGTCCTGTACACAATCAATCCGATTAACCTTGTCGTCGTAGAAAGTTAGATCGAATTTAACTTTTGTCGGTCAGCTTGCCGACAAAATTGTATGGCAGATTCAAAATGAAATCTTATGGGGACGTTATAAAATCTAAATTTCGCCACTTATAGCCCTATTATGAAAGTCGCGCGACTCTTCGTACTGCGGCAAATCTGCCACTGCGGACTGTTTTGGTATTATATAAATCCGCACGACCTGCGTTTCAAGCAATTTCAAGTCCGCATCTATTTGGCTGCGGACTCACCTTTTCCAGTGACATTTCGAGGTTATGAGAAAAAGAAACTGTGTTTGATTTTCTTATCATTGATTTTCTTATAATTATCATATCAGTGTTGTTATTATCAGTAAAAAAAACATAACAAAAGCTATAATTGCCAATCTGGCAATCATTGGAGACCCGTATGGTGATATTCGTATCAAAATTCGAACAGTTATACCAAAATTCCACTTTGAAGTCAAACTTTCCAATAAGATTTTTTAAAATTTATTCCAATCGGATTTTCATGTATGGGAGTTTTATGTAGAATCATATCCTAAATAACTTTTGTTCTTGGACTTTTTTGATAAGATGCACCGTTTTTGAGATATTCACAAAAAACGATTTCGTTCGTATGGGGGGTACCCCCCCTAATGGTCCATTTTTGCCCATTAACGAACTTAGCCTCGCATTTTACGAAAAACGGATCTGTGCAAACTTTCAAGTCTCTAGCTCAATCCGTGCGCCCGCAATCCGCGCCACAGACAGACGGACGGACAGACGGACGGACATGCAGAAATTAAATATTTTTATCATTCTCAACACACTGGTGTAATTCATTTTTTTGTGCGATGACGGGATCTTGGCGTTACAAACGGTAAGGCAAAGTTAATATACCCTTTGGTTTCACCATACGGGTATAAAAAGTGCTACACTTGGAAACATTGCTATATTTTTGAAAAATAAATAAAATCTTTAAGTATCAATAAAATCTTAAGAATAAAATCTTTAAGTACGACTGAAACGAATCTTTCTCACGTTTGACAGTTCAACGCGAACCAACACATATGATCGCAGAGAGTCTAGTCTGCAAACGGCATGCGGACTTACATAATACCAAATCACTGCGAAATGGACTTGACGGTCTCTGCGGACTGACGAGTCCGCACGACTTACATAATAGGGCTATTAAAGATAGTATTAGGAAATATAGTTCGTTATGCTGTGCTGGTTACATTCAGTTTCCTGTTATTTATAATAATTGGTAACAACAAAACGTTATATGTGGCTCACTGTCCGATTGAAAAGCAATTGAATTCACGATGGCAAAATGTGTTCAATTGTGTATATGAGATGTCATTGTCGCTGTAATTTTGTCGTATCGGGCCAATTCTGTTTCGCACTTTAATTTCCCTCTTCACAGCCTATCGGAAAGCATTCGAGTAAATATGGCAACAAACTCTGTGTGAGATGCGTCGGCATGCGATAATTTGATCGAATATTTTACAGCTTTCTTTCTGCACATCACTAGGGGAAAACAAGTTTCCTCACTGAATATTCTGTCCAACTGTTTTTTTTTAAATATATTTTGTAGGGGTGGGAGAATTCGTTACTTTCATTACCCGGTATACCTAATATTCGTTACTTTTACTCAAAACCCGGGCGATGAAGCCTAGTGGTCTAATCTAGTGGGTGATGAGATCGAACCTGGTTGGGGATGTACTACAAAAGAAATAAACTAAATGGTTAGTCTTGAATACTGAACTATAATAACAAAACCCTGCGATCTCCATCGTTGATGGATGTGCGCAAAGTCGAAATCAGAGAATAAATAACAGAATCATATTCCCAAATTCCTATCGAAAAATTATCAGTGCAGAAAAATAATATAAATTTATAATTTGTAAAGATGTTGGTTCACATTTAGAAATACTAACTTTTGCACATATTTCGGTTTAATACGGCTCCTTCTTTCAGAAATTATCTGACCAGTTTTTGAAAATATCCTTTCCGATGGTTCAGACGTCGCTACGGATCCTAAATACTTCATCGCAAGTTTTGCCAGTTTAGGATATAAAAACTGTCTTTTTTCCCATCAGTTTAAAGGATTTTCTCTTCGGTTCAACAATGGTTCTTCTGAATATTGCCGCAATTCAATAATAGATGTCGGTAATGGTGTTGTTATGGTTTGCAAAATCTGCGTATAAGAACTAATATTTAAAACGCACCCAAGTTCACTTAGCCGCGCAGAAAATTGCTTACGAAATGAAAGAAAACCTTCAACGAATCGCTTTTTGAAAAAATTAATGGGTTTTTATTCAAACATGCGTAGAAACTTATCTACGCATCACATTACAGCCATCATAGATCATCCATACAGTTTGCTCCAAAAGTTTTCCCTCAATCGAATATGAATCTGAATGAATGAGAAAATGAAATCGTTACGATGCGAATTGAGACATATATTCAGTTTAGAAAAATTCGTTCCTTTGTATTCGACTCGGAAAAGTAATCAAAACAAACTGCGTTCTTGAAACAAATACTTAATATAGTTGATTCGGTTCCGGGTAATACTCATTCGTATCTTTAAATTTGGAGATTCGCTTCCGGGTAATAGTCATTCATATGTAGTCAATTTGGAGATTCGGTTCTATGTATTCGGTATTATTTCATGCATAAGCGAAATGAGAATTAAATACAAGAATTGATGATTGCGACTGGGTATCTGGAAACACACCTACCAAAAACGGAGAGAGGAAAAAACAAAACTATGACTCGAGTTCAAGAAACGCGTCTGGCAATAGGAAGCAGAAAGGGAGAGAAAAGAGCTCGACGGATCGTTCTTCTGGCACAGATACAGTATTCAGTAAATACAATATGCGGGCAGAAGAAAGCTTTAATAGTTTGTGAGACAAAATATTTTAGCAAATTGCAACTGAGTATGTAACGAATACATTTCTTAAAATATATTCGGTACTCACTTCAATTTTAAGTAACGAATTTTAATAACCGAATACGCATTACCCGACCGCCACTAATATTTTGGCGTTTTTATACCCGTATGGTGAAACCAAAGGGTATATTAACTTTGCCTTACCGTTTGTAACGCCAAGATCCCGTCATCACACACAAAAATGAATTACACCAGTGTGTTTAGAATGATAAAAAAAATTGAATTTTCCATGTCTGTCCGTCTGTCTGTCTGTGGCGCGGTTTGCGGGCGCACAAATTGAGCTAGAGACTTGAAATTTTACGCAGATTCGTTTTTCGTAAAATTCAAGTCTAAGTTCGTTAATGGGCAATACGAACGAAAACGTTTTTTGTGAATATCTCAAAAACGGTGCATCTTATCGAAAAAGTACAAGAACAAAAGTTATTTAGGACATGATTCTACATAAAATTCCCATACATCAAAATTCGATTGGAACAAGTTTTAAAAAAATCTTATTGGAAAATTTGAATTCAAATGAAATTTTGATACGCCGTTCAATTAAATCACCATACGGGTTTTCAATAATTACCAGATTGGCAATTATAGCTTTTGTTATGTTTATATTTTCTTTTTGGGGAATGCTCATAGTGTGCTCTACAAATTTCACCGCATGATATTGATTGGTTAAGCTTCTTTTGGGGTTAGAAGCAAGTGGACTTACAAGGATGTTGTACTCAAAAAAAACTAAGTGAGACGTGTTTTTTATACCCGTATGGTGAAACCTCACCGTTTGTAACGCCAAGATCCCGTCATTACATACAAAAATCAATTACACCAGTGTGTTTAGAATGATAAAAAAATGAATTTTGCATGTCCGTCCGTCTGTGGCGTGGATTGCGGGCGCACGGATAAGACTAGAGACTTGAAATTTTTCGTAAAATGAAAGGCTAAGTTCGGCAAAAATGGACCATTAGGGGGGTACCCACCATACGAACGAAAACATTTTTTGCGAATATCTCAAAAACTATGCATCTTATCAAAAAAAAAAATGCAAGCACAAAAGTTGTTGTGTGGGCTGTTCGATATGAGTCCTGGACTTACTCAGATTAAAAATGTTTACTCTTTTCTGTTCGATATGAGTTCTGAACTTACTCCGAACACATATCGAACAGAAAAGTGTAAGTCCAGAACTCATCTTTTTAGTCCTGCAGCGGTATTGTGATTGCCAAGTGAGAAAATTTTTTGCGTGAGAAAACTGAATAAGTGAGTTTTCTCATTATTTGGTATTGTGATCACAAATACGGGAGAATTTCACCGTGAAATTTCTCACCTCGAAATGTCAAAAAATCCGCCACCCATTTCGGACGTGGAAACGAAAAGTGAGTTTATATGGGCGAAATAAATGAAAGCAAAAGCGGTTACTTTTAATGGTATTTCTTTTATTCGAAACTAATTAAAATTGCATTCCGCACATATATTGCTAGAAGAAAGTACCTGCCAGACAGAGAGAAGCTGTTATAAATTTTATGTGTAAAATTTCCTATGTAATCAAAAGTGCAAAAAAAATGTTGAAATACCGCACAAATGATGTTTCAAATGTTGAAACAACATCTAGAGAATCATTTATATTGATTATAATACAAAAAACTGTAACACTTTTCTTGAATTTAGTTAAAATTTGCAAAATAGCAACCAAAAACAACTTTGAAATATAAATTTATCATATTCTGTAATAGATTTATATTAAGTATGTTATAGGTTTCACTTGGAAAATCATAATACCGAATTCTTCAAAGGTGAAGTGGAAATGAATAGGCGAGAAATCTCACATGTGAGTTTTTCCACCTTTTTACAGATTAAAATCACAATACCGCTGCTGGACTTACTCTTGCTTTTAGCTGGAGTAAACTTTTGACAGCTGATATTTGTCAGACATAACCTTTTTTTACAGTGTTTGGAAGTCAAGAATAATTTATAAAATGTATAATTATGAAAATTGATATGTTGAAATTCATTCTGGAGAATTGCGAGTATACCAAGTTGAGCGTAAGTTTACAAAACAGGTTTCATGAAATACATTTAATATATTAAATGACAGTTCAAACGTGACTTACTCTGAACTTACTCCAAGTTGTTCGATAAAAACAAATTCAGAGTAAGAAAATTCGCCATTTTGTGGAGTAAAGTGAAAATATTCGGAGTAAGTCCAGGACTTATATCGAACAGACCTATAGACTCAGAATCTAAGACGAGATCTCGCCATTGTGCATAACCATTGATTATATACACATAGATATGGAAAGATTTTAAAAAATTCTTTTCGACTGTTCCCGCAGTGGCGCTAGCATCAAGAGCTTTGTCTAAGCATGCACAAGATCATTTGCAAGAGGCAAAGGGCATTCTCATCAATGCTCACACAAGTAAACAAGTTTTAAGCTCTGCAAGTGTAGGTCAGCAAACTCGCTTGCGATGGGAGTTGAATGGCCAGGGACGAAGGGAGCGTGATTTATGCCATCTGTTTTAAACCTTTGATGGAATAGTTTGTTTTTCAGCTGAATTTTTAAAAAGTATTTGTTGGATTTTTTTAAATTTAGGCTTTAGTCATTGATTAATTGGATTACGATTTTGATTTTGACATTTAATTAAGATATTTTAAATCTTTATTAGAATTTTGTAGATTTGCGTTTAAATTTTTGACTCCGGCTACGTTTTTTGGACAACGATTTTTATTTCACGGTAATTTGTTTTCTTTAAAACCCAATATGGCATCAGCTGTTCGTTCATATAAAAATTGCTGCAATGTTAGGAAACCCAGTTCTTTTTTTATCATTTTTCAAAATACTTGATGTTAGAAAAACCGTTTGGTTGAAACACTGCGGGGATATAAATTTGGACATTTCATTTGAACAGAAGTTTGAAGAAAATTCAAAATTATGTTTTTTAGGTTACATAGCACATATGATAAATCAAAATCCTGATTTCCTCGAAAAATATAACTTGATAAAACTGAAAGCGTATAAAACAAGCAATTTGTCTGAGTTTGGGTCATTAACAATTCCTTCCTAAGTATTTGAAAATCAGCTAAATATTATATCGACGAATTTCAAAAAATATTTGAACTCGTAAAATCCAATACCAATATTTTGGACGCTCATATTTTTCCTCTTATTAACGAAAAAATTACACAATGGCCAGGTTGCAACGATTAGTCATTTGTCGTAAAACGGATAATAATAATTTTACTCGGTGTTAAAATAAAAAGGGTTTATATTTACTACTGTAAAAACGAAGGATAAATCATTGAGAAAGTCAATCGTCGAAGGTCGAGAAAAGTAAAAGGCTCATTAAAGAATAAAATACTCCTGACTGTAATATCTAAATCTAAAACAGATACTAGATTCTGCTTTTGAAAAATATATTTAAAAAGATATTTTTTGTACGGCTTTTGTAGCAAATTGTTTCGATTCAACAGTTTTCACACAATGTTTTTTAATCGCAAAACATTTGAATTTTTAAAAATTCTTCTAAAACCACAAATTTTCATATTTTCAGAATGTAGAAATAGAAACTCACACATGAGCAAAGAGATCACAGAAATTGTATCTATTCAAGACCCTCTACATACAAAGCCATGCACTAATCAAGACCCTTTACATACAAAGCCATGCAAAAGTTTTTCTATGTGTGCACTAGTAGTGTCAAGTAGCAACTCTACTGTCAAAATCACATGGGAAACCGCGCGTAAAGTTCGATTTGTTTTGTTATTAAGTTAATAATTTTATCAAGTTTTCAGAGTTTAATCGGTAAAATATATAAGTTGAAGGTGTATATTACTAATAATCGTTTGTGTTTTGTTTGATAATTGTGAATCAGCAATAAAAACAACTCAACAAGTTAAAATTAAAAGTTGCTAAAAAGCAACTTGCTGGTAACTTTGAAATTTCGTGTTTATATTTAGTGTCATTATTGAATAGTTGTAAATAATTTGATATTAGTTTTTGCGTTTTCTTATTTGTGAAATTAATGCCGGTAGTTTAAAAAAATTGAAATAAGAAACTGATAAAAGTGATGATTGTAAAACAAGTGCCAGATAAAAGTGACGAAAGTGATGACGGCGTTTTCAATCCAAGAATTGTAAAAAAAATCATACGGAATGGACTTCGTTTAAAATCGTAATTAACTAAATATTATATGTTAGAGGCAACTTTTTCTTATTTTTTATAGATTTTCCAAGCAATTTAAATGTTTTGGAAGAAAAAAAATTTTTACATAAAAAAACATTGAAATGAATAAATTTTTCTTTCGAGTTTCATTTCCGGCGACTGAAAAGTGTTCGAGTAAATTTCTGAAAATGAATGACAAATATATGATTGAATTCGAGTTAGCTGATACCGCATCAAACATTTCCGTGCATTTCATTTTCGATTCGAGTTCCTTAATAAGGCCCCAGATAAGTATAAAATTATTTAAAAAAACGCACGTATTTTGCGTTTAATTTAAGGCTGATCGAAGAATCCATTACAAGAGGGGCTGTGACAGGGGAAGCAACATGGGCTAGGAGACTCCTGAGACTTATTTACTGCAGCTTTTCCGCAAGTGTATTTCGTTTTTTTTTAAATATTCAATTTAAACGTAATGCCTCGTAATTGCTGTGTGCCGTGCTGTAATTCGTATCACAAATCCACTTTGTCCGTTATTGTCATTATATAATATAAAAAAGTGTTTGTTTTAAATATCAGCTTAAAGTGAAAATGTGCAAAATATCAAATTTTACAGAAGAGCAGAAAAACCTTGTTAAATCATTGTAATTTCCATTTCAAGATAATTGAGTTTCATTTAAAGAAAACTGATCCTAATTTAAAAAAAAACTCAGTTTTCCTTAAATGAGAATTAAAATGATTTTACAAGGTTTTTTTTGCTCTTCTGTAAAATTTGATATTTTGGACTTAGCACAATTCCGGTTTAAGCTGACGATATATTTTTGAATTCCATACTCAATTTTTTTTTCTATTATATGTAAATTTGTTTTGATTTTAAATAAAAATCATAAAATAACGAAAACGGGGTTTGTTTTCATTAGCATTCCCTCCAAATTTATTTAAACGATAATATAGGAACCTAATTGATATAGAACCGCAAAAAAAATTCGGAAACTTCATGCCGGCGCCATGTTAGACAATTCATAAGCGACCCTACTTGGCCATGTATATGTGGTAGTAACTCTATTAGTGCATGGCTTTGTATGTAGAGGGTCTTGATGTAGAGGGTCTTGATTCGATGCATTAATTATGCCTGTGTGTGTACAGATTTTCATTCAGCCGCCCCTTTCGCACCGGCCCGAAAGCACCCATTAATTCTCCGTAAGCTCTTTTCACTAAGAAAATTTCAACGAAATTCAGAAATCGTACACTCAGTGACATCTAGTGCGAAAGCATGTAGTTCAAGAATCCATATCTATGTGTATATAATCAATGGCATAACTATATCCAAGACACAAACCAGCCTAAAAGCTTTAAAGGAAAAAAATCCTCCCTAATAACCGCGTTCTTTTAATTCTACCTAAATTATTTTAAAGCTAGAAATAAATAAATAAAGTAATAATATGAAACGAATGAAAAAACGTATGAAAAGATAAGTAAAGCGGCCCCTACACGTTCAATCTTGCAGCCAATCATGCTGTCACAGCAAAAAGCTTATTTGCACTAGACGCTCAATCATGCACGCAAGCATCAGTTAATTCGAAATAGCCAAACCGACAGCACACAACACTTAATATAAATTTTAAAAAAACTTTATATAAAACAACACTTAATATAAATTAAAAAAATCTTTATCCTTATATTTTTCACTTTTCGTCATCCACAACTCGCTTCTTTGTCGATATTACTCGAAAAAGGATTCCCAAAAAACTTTATCTTTTATATGCGACACCTTTTCACTACAAAAAATTACACTGAAATGACGAATTGATTGACAGCATCGCCATACACGTTCAAGCATGCTGTGATTCAAAAAGCTCCCTTGAAAAATATCAAAATGATTTTGATATTGGCCAGCATGCTGTCAATCATATAATTTTGCATGACAGCATCACCATAGACGTTCAAAATGCTGTCACAGCATGCGATGATTGACTGCAAGATTGAACGTGTAGGGACCGCTTAAAACAAAGAACGAATAATGGGCATTTCCACACACAGTTGTAACGACAACACATAACGACAACCAGTTCGAGTCCACACGCTGTTGTTACCAGGGGTGCGTTCCTTTATTCCCGAGTAAAGTAAAGGTTGGGTTTGTCAAAGTTAGAACAGCTGATTGCCAAAGTTGAAATTTTACCGACGTTAACTCTGATTAAAAGAACGCGATTTGGTTAACTTTGACAGCAGTGATGTGCACAACAATACATTAAAAAAAATAGAATTCTTCTTGATGTCGTATTTTTCATTTACAAGGACCACAATAAAATACTCCATTATTCTGCACAAAATTCATTCGAAACTACGAGACGAATTGACAGTTGATTGACAGTTGTAACCGTCGCGGTTAACTTTATCCCGTTCTTAAATTACAATTAAAGTTAACTTTTTCCAACTCAGCTCTCGAGCAGAGTTGAGAAAAGTAACTTTGACAGCTTAACTTTGGCATTTAGGAACGACAGTAAAGTTTATTGAGCGTTAACCGTAGGCATTTAAGAACGCATTTCTCTTTACCGCGGTTAACCACGGTTAATAAAGGAACGCACCCCAGTTGTGTCAGTTTTATATGTGTGAGTGCGAATATTGGCATTGTGGTTTGAACGTGAGTAGAGAAGCATCGTAGTGTGAGAAATCATAATTTCACCCATAGAAAATTTTTATTGCTGTTTACTTGTGTTAGTGCATGCAGAACTTTTGGTCACTCTTGAACTTCGCCCAAACGTTCATCACTTGCAGAACCCCCTCCACTAGTCACTGACCAATCAGAACCCGATCCGCAGATGCAAGAATACACGTGTGGAAAGGCCCAATAAAATTAATGAGTATAAAAGATTTGTATAATTAATTTAAAATACTGAATAAATAAATAAATAAACAGCGATAAACAAACAGGGAAATTTGGTTTTGCAAACAGATCCTAGCTCACGCTAAAACCACGTTCTCTTCTTGCATCAACCGTGGAACGTGGAGGTTCGATTGAGTGCCGAGAACCTCAAAAATTTGCAATTAAATTTTTTTGGGAAAAAGTATAATAAAAATAAGGCTTCGATCAAACTGAAACCCAAAATAAAGATTTTTTTTTTGTGAATAAACTTGCAAATTTCCGCCGGTTAGTATATTATCGGAATAAAGATTATTCAAATAAAGAGTTTTCCACCCTTTTTTTATGTTAAAATCAGACAAAAAGGGAGATTCTTGAGCCGGACGGAGATTATTATTGGTCGGTATTCGGCCCCAAAATTTTCTTAACAAAAGCGGTGCATGTTGGCCACGTCGACCACAAAATACACTCCGGTTGGTGCACGATAAGCAAGAGCGACCCGCGAGGGGACCCGGATACCGATTTTTTTTTATTATATCAAATTCCTGGTGTAA
Source organism: Chrysopilus asiliformis (assembly GCA_964034945.1). Classification (NCBI taxonomy): domain Eukaryota; kingdom Metazoa; phylum Arthropoda; class Insecta; order Diptera; family Rhagionidae; genus Chrysopilus; species Chrysopilus asiliformis. The sequence continues at coordinate 63,151,269 of OZ035962.1, forward strand.
ATTGCGACCAACGAAAGCATATTAGTGCAGAAGAAACATAGTGAAGGACTCGTGATTCACGGAACTTTCTATGATACCCACGTTGTTAGCGTATCAGAAGATAACCTAAAAGCTGGCCCCGGAAAACTTCCAGAAGAAGGCAGAAACTATTTCGATTTGGAAGAAGCTCATTCGATTTTTCAACAAGGCGAAATCTGGTCTAATTCAATTTCAATTTCAAACATTTTTTTTTATTGTACTTTATTTTTTTTCGGTTTATTTTGTTTGTCTAAAAAGTTCCCTAACCTTTTCTTTTAGCTAAATATTTCTCAAAAAGAAAGAAAATTCAAGAAAAATTCAACAAACATTTTTGTATAAAGCAAGCAGATCCAGTCGTCGTTGTGCACAACTACGTGGAGCCGCAAAATTAAAGAAAGGAGTAATTTAAAACAAAGGTTGTGAGTATTTTTAAAGATTTTCTTATTGAGAGTATAAGAAATTTCATATTTGTTCAAAATAACAAAAACAGAAAAAGGAACTTAAAAATAGTTTAACGTAACTAATAATATAAAAAAAAAAACAAAAATATCATTATTGTGAAAATGATTATAAATTAATACTAAAACGATAATAATAATAACCACTATTTGAAATTCGCTGTGTCTCTATATTTTTTAAGGAGCTTTTCCCAAATCTCTTTGAACTCACTTCGCAATCGTGGTTGAGAAAATTTATTATTATTTTTCCTGCGTCAATGCTATATGAGATCAAGACGGGTTATGTTAGGAGTTCTCGCCGCAAGGGGGCACTATTATCAGTTTGTTTGTGTTAGATTTTTAAATGAAAAAGATTCAAAAATTTTAACGAATTTTAAGTCATTATGATTGCTTAAGGAAGTAATATGAAAGGGAGAAACATAGTCGAGAATTTTCGCTGACGGAGATATACACCAGGGAGAAAGACGGACAGACCGGACGAAGTGGAAGACGGACGTAGGGTGGACGGACAAACACTACGATGTAAAGTAATAACGGACAGGACGAGCAGATTTGAATTTGTTAGGGCAGCTTCGAGAAACATAAACATAACCATGCGTAAAGTGTCTAAAAGTTTTAAAAGTTTTTTTTTTAATTGAGTTCTTCTGTTTAATATCCGATTATGTTTCGCTGGCTTCAGTGAAGAAATTTAGGCACAGATTGATGTGATTTTGGTTGAGCAGAGTATTTCCTTTTTCGGTGCAAGAACCGCCCCAACCCGACGAGTTTAAGCCCAAAAATTATGTGCCTAGCCGAGGAAATCGAATCATAGGTAGCGATTTCACCTTGCTACCATAAAAGTCGCTGTTAGCTTTTACCTAAAATCATAACATGTTTATATAACAAAGTTATTTAGGATATGATTCTACATAAATATACCATACATCAAAATCCGATTGGAATAAATTTTAAAAAATCTTATTGAAAAGTTTGACTCAAAGTGGAATTGTGATACAACTGTTCGCTGTTCACTTAAACTTCGAACAATGTCATATCACCATACGGGTTTTCAATAATTGCCATATTGGCAATTATAGCTTTTGTTTTGTTTTTTTTTGTTATATTTGCGGATATTCGGTTATAAGGGGTATACCCCCCTCTCAGCAACCAGCCATTCGATTTAAACGAAACAAGCACCAAAAGTTCTCTTTTTGGGAGTAGAATACAACAATGATTTTTTTTATAGTTTCAGCCAGAGTTTAGAGGAAGAACCTTTAATGTCAAAGCACAGCTCAGGATGGTCGGTAAAACGAAAGGAGATGTCGGTTTATATTCTCCCGGAACTTCTGCAGGTTATAGTCCGGGGGGAACACATCGGATGGTAAATCATTCCAAAGTCTTGTTGTTCGCGGAATAAAAGAATTCCCAAACTTAACTGTATGAAAACTAGGAGGCTCAAGGAAGAAGTGCGCGCGTGCAGCTGTAGGAGAGGGTCTAGGGAAAACATACCGTGGAGAAATAAGTTGGGAAATTTCGGTGGAACATTTCCCATGAAAATATCTATAGAATAAAAGCGACGGTGCTCGAGAGACAGTAATAAATCTGTCAAAGAGTTGTCTCCAATCAGTCGGATCGCACGTTTTTGAATTCGGTCAGTTGCAGGACAGTTTTTGGGGCTCCAGCCCAAATGTGTGAATTATACTCAAGGCTTGGTCGAATGTAGGTCTTGTAGATGCTGAGCACGTATATTTTTTGTGGCGTCCCAGAAAGCCTAGGCACTGCCATGCTTCCTTTACAATTTGGAAAATACGATTGCTCCATTGAAGCTTGTCGTAATATGATTAAAAACAGGTGTCTGTCTTGTAGAGACGGCCAGAAGACGTGGATCCGCCTACAACGATCGCCAATAGATATTTAAGTAAGAAATTTTAGTGAAAAGGAAATTAAGGAAACAAATTTTTATTTAAAACATAACAAAAGCTATAATTGCCAATCTGGCAATTATTGAAAATCCGTATGGTGATTTAAGTGAACGGCGAACAGTTGTATCAAAATTCCAGTTTGAAGTCAAACTTTCTAATTAGATTTTTTTTAATTTATTCCAATCGGATTTTGATGTATGGGAGTTTTATGTAGAATCATATCCTAAATAAGTTTTGTTCTTGCACTTTTTTCATAAGATGCAGGGCCGTATCGAAGGTTCTGGATTGGGGGGGGAGACGTCTCAATTTTCCCAACTCGAACATCTAATTTTTCCCAACTGGGATGTACATAATAAAAATTCCTTTTCCTTGCCCAGAATCTCTGACAAGAAACAACTGATATAATGAAATATCAGTTGTGGTCAACACAAAACTTTCTTCTACAAAATCTACGACCCTGCGCAATTTACGCTAGAGCCCTGTCGCGTTGTCAACCTAAGACGACCTCCCAATAAATTCTTGGTTTATTCAAAAATATCAAAAACGTACAAAATTTGAGATAGCTTGAGAACTGTAAAAGATATCAATTTACGGTAAATGGCAAAAAGGTAGAAATGTTTAACATCTCCAAGTTTTCCTTAAATTAATTTGTCGAAAAATCGTTAGTTTGCCAGTAATTTGCAAAAACATATTTTTTTATATTTTAATCTAAATATCTCAATAACGGTAAGAAACAAAATTGTGCAGAATGTCATTCTCATTATTTCACTTCATACATTCAGTCAGCAAAACCCCATTAGTTTTCAAGATAATCGCAAAAACTGTTTTTTTTTGGAAATAACGGTTTATCTCGATAACAGGTTGAGATATCGAGTTATATCTAAAGACAAAAGTGTGGGAAATTTTATTTTCTAAAAGTTTCGTCGTACTTAAGGCCACTAAAAAACGCGTAGTTTGGGAGTAAATCGAGAAAAACGAAATTGCGATTTTTGAAAAACCGCCATTTTGGATACTTCCGGTTAACGGATTTCCACCAAAAGTTGATAGGATCGTCCCATTTCAGGACCCAACATGCCTATAAAATTTCATGGCTCTAGCTTTATTAGTTTTTGAGAAATCTTGTACACAGACTGACAGACAGACTGACAGACTGACAGACAGAACGACATTTTTTTAATATGACTCCAATCGACTCAGGAGTGATCGGGAAATTTTTTTTAGGCAAAATTAAGAGGTCGAAATTTTTCATGAATACAATACTTTATTGCACTCCGTAGAAGAAAGTAGTTTTTTTTTATTTTTCACAATTAAATAAAGGGTAAACACTAATAATCTTATGCGACTTGTGACCACAAGAAGTACATTTGACTTTATATCGCTTATTTTTGGCACTTTCTTTTGTATTCAGATTTTATCCGAATCCAGTGTTGACATAAACTTATAAGAAATTAAATACATATTACTTGAAGCAGTTCTTACCTATTCATTTGTTTAAAAAATCCGAACACCGATGGTACAACAATTACACTATATTTTCAAAACTCACTGTTTCAGCACGAATATACTAGATCGCTCGATTTGCTGTCTCAAATGGTCCCATTTCAATACAGTTCAATGAATCAAAACGAGTTAAGTAAGAGCGAGATAACCGTATGACTATAAATATAGTCCTTTCGTTTAAACCGTGAGCTGTCAAAGGAAAATAGACTTTCGGAATGGTGTTGGCGCATAAAGTTAGTCTCAAACTTGTGAAATTTGAATTTCGCGGCGGACGAAATTTGAATTTCGCGATATTATACAGTTCAGTGGATGCGTTTAAGTATGATAAAGAGGGAAATACTTTTGGGACCATTTTTCAGCAGAGCTTTGTGTCACCATACTATGTTATATAGTTCTGTGCCATAAACTGATGAGAACATTATACTCCCCCCATGGTCGAGTGTCTACTCTACTCTTTCAAAGCCTTTTATTCATTCTCTCCCAACTCGCTGCGACGCTGTCGCCAAAGCAGAATGGCATGTGGAAACACAAACAAGTCATAAAACACGCCTTTGTTCACTAATAGAAAATTTGAGGTAGAAAAAGACAAGTTGGGATTTTGGAAAATCGACAAAAGAGATTTCCCAACTTGGGAAATCTCACATCTTCAAGAAGTGAGATTTCCCAACTCCTAAGGGTCAAATTCCCAACTGAAGACTTATTGGGGGGGGACCCCCCCCATCCCCCCCCCCAGTCGGTACGGCCCTGATAAGATGCACCGTTTTTGAGATATTCGGTTTCACCATACGGGTATAATAATTTTATTTATAATTGGTTTATGATAGAGAAGTATGAAATTTCTAGTCTTTCGTTCAAATTAGTTATATTTATAATAACAAAGGTTTTACATAAATTTATTACTATTTCATCGATTCTACTACTATTTTTCAGCCGATTTATTACGATTTCGAAAATCAAAAGTCACAACCCTGAACAGAACTTTAATGCTGGGAGCGAAATAGCGCTGCCTTACACCGCGTCTTGACCTGGGATTTTTCATCGCAGAGATTTTTGATTGACCAATCAGAGCTCGAGTTGACGAAGGGGAAAAATCCCAGAGATAAATTTCTTGAAATCTTGCAATAGCAAAATTTCTTGGAATTTCACAATTCAAGATGGCGGAATCCAAATTCTTCCGACAAGTAATTGCGAAAATAACTAATTTTTACAAAATACGATACAAAAAGCTTTGGAAGAGAATATATAACATTAAGGGGTTTTTCTTTTCGTCTGTTCTTCTGTTTCAGCCTTTTCAATTTCACGTATTGCATTAATTACGAGAGCGGCGACTGGGTGTTTTTTTCATTGCCAATTTGAGAAAGAAAATCTCTTGAAATTTAGTACTCAAAATGCCGATGAAAAGAAAACACATAGTCGCCGCTCTCGCAATCAATGCAATACGTGAAATTGAAAAGGCTGAAACAGAAGAACAGACGAAAAGAAAAACCCCTTAATGTTATATATTCTCTTCCAAAGCTTTTTGTATCGTATTTTGTAAAAATTAGTTATTTTTGCAATTACTTGTCGGGAGAAATTGAATTCCGCCATCTTGAATTGTGAAATTCCAAGAAATTTTGCTATTGCAAGATTTCAAGAAATTTCTCTCTGGGATTTTTCCCCTCCGTCAACTCGAGCTCTGATTGGTCAATCAAAAATCTCTGCGATGAAAAATCCCAGGTCAAGACGCGGTGTAACTAATGAAATACATACTTATTTATGTGTGTGCATTATATCCAACAGCCATCGCTCGAGGCTTTCATTCATTTTTATGCGAGACCCACAAACCGCTTTGAACAAGAAGCAAAAACTTAAATCATTTTCGTTCCCAAGAACGAGAGTCGGAAACCACAGCAAACGATTTTGCCGTTAAGAGCGAAACTTTTAAGACCGAAAAGAACGAAATAACATGAGATTCAATACAGACAAAGGAAGAGCATAAAGAGTATAAATGTGAAATCTGTACTACAAGCAGCAAACACAGCATAACAGCGGCAGTAAAAATTTTGATTTTGATCTTTAAAAAAATAATCGAACATAGTTCAACATAACAAAATACCCTAAACAATGCTTTAATGTAGGCCTCATCTTATAACACAATTTCTGTTCGGATGTCACCACAAACTATGGAGTATCATCGATTGCAAATTTGTTATCATGGCAGCAAGCCGATTTTCTAATTTGTACCCCCATAACCAAAATCCAAGACGTATCCACGTCAAAAATTACCCAAATAGCATCGAAAAGTACGGGAACATGAGATTTGTTCTTTGCGGCTTTAAAATGCAGCAATTTACGCAATCGGGGCTAAAAATTTACACCTATAATTCACATCCGCGTAAAAGAAGCGAAAGAAGTGACGAGCGCGTCGCACCGATTAATAAAAAGCTAAACAGAATGCGAGCGGCAACGGCGGGCGTCCGCGTCATTTTTTTTTAAACCAATGGAGCGCAATTGAGGCTGACAGAATGACGACGGCAACGGCGCCGTCGCCGCTGAGTTTGAACCAAGTCCAAAAAGTGCCGCTGCGGCAAATTTTTAGTTACAAAACTGACGACTTGTGGCGCTACTATCTATGCTAAAGTATTTACAATTTTCACAACGAGCGGCACTACTATCTGCCTATGCTCACATTTGACAGAAAATGACGCCCGCCGTTGACGCTTCTCATTGTGTCAAGTCGGCGTCATCTGACGACGGCACCATGCCGCCTGCCGTTGCCGCTCGCATTCTGTTTAGCTTTTAATGCGTCTGCAAAGCCACAATTGCTTTAGTGGGGAAATTTGTGACCCACGGTTCATCTTTGGGGCAACATTCGCTTCATGAAAATTCCTGCAGCGATAGAGCAGCATTTGATGGTTTTCGGGTCGAAATAGTCTGCCACTAAAGTTTCATTAAAGCTCCCCGTCTGAGAAACACCAAAAAAAATTGATGCCTTCAGCCGCCATATTTCTCACTGACATTTGATGGAAACGATTTCGTTTCGAGAATTAAATTTCTTATTTCAGGCGAATGACTGAAGGATATTGCATAAAAAGTGGATAGCATACATTTTTGAAACAGCATAATTTTATTGGCATCAAAATTTCATTGCAAAAGAAAAAAAAATTTGACCGATAAAATAAAATTAAAGAAATTTTTGATTAAAAACAAAATAATTTGATGGCCCATTAAAATCTGTTTAAATTTCAGATCCAATATTGTCGAAAAATTTTAATGGCAATTAAAACCACGACATGCAATCGGAAGAAAAGTCCATTATAAAATAATACTCCACAAAAGTTTCCATTAATTTGTCGCCATTAGATTTTTCTCGTTCGTCTTCTGCTTACGTTTTTATTTGTTCATGTCTGTTGACTCACCAAGCTAAGTAAGAATTCGAGGGAGAAAGAAAACCCGCTCGATGATTTGTGTAATTGTGTGATATAATGCCGTCAGATGACGCTCGCGCATAAAGCTTGAGGCAACTAATTACGTCCCTGTCGTTATAATTGCGGCGCCGCAAACCGCTGAAAAGTGTTCCCCACTATGGGTGTCGTTGCGCGTCTCATTGGCACAACTAACGACGTGTTTGCGACATAAATTGCTTATCGCCGCGATTTGCATGGTGACGAAATATGGGGATAAACATCATAATTGCTGCTTAAAATGCTATTTGGGTACTATCATAAGTTAGGGGAACCTACATACGACCATATTTTTTATCCCGCTCTTCCGTACAACTGTCCCGCTTCAATATATAACTAAAGTTTATATATTTTTGCATTTGGCAAGAGTTCATTTTAGCGCCAATGACGCTACAGATTTTTGGTGTATAGGGAGGGGTAGAGGCAAGCATCCCCTATCCAAAATGGGTATTTGTAGCCGTCGCTCACCCCCTTGCCCGCTCCATGGGTCCTCACACTTTGTATGAAATTTTTCATAAGTAAATTTGGTTTATAGCTCAAGTTTTTTTTTCGTCAGATAAGTGAGATTATATGAAAATTTTAAAATGAAATTTTGTAATTAAAACAGCATCAGTAGTTATTTCAAACCACTTTTATGAGGTTTGTGACCCGAAATTGTGCTAGTAAAAGTAGCTTTGTTGCAATCCCTCAGTATCCGATAAAGCAAATTGTGCCGAGGATGGATACGCCTAATAAATTTAATTAGGCCTATCGTTTTGTTTACTTCTGTAAAAAGAGAAAATAGGCCCTATTCCAGGATCCGATACGAATGATTCGGATCGTAAACTCAATGTTGTTGTTGGTATAAAACACTAACAACAACATTGAGTTTACGATCCGAATCATTCGTATCGGATCCTGGAATAGGGCCTAATATAACTAAAAAATAAACAATCGAACTATTGCACAGGTAATTTTTCATGTAAGCGAGGGCGCACACGTTTCAACTTTCAGGCTTCAGCATGCCTCAGCCTCACCAAATTGTAGGAAAGAAACGAGTGCGACAAGAGGGTAAAAGTCGCCACTCGAAAAGTGTTCTTCACTTCTTCTTTTACGCACACAAACGAAGTCGCTCGTGTAGCACGTCAGCATGCACGTGTGCGTAATTTAATTGAGTCAGTCGGTGCTTAGCCACCGACTCGTAAACATATCCCAAATAAACAAAAATTGAATACAAATAGTGAAATACCAGTTCCAGGTAGTTTTATTTTTCAGGTAGGTAGGTAAATAACAAATTATCAGTCCTTATTCTTCTATTGTTGGCAGTTTCTATTTTGGCAATTGATGTTGCCTCGGTGCTAGCTAATAAAGGAATGAGTTGGAAATACAACACATATATCACACACACATGAGCGATCGCTTGTTGTACACAAATTTTTCCTACTAAAAAGTGAAGAAGCGTGTACGTTCGCACTAAGACGCAATTTTAAAAATGTCAGCTGCCATTTCGGCCGTCAGGCGGCCGAATTTTAATCGACTGATTGTCATATGTCTATGCGTTTACACAGTCGATTTCCAGTTCCTTGCGGCCGAAATCGAAACGGTACTGAAGCCTGATTTACAATGCAGCAGCAACGTCGACGCAAAGAGCGACGGCAAAAAGAGAAATGCTGTCGGATGAATTACAATGAAGCAGCAACAGCAACAGTAAAAATTGACGTTTCTGAATTGTTGAATTAATCTTTCTTCCATGATTATATAAATTAAATGTTTGTTAAATAAATAACCATCTTAACCATATTCTGAAACTTACTTTTAACACTAGATTGCCCAAGGAAGTCAAGCAGTCAAAATGACTGCTTTTGGCAATATAAGTATAACACATATATACCGGAAATGAAGGAGGGGGGAGGTAACTACAATTATTAATAAACGCATTTATATGTTGTACAAAAAGTCACAAAATTCTAACAAATTGTGTCATTATATACATAGTTGTTTTTCTGATTGAAATTAAAAAGCAGTCAAAATGACTTGCTTGGGCAATCTAGTGTTAAACACAAAATTCGTTTCCAAAATTAAACTTTGTTGTCAATCACTTTTATACATAACCAACAAAAACTAGCTGTCAACGATGCTGTTCAGCGTTGCTCCTCAATTTTACGATTAGAAGCGAATCGGCAGCAATATATCTCTGATTCGCGAGTGGCCCTGCAGAAGTCAATAAATAGACTAAAAGAATTGTGTGATCTGTGGAACCTATCGATCAATTTAGAAAAATCAAAAATAATGGTTTTCCGAAACAGCGGTAGACTTACAAAAAATGAAAAATGGGCTTACGGAGGATCGCAAATCGAGATCGTGAATGAATACAAATATTTAGGGCTGACTTTTACCACGGGTCTGTCTATGGTCAAACATCTCCACAATCGCTTATCATTAGGAAAGTACGCTATTAATAATACATGGAAATCCTTTATTGGCCAAAGAGACGTTCCAACGTCAGCAAAATATAAATTATTTGAAAGTGTCATGAAGAATATCGTGTTATGCATGTGAAACTTGGGGATATCGGAGGTATGAAGAAGCTGAGAAGATTCTTCGATTTTTCCTTAAAAAACTCCTTTGGCTACCGCCATATACTCCAAACTATATGCTGCACCTCGAAACTGGGATTAGCACTCTTTTTCAGCATACATTTAAACTACATATAAACTACGTGTTGAAAGCTATTATCGAGTCTCAAAAATGCTGGTTTACCGAAAGGCTCAGTTGGGCAAATTCAGTCAACTTACCATCCACTAAATTGTGTAACCCACGAAATCTTGAAAGAGAATTTGACAAACTTTTGAAAACATGGGCAGATCATTTATCAAGCGCTCAAGCGTCACAAACGAGAATGCTTTACAAAACTCTTAAGTTTGACATAGGTTCAACAAATGGATATTTTACTGATTCGTTCACGGTTGCTGACATGTCGTTAATTTTTAGAACTAGAGGGGAGCTCCTGAATCTAAATTTTATACCGAACTTAAAATCTGAGTCGGATCTAAGCAGCCTCTGTCCTTTATGTAATATGCGCGAAGTTGAAAACATGCAACACTTTGTAGCCACTTGTCCTATACTACGAGAACACCGTTTGTTGTATTTTGAAAAACCGACTCTATTAAAGTCTGAACTTGAGGATTATTTAAACGGAAGAGACTGGACAAAATTTGTGAAAGATACTTTAGCCTATAGAAATAAAATTCTAAACGGAGATTTTTAAACATACCAACCTGATAATATTTTCCTGTGAACTTTTTGCAATAAAAATATATTTTTGATCGAATCTATAGTACATACTAAATTTTGTTTAAAAAATAATTTTATTTTATTTTTTTTTAGTTTTAATTTTTAATTATCTATTTTCTAACTGCCAGATTAGGAGAAACGGAAAATTTCTATCTTCATATGATTTGATAAATTTGTTTTGTATTTAAATGAAAATGAAAATAAAATTATTATTATTATTATATTATATCTCTGAAAATCTGACGTCACAGAGTTGATTCTCGACCAATCAAAACACTTTCTCCGTGACTTTGCTGTTGTATTGTAAATCAGCTTTGAAATATGGTTGAAATTTAAGCAGCACCAGAAAGTTACCCGGCCTTTACACGCGACTGTAAAGTCTGTCAGTAGTACAGACTTCAAATGTCAAATTACTGACAACGAATTAAAAGACATTTAGCGAACTGGCAGTCAGTGCATTTACACGAGACTGTGTCAGCTCTACAGACACGTGTAAGGGCCGGGTTACTCTAACTGGAAATACTTCGCAAGATAGAGGTGCTAAAGTTAGGTATGAGTGTCGAAAAGGGAAACACCGACAATTAGACTATCAATATTTGTGACTATCACCGTGTACTTTTGTGCAAGTTGCGCGCCGCACGAATGCGCCTAACCTCAGGGACGCCAATTGGAGCAATTTATTTATTACTTTCCTGTGTTAAGGAAAGTATTGTACTCATAACGGAAACCGGCTTGGCAAACTACAAACTTTATGATCAACACGAAATCCGTTCCAGGAAAAATGATGAGGATCTGTCTGTCTAATGCAGTGGTTCTTAACCTGGGTTCAATCGAACCCCAGGGGTTCGGTGAATCAGTCTCCGGGGTTCAGCGGAGATCAAAACACACTTTTTGTTTTTATGTGAAAATAATGTTATTTGTTCTTTAATGGTTTTGTTCATTTTATGCACCTATGTATAAATATATACCTATGTTTTGAATTTGAAAAAATCATATTTTATTTTTCCAATTAAGAAAGGTTCGGTGAACGCGCATATGAAACTGGGAGGATCAGTACCTCCAACAAGGTTAAGAACCACTGGTCTAATGTACCTATTTTGTCGAATTTTTTTGAGGATTAGTTTTACCAAACGCTTAGTTTTCTGAAAAATAGGCGTTTAAAAAAATAAAATGTCTTACATTTTTTGCAACGGTTTTTTCATATCTCTAACGTTATTAAAAGGCGGCGCAGCCCCTTCGCTTTGCCTACCTTATTGAAAACAAAAAATTATATAAGCGACATATCGAAACCAGCAAAGAACAAAAAAAAAACTCGAAAAATGAGAAAAACTGTAACATAAATCTTATTAAGTCATTTTATTTACAATATTTTACTAAAGTCTCCCAAAATAATTGTAAAACTCAAAAATGTAACTAATTGCTGATTTCAATACTTACAAATGGGTCAGCCGATGACGTAATGCGCAGAACGTCGACATTTTTTTCAGCGAACTGTCACAATCTTGTATTTCTTTGATTCATGATATTGTAAATATATACTTCATTGAGTACTGCGCAAAAGTCAGCTATGCAAATTTCTTGGCTGCTTTAGTTGCTGCAGTGCGTTCGTAGAACCTCAAAGGCTGCATAAAAATAGAAGAATTTGAGAGCTAAGATTTTCTATTGACAATTTTCGTTTTTGATAGTTAAGCGACAACTCCAATTGGGCAGAGGCAGCAGCAGAGGCAGAAGCAGAACTTTAGAACACATAGCGTCTTATGTGATGAGCTCCAATAAAGCAGCAGCAGAGGCAGTGGCAGAAGCAGAAACACATTTTAGCTCTAATCTCTAAATTTCTGCTTTCAATTTAACCTCACAAATCGTTGTTGATATTTTTTGCATATATGGATGGAAGTAAATATTTGTAATACTTGAAATGGAGGAGAAATTAATTGAATAGTTAAAAAACAACGAAATATTATACGACAAATCATGCCGCGGATATAAATACGTACAACATTTTGACAGGTTTCTGCTATTTTCGTCAGAATTCAAATTTCATTGTGGGACAGAAAGCAGATTCTGCTTCTGTCACTGCTACTGCTTCTGCCTCTGCTGCTGCCTCTGCTCAATTGGAGTTCTCCCTTTACGTAACGCGAATGTTTTCGTTGTCTTCAACGATCTGTCCATCGTACGTATCTTAACTAGAGACCGTGATGACCTAGCGACTTACAGTTTTTTATAAATAAATTTTACAAAAATCGTAGTTTTCTATAAAAGTTTGGAAAAGTAACAGTAGCTATAACAGATACCTTCCATACACCAAATACCGTTATTTGAAAATTTTCCGAAACTTATGCGCTTATGAAAAAAAATACGTTCTTTTGATTAAATAAATTATTTTAATTATCTTTTGAAATTGCCAAAATATCTTCTAGATACTTGTCATCCGAATTAGTGTCGATATTAATGTTAAAAACTGGATTTCTTTTCATAATAATTTCCACTAAAATGGTTGTTTATTTCTTGGTTATTATTATTTCTATTATTATTTAACAATTTATTTAAACCAAAAAAGGCAAAATGCCTTATACAAAGGTTTACAGTAATTAACAATAAGTTAAAAAAATTTTAAATATATATTATAACAGCAGTAGAAAGCTAATTTAATATTTAGCAAAACAGAATACTAGAATTATGTATAGAAGTATATATTACATTTTTCTTTCTTTCCCTTTTCTTCATACAAAATAGTTGAAAAGAACTAATAAATTTTGACGAAAAATAAAGCAATTTCCCGAACCACATTCAAACAAGATATATTTCTAATATTATTATTATTATTCCTAATATTATTCCTAGGGCTTGTCTGTCAGCTACTAGGCGGGTCCACAGGTGGTGGATAGTGGAAAGCCCTGTACGATCCGTTCGCTATCAGGGTAGTTTCGAATAACCAATAAGAAGCCCCGAACCAGACAGATCTGGGATGGATCAAGGTGTCATGCGTTTCCGTGCCGAGGATCAGCTTGGTTGGGGTCCCAGTAAAAATAGCCCAATCGCAAACGGAGCATCCGGATACCTGGCGCCCTCCGGATTAAACAGCCTTACTTGCGTAATGCGAATCTCTGCGCAAGTGGACCTTCTTTCTTCGCTACTCGTGGGACTAGAATGGACCTCAACAAACAAAAAAACAAAGAGACCGGAACTCTCAAAAAACCGGAAATCTTGGCCTCCAAGCCGGATTCTGGAAAGGGGAAGGGTAACCAACCCCTTACCAAAACCACTTCGGAGCGGCTGGACCCTAAGGCTTCGAGCTCGGGGTTCCTAGCACCCTCCAGACTCGCTGAACGCGGAAAAAACGAACAGCGGACAGCCAAATCTTCTTCGAAGAGAATGGGCCCTAAGGCTTCGAGCCCGGGGCACCTTCCGCCCTCTAAAATCGCTTATCGCGAAAAAAAGGTAGCTCTCAGGATCATTGACCGTGTAGGTGAGACCCCTGAGGACCGGCTAAACGAGAGGCAAAAGGCTTCACTTGCCTGGGCAAGGGGTGTGGTTGAGGAGAAAGTAGGGGACGCGTCTTCCAAGCTTAGGTCCAAGAGACCGAGGTCACAGGAGGAGTCTCCGAACCAGGCCAAAAGGCCTAAGACCCTCAGCGACATCCTGAAGGATCAGCTGGTGGTTGCTGTCATTGACAGAGGGGATGAGGACGGTAGGATCAGCGTGACAGACTGGAGGAAGGTAGAAGTAGCTCTGGCTTCGATCTTCCTACAGACCCTGCGCGAAAATCCGGGTCCACCTCCTTCCTGCCGAGATAGTGGCTGGCACCAGGGGCATGTGAAGCTGGTAGCCTGTGCAGACCAGAGATCGCTGGATCTCTATGGGAAAGCGATTGGGAAGGTTGGCGAAGTCTGGCCAGGCGCAAAACTCGAGGTCGTTGCGAGGGATCAGATCCCAAGCAGGCCAAGAGCGCGCACCTGGATCCCGGCGGAACCATCTGACCCGGAGCAAATCCTGGAGATCCTTAAACTCAGCAACCCCTCCCTCCCTACCTCCAATTGGAAGGTAGCCAAGCTGGAAGAGTCAGCTGGTACCTCTAGGCAGGCGATTATAATCGTCAACAAAGAGTCGCTGGCTCCTTTGGCGGAGGTAAAGGGGCTAATTAGCTACGGCTTCAGCGCCATCACACTAAAGGTGTATAAGAAGGATGAGGAAATGGGGGCGCTCTGCTCGGCCGAATCTACTCCTGGTACAGGAGCGGGAGCGGTTGATGGGGAGAATCTATCTTCCAAATCCTCTCTTATACACCAACCAGAGACATCTTTGAGGGATGAGATCTTGTCATCAGACTCGGAGATGTCTAGTACAGTTAAGGGACTGCACCTGACGGACGACGAACTGTTAGAAACGGACTCGGACGATGCAGGAACCGACACCACTGTGGTGGGGGTGTCTGAACTAGAAAGAAGCTCCAATGCTTCGCCTAGTTCAGATTAACCTTCACCACTCCAAAGCGGCATCTGCCGCTCTCCTCCTTCGCCTGTCAAAGGTGGGGGAGGACGTCGTGTTGATACAGGAACCGTGGATTGTTGGAAATCGGGTTTCTGGGCTCAACACTCCAGGCTACAAACTGCTCCACACAAGGATGGATGGTAAAATCAGATCCTGTATTCTAGTTAAAAATAACTTAAAAGCATTTCTTCTCCCGTCATATAGCAGCGAAGACATAGTAGCGGCTAGTCTAGAGGTTAGTGGCCTAACTCTCTGGCTGGCATCCGTATACTTGGCCCACGACCACCTAGGGCCCCTCCCTCCGGATAACCTGGGGAGGTTCGCAGCGGACGCGAGAGGAAAGAACATCTGCATAATCCTCGGGTGTGATGCCAATGCGCATCACACTATATGGGGTAGCTCCGACATCAACGAACGAGGTGAGTTACTTTTTGACTTCATCCTAAGTACTAACCTCTACATTTGTAATTCTGGAAGCAAACCTACCTTTATTACTAAAAATAGACAGGAAGTTTTAGATATAACAATAGTCTCTCAGGCGGCAAGTCACCTAGTCAAAAACTGGAAGGTGTCTGAAGAACACTCATTCTCAGATCACTGCTATATACAGTTTGACGTGGTAACTCAGCCTATTAGTAAGCCGGTCTATCGTAATCGACGGAAAACCGACTGGACAAAACATAAGGCTTCCTTTGAAGAACTTATTTCACCGGGATCTCCGAATCCCCCCTCCTCAGTAACAGAGCTTAACGAAATGGTGGAGGAACTCAGTGGGATCTTCAGTAAGGCATCGGAAAAATCTTGCCCCCTAGGCGTATCGAGGGGAAATACAAGGCCTTCCTGGTGGTCACCAGAGATAATAGCTCTTCGGAAAGAGTGCAGAAGGCTGTTCAATCAAGCCAAAAGCACGAGAACAGATCATGACTGGGACTCCTATAAAGTGAGCCTAAAGTTATTCAAAACCGAATTGAGGAAAGCCCGACGCAACTCTTGGAAACTTTTTTGTGGTAAAATAGAAACAGTCTCTGAGGCGTCAAGGCTACGGAAAATTCTCTCTACTAACTCACCACCACAGCTTAGCCATCTTATGAAAAAGGATGGTTCGTGGTCTTCTTCAAGTGAGGAATCACTCACTCTGCTCATTGATACACACTTCCCGGGAAACTCAAAAGAACCCTATAAGGAGACAGAAATGTGCTTTCCCTCCAATAATTCTGGTAAAATCATAACCAGACCAAAAATAAGATGGGCTGTGAACAGCTTCCATCCATTCAAAGCCGCAGGGCCCGATGGCATCATCCCGGCGGATATACAGAATACCTTAGATATCTCTCTCCCCTGGCTAGAGATTATCTTCAAGGCATGCCTAGATCTTGCCCACATACCCACCTTGTGGAAAGAAGTCAAGGTTCTGTTCATACCCAAAGCGGGTAAGAACTCCCACTGTCGTCCAAAGGACTTCAGACCAATAAGTCTGTCCTCTTTTCTCTTGAAAACATTGGAAAGACTGATAGAGACACATCTACGCTGCAAAGGGGTCCATAACCAACTTTCAGCGTCCCAACATGCATACTGTAAGGGAAGGTCTGTAGAAACAGCCTTACACTCCCTTGTGAGTACCATCGAAAAATCCTTAGAACAAAAAGAGTATACTATGATTACTTTTCTTGACATAGAAGGAGCATTCAACAATGTCAAACCAGAGGCAATAACTACGGCGCTGGCGGATGTCGGTGTGGATGACACACCGACATGTTTCGTTCGTCCTATTTTGGAGTATTGTTCTATTGTTTGGGACCCATTTTATTCTATTCATGCGGATAGAATTGAAAGTGTCCAAAAAAAGTTTTTGCGATTCGCTCTTAATAAATTGCCTTGGGAAAACTCCTTAATTCTCCCCCCTTATGCCAGTAGATTAAGGCTACTTGATTTAAAATCGCTAAAAGAGCGTAGGCAAAATTTTAAAATATGCTTTGTATTTAAATTACTGACGGGGTTGGTTAGCTCCCCTCACCTATTGTCCAAAATTAATATAATGGCACCTACTAGAATGCTCAGAAACTCTGATTTTTTAAGTATTCGTCACCATCGTACGAATTACGGCTTAAATGAACCAGTATCGTCTATGTCGCGTTCATTTAACTCTATGTATTATAATATTGATTTTTGTGTTAGCTTAGAATCTCTGAAAGCTTTGTTAAAATAATTTTTTTTTTCCTTTTTTGCTCATATTAGTGAACATATGTATAAAATATATATTTTTTTTTACTCTTTTTGTTTTTAAAAATTGTATTACTCGCTTAAATAGTCAGTTTTTGTTGACGAAATGTAATTAAATAAATAAATGAGTCGCTACGGGTACTAATCAGCAAGATGCTCAAAAGCAGAAGCATTAGTACAGAGCTGGGCGAGTCATCTGCCAAGAGATTCGTGAGCAGGGGCACCCCACAAGGTGGTGTACTCTCTCCCCTTCTTTGGAACTTGGTGGTTGACAAACTACTAAAAATACTGGAAGGAAATGGCTTTAAGGTCATTGCCTATGCGGATGACATTGCCGTAGTTGTCTCAGGTAAATTCCCGGACACCTTAAGAGACCTAACGCAGACAGCGCTCTCTCACATAATAACTTGGAGCTACAAATGTGGCTTAAGGATTAACCCGGATAAAACAGAGGTAATCCTTTTCACAAGGAAGTATAAAATTCCACAAGTAGACCCTCCCAGACTATATGGCACCAGCTTAGTCTTCAAAAAAGAGGTAAAATATTTGGGCCTTATTCTGGATATGAAACTTAGTTGGAAACAAAACATCACTGAACGGATAAAGAAGGCCACTGTTGCACTCTACTCGTGTAAAAACTCCATTGGGAAAACCTGGGGGTTGGAACCACGGATTGTGCATTGGCTCTATACAGCTGTCGTAAGACCCATACTTTTATATGGGGTGGTGGTGTGGTGGGCAGCTCTTGAAACTAAGAGTAATTGCAATCTCTTAAGCAAGGTACAGAGGACGGCATCTCTCTATATTAGTGGCGCGCTGAGATCAACCCCGACGCACGCACTGGAGATGATGCTACACCTATTACCTCTAGACATCACAGGAAAACAGATGGCAGCCAGCACAGCCATCCGACTCAAAGCAACATCACAATGGCATAGTTCGCAAAATGGACATGCCTCAATACTGTTGTCTCAGAGAACACTCCCGGAGAACATCGACTATACCCCACCACTGCTATCGCTAGACAGAGGGTTCCAATCTTCTATTCCGTCCAGGGAAAACTGGGAGGGGGGAGGAGTTTTGGAGAAAAAGACGATCCATGTCTATACAGATGGGTCAAAGTTGGGGGGCAGAGTCGGTGGAGGGATTTTCTCTGAACAACTAAACTTAAATATTGCCTTTCGCCTACCGGATCACTGCAGCGTCTTTCAAGCCGAGGTTATGGCGATCAAAGAAGCCTTAAGCTGGCTGAAGAATAATGTGATATCGGGTAAGGATATCAGCATCTTCACGGACAGTCAAGCGGCAATAAAGTCACTTGACTCGTCATCTCTAACATCAAGAGTGACTATTGAGTGCTTGGCAACTCTAAATGAGCTAGCTGAGTTCTTCAATATCAAATTAATCTGGGTACCTGGACACAGGGACATTCCGGGTAACTGCAAAGCGGACGAACTCGCTAGATACGGCACTACACTCCAAATCATGCCGGAAAAGGAGTATCTGGGTGCACCTTTAACAACGTGCAAATTACTGATTCGGGAAGAAGCAGCTAGGCTTGCAAATCAAAGGTGGTCCTCAGGCACCTCGTGTTACGCTACCAAACTTATTTGGCCAAAGCTGGATAAAAAGCGTACATGCAAGCTGATTCTGCTACCCCGAAGATATATTACCATGATTGTAGGCGTGATCACAGGACACTGCCTCATAGGGAGACATGCGAGTAGACTTGGTGTCCCCTCCAACGACTTCTGTAGAAGCTGCAGAGATGTAGAGGAGGAAGAGACTGTAGGTCATCTGCTCTGCACCTGCTCAGCACTGGCTCGCAGAAGGAAATTATTTTTAGGATCCTTTTTCTTTGAAAATACTAATGAATTGGAAGATGTAAACATCAACAATCTCCTAGGCTTCATAAAAAGCTCACACTGGTTCGAGTAGAGAAGAAATAAATAAATATAAATGTGGTATCACAATGGACCTCATTGGTCTAAGTGGGTCGGATGACCGCCACTCTAACCTACCTACCTACCTAATATTATTGCTAGTATTATTTCTCAGGAGGTCTATTAAATTCAAAAAATATCTTTTTCTTAAAAACTGCTATCCGCCCCACCTGTTTCAGATTTTGAGACAATGAGTTCCACAATTTTATGGTCTTAACAAAAAAAGATTTATCCATAATACTAGTAGTGTGCTTCGGAATGATCATGTGTCTTACTCTATTTGACCTCAAGAAAGTTATGTACTTTGACAAATAGCCTGGAGTACCAGTGCAAAAAATTTTTTGGAGATAAATAATGCAACGCATATTAAGATGTGTGAGAAGAGTTTGACAACATATTGAGACACATGATCATATTTTTTCAGATTATAGACAAACCTTACTACTGAATTAAAACATTTTTTAAGACGCACGAGATTATACTGCGAGCAACCCGTAAATAATTCACAACCATAATTAAAAATTGGCATGATTAGGGAGTATGCCAGCTTGCATTTAGTGTCTATCGGTAAAAAAAGTCTGAGATAATTTAATCGACTGATAATTCCAAATGTTCTTTTTATGATAAGATTCACATGACAGTCCCAAGTAAGCCTCTCATCCAAAACTATGCCTAAATCCGTCACCTTGCTTGAATATGGTATTTGAACATCATTTAATATGACTGGTTTCAGTGAGTCTGTAATGGGTTTATGATAAAAAGCAATAGCCTTAGATTTCTTAGGATTTATTTCAATTTTATTTGCCACTGCCCAAAGTCTCAGATTGTTCAAATCGCTGTTTACTTCATCTATACAAGTATCCCTACATGATAAATTCCCGGTATGCAAAAATTGAAAATCATCAGCAAATACATGAACTTTGCCATAATTAATAGAAGAGCAAGCATCGTTCATCAATGATGAGTATAGGACCCAGAATCGAACCTTGGGGTACTCCACAGCGAATTTGATTGAACGATGATCTATTCGAGCCAACTTTCACAGCTTGAGCCCGGTCACATAAATAAGAGCAAATAAATTTGTATGCCGATGTAGAAAATTTAAATTGTTCAACTAATTTTTTACTTAGAACCCCATGATCTACGCTATCAAATGCTTTCTGGAAATCTATTAAGACGAGAATTGCAAAGTCATTTTTATCGATAGCTCGGCGAATCATTTCCGTTATATCCAAAACAGCCGCAGTCGTATTAAAACCCTCTCTAAAACCAGATTGAGTTTCACACAATAGATTTTTTGATTTTAAATAGTGGACAATTTGTTTTTTTTATGAGAAGTTCAAGAATTTTAGATAAACATGGCAGGATACTTATAGGCCTATAGTCCGTTACAACTACAGGTAAGTTCACTTTAGCTATAGGTTTAACTATAGCTTCTTTCCAGTATTTTGGACAATAAGATTGAGTAATACAAGCATTCATGATGTGTAAAAGTACTTTGTCTGCAGTTGGTAAAATCAATTTTATAAATTTGAGTGAAATTCAATCCGAGCCTGCCGCATTTGATTTAATTTCAAATATTGCTTGATAAAGCTCAAATATATCAACATTTCTAAAGCTTAGGGGCCTATTGCGGTTATCGATATCTATTCGATCGACCATCGTTGGCCGGAACGATCGAAAAACAATTTGTTATTGCGTAAGGTTCATCGTTCAAGCAATCGCTATTGTGAATTTTTTAGTGTTTGACGTTTGGGAATTCACATTGTTGAAGTTATTTTAATGTTTAAAAATGACTTCAACGCAGAAAATACAATATTAAGCTCCCTTAAAACATAGAGGAGGTGGATGACAATGGCCATATGAGCGAAATTACACCAGAAGACGGTTTTACAAACCAACGTCAAGGCGAAAATATTAAACACCGAATGTTGAGTTCTTTGAATTGACCAATATTTCAAATCTATGTGAATAAAACAGTTTTTAAGTTCATTTTTTATTTAAATTATTTTTATACCACTTTGGTCTTATTTACCTTCATTTTTTCAACCAATTTTTATATTGGATTACTTCCGTTTTATTATTAGCCTTTGATAAAAAAAAGTAATTGCAATACTTCACCGATCGCTAACTTGACATAAAATTCACCGAACGATCAAACAAATGTCATCGTTCCGAACTGAACGATTTTATCGTTCACGAACGATAAAATCGATGATCACAATACCGATTTTTCGATTTTACATTTCAACGATCGATTGACGAAGCTCACAATAGGGGCCTTAGTCCATTTTCATCAAAAAGTTCAATATCCGAAATGTCAGAATTAATTAGATTTGATGATGCTTGTGAGAAAAACTCATTTAATTCTTCCGCCGAGAGAGTACAATTTGAGACCTGGGAAGCAACAGCACCTACTTTTCTAAGCCTGCTCCAAAAGACTTTAGGGGGAGCATCTATAGAGAAGAAAGATTTAGAATAATTAATTTTTTCATCTCGGATTAGACGTGTAACTTTGTTTCTTGCTTTACAGCTCTCCAATTGGACTCATTTATATTTGACTTGAATACTTTGAAAATGAAGTCACGATATTCTCTCGCCTGCCTAACTTCTTTGGTTAACCAAGGTGAAGACTGAGTGCCTTTACAAACTTTAAGTGGAATATACTTATTAAATAATAACTTTAAAATTTCCGTGAACTTTTCAACTTTTTCATCTAAGTTAATTATTCTATAAACAGAATCAAATAACCTCGAGCATTCAGAAAAGAGCGCCTCCATGTTTACTTGGTTGAAGTTTCTATAATAATAATGCGTAGATTCTATTTTAAAAGAACAGGTAGAGACTTGTAAAGAGATGAGAGCGTGTTTAGAAACTCCCGGACACCACTCAGAGACTTGATAAGCAGTGCAGAAATTACTACTAATGAAAAAGTCAATTAAAGACTGCGAATTATGGTAGGTGTCAAAATGCGTGGTGATAAGTTAAGAAAATTAGAAAATGTAATGCAAGTCAAAAACCAATAAAATGGAATTTGGAATACATTTTTTGTTTTTTTTTCTTCTTAGCCTTTGGAATAATTTTCGGCTGAGCAACACCATGTTTTGTACATACTAAATGAGGGTCTGAATCCAAGAATGCACTTGTTAAGCTGTTTAAGTTCTAACCTCAAAAACGTCACTCGAGTAGCAGAACAACAAAATAAAATACTCCCCGTTGAACAAAAACGAAACGTTGCGTATTCCGAAATTAACTATCGAGTGCGAATTGAGTCAATCACCCTTGTTCTGAGATACGGCGTTAGGCAGCTAAACGTAACGTATTCGATTCGATTCACTACGCGATCGGTGTTCTGAAAAACGGCGTTTGCTGTTTAAAAATACGCCAAACATCGCATGCAAACGCAGTGTCAAAAATCATTTATTTCTTGGTTATGCAAGTGAAAACGTTTGATTGAAGTTTGAAAATGGATTTAACACTCCCATTATATTTGTTAATGAGGCAGGACGATGTGAATTCGCTGAGAAACAGAAATAGAAAGTTTCAATAAAAATGTAAATTTTATTTATACATTCAATGAATTTTAACTAAATATAAGTTTTGAAGGTCAGGAAAAACTAACTAGACGCAGTACAATCATTTAATTGAACAAATAAAACTTCATGTGTATCAAAATCAGCAAAACTGTCAAAATAGTCAGCGCGGGGCTGAATAAAACTGCGTTTCTACGTCTACTAGAATAAGAATATTTCATTCGATCGAGATAAAACTTGCGTGGCGTATACACGTCCCGCCGGTTACGGGAATAGGGGTGATTATTAGTCGCTGTGTTCCGTGAATTTGTGCAATAAAAAAATAAATAATGAAAAAACGAGAAGCAAATAAATAATGAAAAAACGAGGAGCAGAACGAAAATGATACGGTTGGTGGTGATACGAAAAGGCCTCGCTGTCCCAATTGGAGTCAGCAAGATACGGATTTTTTGTGCACCCTGAAAATTCAAATGTTTTATAATAAAAGACATCAAATAAAATGCAGTGTTTTTTATTTATTCTTGCAATTGCAATAGAATTTGCGGCAAAATTTTACTTTAGGGGCGCGATTGACTAGGATCTTCATATTTTTTTCCTAGCTTTATGGGGTCAAATGGATTTAAAAAATAAAAAAAAATTTAGTCGCTCGGCCATAGGGGGGAGCCGGAAGCCCCCCAAAGTTTGTTCGCAAAAACTACAAACGGCTATTTGTTTGTTTTTTGACCGATTTTAAAACTGTAAACGCCAAAAGGTGTCCCTCAAAGAGTTCTTTCCAAAAAGTTTTTGTTTGCCCCCACCCAATACAAAATACGCCTACGGCACTGAAAACAAAAAAATTCTCTAAAATGTATTTTTTTGGACTCCGGAGCTCTCAAAATGCATTTTGAGCCACTTTTGTATTTTTGGGGTCAGTTACCCCCCTAACCCCCACCCTCTGAAATGCATTAATTTGACATTCAGAAGTCATACAAGGTATTTCTTTGGATTTAGGAACTTATAAAAAGCCGTTTTGGATGATTTTTATATAATGTAGGTCCCGGTGCTCCGACTACCAATACATTTTAGAGAATTTTTTTGTTTTCAGTGCCGTAGGCGTATTTTGTATTGGGTGGGGGCAAACAAAAACTTTTTGGAAAGAACTCTTTGAGAGACACCTTTTGGCGTTTACAGTTTTAAAATCGGTCAAAAAACAAACAAATCATAGCCGTTTGTAGTTTTTGCGAACAAATTTTGGGAGGCTCCCGGCTCCCCCCTATGGCCGAGCGACTAAATTTTTTTTTATTTTTTAAATCCATTTGACCCCATAAAACTAGGAAAAAAATATGAAGATCCTAGTCAACCGCGCCCCTAAAGTAAACTTTAGCCGAATTTCCTCTCAGGCTGTTCGTTGTCGATTTCCACGGGATGCATCTGGGAATTCATGTGTTCGCGTATCCAGAGTCACCGATTAAACATAACAAAAGCTATAATTGCCAATCTGGCAATCATTGGAGACCCGTATGGTGATATTCGTATCAAAATTCGAACAGTTGTATCAAAATTCCACTTTGAAGTCAAACTTTCCAAGATTTTTTAAAATTTATTCGAATCGGATTTTCATGTATGGAAGTTTTATGTAGAATCATATCCTAAATAACTTTTGTTCTTGGACTTTTTTGATGAGATGCACCGTTTTTGCGATATTTACAAAAAACGTTTTCGTTTGTATGGGGGGTATCCCTCCTAATGGTCCATTTTTGCCCATCAACGAACTTAGCCTCGCATTTTACAAAAAACGGATCTGTGCAAAATTTCAAGTCTCTAGCTCAATCCGTGCGCCCGCAATCCGCGCCACAGACAGACGGACGGACATGCAAAATTCAATTTTTTTTTATCATTCTAAACACACTGGTGTAATTCATTTTTGTGTGTGATGACGGGATGTTGGCGTTACAAACGGTAAAGCAAAGTTAATATATACCCTTTGGTTTCACCATACGGGTATAATCACCCTTATTCCCGTAGCCGGCGGGACGTGTACGCCGCGGGATTTGGCGTTTCGCGCAGAAAATTTGCATTCTACTAAACGCAATTGTCCCGGCGTGTGCCGTGGTGCTGAATACGTTTTACTTTTGGTATCACGCTAAACGCACCCGCGAATGTTTTGACTTTTCCATACATTTATTTCCCGCGAGTAAATCGTTGCGGGACCAATCAATTAAATAGAAAGTTTGAATAAAAATGTGAATTTTATTTATACATTCAATGAATTTTAACTAAATACAAGTTTTGAAGGTCAGGAAAAACTAACTAGACGCAGTACAATCATTTAATTGAACAAATATAACTTTATGCGTATCAAATCAGCAAAACTGTCAAAATAGTCAGCGCGGGGCTGAATAAAACTGCGTTTCTACGTCTACTAGAATAAGCAAATTTCATTCGATCGAGATAAAATTTGCGTGGCGTATACACGTCCCGCCGGCTACGGGAATAAGGGTGAATATGTGATTCCCAAATTCGCAAGCTTCAAATCTGGTGCGCACATCGGAATGACGAAAAATCGTTTGATTGTGCACGGATTCCGCCCAACGTGCAACGTTTAAAATTTTTAAATCGATATTTTTTGCACATTCAGAGAAAACCATCTTTTGCGGTTGCGAAAACCTTCGCTCTGCAAATGAAAAGAGTAGATTCGGCGGTCAAATCGATGACCTATCACTTCTTGCCCATCACTCCCGACGTCAAAAATCAAATCCATTTTCTTTATACACAAAAAAACAATCACAGAATAATAAAATCAAATGAATAAAAATGAACAGAAATCAAAATCGAACGCTACGTGAGTTGATCTTTCAATGTCAGCAAAAAATATATAAAAATCGACTACTCCAGTATTATATAGGTGAAGAAATAAAATTGGCATAAATTCGAGTACTAACATCGCTAGACCCTCAATTTCGAGGGTCCAGGAAATAATGAGTACCAGCTAATACTCCGTACCAAAGTCAGTATAAGGGCGCGCTAGTACTTGGTGAAGAAATAATTTGATACCAATTTGAGTACCAAATTTTGTTCTAATACCGGTAATAGCGTTAGTACTCGGTGAAGAAATCGGCCGTAAGAGCTCTTCGTAGTGAATAATGAATTTAAAAAATATATATATAATAACGAATATAACAAAAGCTATATTTGCCAATCTGGCAATTATTGAAAACCTCTATGGTGACATTGAAGTCAAACTTTTCAATATTTTTTAAAATTTCTTCAATCGGATTTTGATGTATGGGAGTTTTAGATAGAATCATATCCTAAATAACTTTTGTTCTTGCACTTTTTTGATAAGATGCACCGTTTTTGAGATATTCGCAAAAAACGTTTTCGTTCGTATGGGGGGTACACCCCCCTAATGGTCCATTTTTGCCCATTAACGAACTTAGCCTTGCATTTTACGAAAAACAGATCTGCGTGAAATTTGAAGTCTCTAGCTCAATGCGTGCGCCCGCAATCCGGGCCACAGGCGGACGGACGGACATGCTAAATTCATTTTTTTTATCATTCTAAACCCACTGGTGTAATTCATTTTTTTGTGTGATGACGGGATCTTGGCATTACAAACGGTAAGGCAAATTTAATATACCCTTTGGTTTCACCATACGGGTATACTAAAAGTAGTAGATAATAATTGCAATCATAAACTGTAGTGATTGGCAGAAGTTCAGATTGGTAACTTTCACTATTGGAAAGTAGATTATAACGCTGTTAATGACGTCGTGCGAGCCTACTGTCGAAATTCTGTTTTCCTTGAATCATGTGTGCAATCGACATCAGGAAAGTGATATTTTTTTGGAATCTGCCTCCTGGAGGTACTAAAAGATTTAGATAATTCAAAACATTCGGAAATCCCTTGAGAAATGCAGTTTTTTGGTCGGATGTTAAAATTTTAAAGACTGATTTAACAAAATAGCGGATTGTTCACAGTAATTTAATCCAAGTACTGAAATGTTAATGGTAAAAAAAATTAATTACGAGGACAGACAGAAAATGTCCGCTATAATAAAAATTCACCAAATAGAAAAAAATTATTTAATGAATTTTCTTTAGAAAAAAACCGAACATTGATATTAAATATTTTATTCTGGTAGTTTACATTTTATGATCGAGGTCTTTCCTTTTTCTCCTTGTAAAGGGCAAGTAGCGACACATTAGCCACTTTGACTACCTGTAAATATTCAAAAATATATTATGTTTTAATATATGAAAATGTTCATTTTACCTTAAATCTCACTCCAGGAATATCTCCCACAGCGTGACCTTTACGACCAAATCCTGCCACCAAAACTTCATCATTTTCCTCTATATAATTCAAACTACCATCTCGTGGAACAAATGCAGTGATCTTTTTGCCATTCTTTATTAATTGTACTCGCACACATTTTCTTATAGCCGAATTTGGCTGTTTGGCTTCTACACCCCTAATGAAACAAAAGTAAAACAAAACTATTTTGTTACATTTTAAAATATTTGGTTGGTTGGAGAATATTTTAATAATAATAATAGTATTTATTAGTATAAGACTACTCGCAATTAAAAATTTAAAATATAATTCAACAATTTAAATTTAAAGAAGAGCATTCATCATACAAAACAAGGCGTTGTTCTGATGTTAGGTTCCAAAAAAAAAAAATCTGAAAAAAAATCTTTATACTTTTTTACTTAATATGTGTAGAATACGCTCCTAAAATATTTTGACGAAATTCGTCTTCTTTAAAAAGTTATATATATAAAAACTATTTAACATATTGACTTAAATCTTTCAGCAATTGATCGAAAATCATGTTGGCGAGTTAGCTAATTTACAATTTTTTTTTCAAAGCTTGGTATTTATATTGTGTCCCCCGTTTTTGGCCTGAAAAATGGCACTATTTAATTTTTCTCACTAAAATACGCGTGATTTTTTTTTGTTGGAATTTTGGGTCGACATTAGCGAACTAAAGGGCGACTATTTTACAATACTGTTTTTGGTTTTTGTGTTTCAGACCAATGGGGGCAGAGTTATCACTGGAACCGTTTGTTAAGTTATTTTTAAAGTGTCAACTTCAGCGCGTACCGCACATTTATTTATGACAACAAAATTTTTTTTTTTGTGAACTTTAATAGGCGCCTTTTCTACATAAAAATAATAAAGATTTCCGAGAAAAAAATAATGTCTGGATAGGTTTTTTTAAGGGCTCAATTTATTTTAAACCACTCATTTATTCATCATTCAATCTATCTTTAAACTCATTTGCATTCGTTCCGGGTATATAAACTAGGGAATCATCCGCAAACAACATTAATTTGTTAAATAATAAACATATAACATTATTATTTAATGTTGTGTTTGGAACATTAAATAATAATGTCCCAACACAGAGCCTTGCAGAATTCCGAATTTATTCACCAATGATGACGAAAACTCATCATCTATTTTAGTTGTTTATGTTCTCATGACAAGATACCACTCAACCCACTCTAACTCTTTCTATTGAAAGTTTATTTGAATACCAAACATTCAAAGTTTATTTGAAAGTATTTCTGTATTAACAGTTTCAAACACTCTCTTCAAATCTCTAAAAAACAGCATTTTCTTCCACTCATATATTGTCCAATTAAGTGACATGCTTCTTCTGAAAACCCAATTTTTCTTTTATTAAAATATCAATATCTTCCAAATATTTCTCTAACTGAATTTGAACAACGTTTTCCGATATTTTTTCATATGTTGGCACCATATCGACACTAAAAATGTTTTGTATAATATTCGGAATTTTTTTCGTATAATACACGTTTTGCGTGTGTTTTCGCTTCACATAAAAATCGACTTAGCAATAATCGGCTTGTGGTTTGTTCGGCTTGTGGTTTGTTCGGCATTTGAACAAACAGACAGACACATGCTATTTTTTAAACAGTTTACTTGTGAAATTAGAAAAGCAACGAATTTACTAAAAAACTAACGAAAGGTTGATTATTTTAAGAAGAAACCTCACTCTCAATAATTTCTCGGCAAAATTAAATAAAATTTTACTTTAAGTGGCCCCTAGACGTGCAATATTATTGTGCAATATTTCAATATTGTGCAATATATTGACCGTCTAGGGGTAATATTGAACGGTTGTGCAATATATTGAAGGAATCAAAATCGGTTTGATTTTTATTGCACAATAAGGTTTTATTGTATAGTCTGAGGGCGATATTGCACAATATTGGCTCAGTATCGTATGAAATATCGCCGAGAGTACACCTAACTATGGCGAAGAAAATCCCTTGGTTCGCTTATTTTTAAGTCATTCTTTTTTTTAACCACTCCTTCAACCATCTGCGCTTTTTTTTAAACTTCTTTTTGAAGTTCACAGCCAGTGCAATGGCTACACAACTAGCTTCAATGTCATTTAGAGACATGTTGACTGCTCACGAATCAAACGTAAAATGATTTATTGTGCAATAACATTGCATCGTCTAGGGGCATGTCAATAATAATTACGTTGGTACTTCGGGAAAAATGGGTCAATACTAACTAATTTGTTGTTTTCAATGTATGGGTATGTTTTATCGAACCCAAAGAAATTTTCAAAGCTTTTATTTAGCTTGCTTTTTAAAAGTTTTTCTTTAGCTGGTCATCGCATCTGTTTGTGTCTGCGAGGGTCAAATTTAGCAATTTAGTTTTGACCCACTTCCACTAATTCCACTTGACTTGAAATTTGACATACATACCTAAGTCCGATGACAATACAATATTTTCGTCCTTGTAAGGATACGGGAAATTCATGTTAGTTAATACAACGTGATCATCCTTTTCCTAAAATTTTCCAGAGAAAATGTCATGGGGGTTTTAAGTTTCGCTGAATTCAATTCTGGAGTCAAGAGGTCCGTAAGAATCATTTAAAAGCAAGGATATCTGGTTGACTTCTGTGGTTACAAGGAAAAACTGCTTAAGTCGAAAAAGCGTGTTTTGAGTAATTTGGGTTTAAAGTTTTGATTATTTTTTGGAAAAAATTGGTTATTCTTTTAAACGAAAAATGTTTTCCAGTTTGAAGTGAACACATTAAAGACTACTTTAAACTCAAAAGAATCTTAAAATCCAATTTGGTTAAAGTATTATCATAAAACAAAATACTTAGGCGTTTCTTCCATATTATGAATAAGTTTTTCCAAAACCATAGTAAAGCAAAACTGACTTAGGTTATATGATTTTTGCTCTGCCATTCCTCGGAACGATACAGTGTGAAAACCAAACTTTGACAGAATATAGAACTGCATATGGAGAATTCAAATATTCACCAACCTTTAAAATTACCTACATAACTCGACTTAAGCGGTTTTGCCTTGTGACCACAGATTTGTCGACCCGGTTTAAACCGAAGTCTTAAAAACCGGTTTAACTACGCAAGCGAGCTTAGTCCGTGTCGCCCATGACTAGGCGACGTAGTTTCGCTGAAGTGTGCGGTCACCAATGCAAATGCTAAGGATTTTACTTTCAGCGAGAAACTTAGCTCACGTAATTGAGCTCGCTTAGCTCAAGTGTACGACGGGCGTGAATGCTGTATTTTTAAGTTAATAAAAGAAATATTTTTTTTGAATTAAATTTTGGTTCCCATGGAAATTTTAAAGCGAAAACATTTTCAATTCCCGTAAATGTCAAATAATGTCGAATAGCGTCAACCGGATCAAATACATCGAAGTAAAATGTTTTCAATTTAATCCGGATTGTATAATAATTAAATCTGAATTACGATTAATGATGCGACGATAACAGCATTCTTTGAATTCCAAGAAACATAATTGACCAGGAAAATATTGTGAACATTAATTATCAACAATGTATTGAAAATACGGCGTCATGGGTGAGGACTTCAGGTTTTAGAATATAGATATTACATAAAATTTTAATCTGTTAACTCAGTGGTTCCCAAACTTTTTCAGTTGACGCTTATCAAACAGCTGACGCCCCCCTTTTTTGAAAACCTGTCAAACCTCCGTGGTTCTATTCTAATATTTTGAGTTAAAAATCCACACACACTTTTACTCCATTTCAATTAGTTATTTCCATAGTTTCTACAAAAAAAACTGAAAAAATAGAAAATTAATGGGATGAGTGACACTGTTTTTCTTTCACTAAAATCTGAATATTAGGTCTGATGTTTAACAGAGCACACCGGAGATCGCTTTCCAGATTAAGTCTGCAACACTGCTTTGTTTTTATTAGACAAGACGAGAACAATATCTTGAAATGTTAATTTCAAATTTATTCACGACTACCGTCCGTAGCTCTACGCCCCCCAAGGGGGGCGCGGCTGAAATTGCTTCACCCCCCCTCGCGGAATACCTACCGATATGCTTGAAACAATGATCGAAAATTGGACCCACAGAATTCACCATTTAAGAGTTAGTCGTGGGCAACATTTGATGGAAATTATCTTTAAACATTAAATGGCACAAACTAACAACTTAAATAAAGACTTTCCTCAATATATTAATTATTATGTGTTTTATTTTAAATAAAAACAGGAAGCTCCTATTGAATCACCCTTTATATCAATAATTGTAGACGTGGTGTTGTCTCCTTTACAGAAATTAGACTGACATTTAAAAATTACATTACAGTTGCTCAAATCTATGGTGACAACCAATAACCGCTTAAGTCAAAAATTGACATTTTAAATGCAAAAAAAAAAAACAAAGCAGTCATTGGGACTGCCGACAGAAGTGATAACCTTAAACTATGAAATAACAGAATTTTTTTGAATTTTGAAATTATTTGTAGTATCAAAAATTAATATTTCATAATTTGTAAATTAAAATCATTAACATTAATCTGGTTTTCACATCTATCGCCACTCCGAGCAACAATTACATAAATACATTAGCTGTTTTTTTAATAATCCATATGGATCTGTTATCCGGATCATTAAAAAAAGCAGCTGTTATCAACCAGTTCAAGCTGTGAGAAATCTTTTTTAGAGAAGAAGCTTTATTAAAAAACTGCAGTTGAAACGCGCAATTGGTAAATCCAACAGACTTTTTTAATATCTCGAGTTTTTTTTTTGAGCGCAGTTTTTCTTTCGTGCAATTGTGGGAGTAAACTTAAATTATTAAAAATTGGCCCAAAACCAAATTCATTTAGTGATTTAATTTCTTTTGAAAACATGTAATTAGAATCAATTAAACACATTTTTTTTATATAGACAGGTTAGTTTTGTACACTCCATTTGGCAATTTGAATCCAGAATATTTCAGGAACCATTCACCACAACCTCAAACATCAATAGATGATTTGGTTAGTTATCAATACTATTGGTTGGTAACACATCCCTATTTACTCACACAAGGTTGGTCATTATTTCAGGGGATCTTATTAGAAGTAGAGCCAAAATGTGTGAAAAAAATCTAGCTATGCTTCGCGCTATTTTATTTCTTAGCGTATTATAGGGGATTAAACTTCTGTTGTATATACTTGGTTGCTCGACGCTTAAATTCATTTTTATGGGAGATCCACAAACCGCTTTGAACAAGGAGCGAAACTCAAGCATTAATTTTTTAATGCTTGGTAGTCAACTTTAATAAGAAGCTCTTAATATGGACCCTGATATGGAGCGTGCCTTAAAATTTCGGTGAAATTTGACAGCCGCTTTATGCCCTAAACACATGTGCAGAATTCTGCATGCAGCGGAATTTAAATACACTCGTTTATATGAAGTGGAACACATGTAAATTCTGCATGCAGCGCAGAGCTGCATGGTATCTCAAATTCAACTTTCTCTGCGCAGAATTAGTGATGTCAACCGAGAATTCTTTTTTGGTGTTTGGCAAAATCGACTGTTAGCAAAGAGACTATGGACTAAATTCGTACACATTGGAAAAGAAAAGGAAAAGGAAAGTCCAGTAGAAAATATTCAATACTTTGTATTGACGTTATCTACGTCTTTCAGGAACATGAGGTGATCCATCCATTTCCAATATAAAAATTGGCCAATTCTTCTTCCATTGTTGACAGCAGCCGATGCGATTAAATGTCAAAAAAATCTGCTCATGTGTCTTAGCTGCAGATATGCATGCAGCTCTGCATGCAGAAAATCTGCACATGTGTTTAGGGCATTAGCCCCATACGTAGAAATGCATAATGAAAAACAAAAATCGGGTAATCAATCACTAATTTTTCAAAAAGATTAGTAATACATATCATATCTTTGTATTACTTTAAATATGTCGTTAAATAAAAACTTTTTTCTACTTTTTTTGGAATCTGGTACCTAACCCCAATATTTCATACAAAGTAGGGTATTTTTGTGGAACGTATTTCCCGCGCAGTTCGAGGGATTACTGTATATTGCATTGAATGGGAGTCAAGTCGTGCTTTTTCGAAAGAACTTAACCGAAAACACCTTTTAAGGTATACAATTTTGAAACCGGTAAAAAAATAGCAGTCTTCAATTTCTGGGTGTTTCCGGGATCCCCCCATGACCGAGTGATTACCTTTTTTGTTTTTGAAGCATTAAATTCAGGAAAAAAAAGATACCAAGGCACTCGCGAACCGCACCCGTAAAGTAGAATTTTCCCATAAATAAGTATATTGCAATCACTTTTTTAATATTTTAGTCCCGGCGCCATTACACAACTCACAGTATACTCCTGTGATTGGACTTTCTATAAAACCATTATCACAACAATATACTGTGAGTCGGATAATACTTTTTTTACAATGTTAAAAAAAAAACTTACACTTTCTCTAGCACAATGCCTTTAGCGTGGGAGGCTCCGCCGAATGGATTGGCCTTCCAACGTGTTCCTAAATGTGCTTTTTTGTAATCTTTGTCGGCCCATCTTTGGTCGCGACGATGATTAACATGTTTCCTTGCGGTTCTCAATCCTCGAGGCTTCCCTAAGAAAATAGAATAAAACTAATATAAAAAAAATCCCATGTAGAAGCAAGCAGCTAATATTCACATGTTAATTTACGCGAGGTAAAGAAAATTTGCAGATTGAAAAAATGTCATTGGAGCAAAAAACAAGCGAATATATTACACACTTAAACACACCAGGAACAAAGTCTTCTTAGAAAATGGATCTTCCAACAATGTGGCTGCATAATTTTAAAAATTTAGCAATTTTAAGCTTACCCATTACTAGTCGACGAATCACTTCAACAAATGGCGGACGAAAAAGAAGGCATTCCACTCACACGTGAGTACGTATCAGAATTGATCGCAGATTTGTACTAAAAATGGCGATTTAAGTTTAAAATCTAAGGGTAATGGCACAATGAAACTTCTATAAACTCAAACCCCAATAGCAGTGTTCCAGCCTTTTTAAAAATCTTGCAATCCAATTTTGATCTACTTTCTCTCATCCAATTGAGCTTGTTTACATTGGTTGAAATAGTCCGCCTAAATAGGACGGTTGAAATATTGCTCGTGTTCAGATTGAGACTATTTGAACCAGTAGCTGTGAGCAATCAGACTGGCGTGAAACATTTGGGAAACGGAACATTTCTAAAGAATTGCAAATAATACGTGGCTGCCTTTTGCTCTGCGACGTGTTGCATCGACGACGACCGAAACAATAATGACAATGGAACACATTCAGTGTGGCAGCCAACCAATCAGAGCACGACAGGCGGAACTCTGAGAATGGAGTTTTTAGTTTTGAGGATGATTTTCCTATCAGCAGTCCCACTTCCTCACCTTGCCCTAATGTTGCCAGTTTCTGTCCTATTTAGGCGGACTATTTCAACCAATGTGAACAGGCTCATTGACTTGCACATACGTAAGTCCGATGATAATACAATATTTTCACTTCCTTCTCCTCGTAAGGATAAGGGAATATCCTGTAAGTATAACCTTTTCCTCGAATTATCCGGAAAAAAACTGTTTTGAGGGTTTTTGATGTCGATGAATCCGATTCTGGCATTAAGAAATCTGTAAGGATAAAAGAAACTCCTGAAAGGATATCTTGTTTATCCTTTTTCTCAAATTTTCCGAAAAAAAATCTGATCTGGGAACTTTTGGGGTTGCTAAATCCGATTCTGACATCAAGAAAGCTTTAAGAATAACGGAAGGTCCTGCAATGGTTTACGTGACTATCCTTTTCGTAATTTTCCGGAAAAAGCTCATCTGCGGGTTTCTGAAGTGCTGAATCCGATGTATTCCATAATTAGTGCTTTAATTTGAAATAAGATTTGCTCAATATCTTTTATCCAAGTCTTTTTATTAAATTACACAAAAAATCGTCGCTGTTGAAGAAATCTTTAGTACGATGTTCTTACGTCGACATACTGCTTTGATATACAAATTCGAGGTCCTGTGAATCGAAGCGAAGTACTTCGTCGACGTTGAACCATTTTTTTAAATTTATGCTTTATGACATTTTGTATTTATACACACAATTTTTGATAAATAACTTATACAAAATGATGTCATTGTCGCTGCCAGACGATTGTGATTCCCTATTAAATTTTATCG
Source organism: Chrysopilus asiliformis (assembly GCA_964034945.1). Taxonomy (NCBI): domain Eukaryota; kingdom Metazoa; phylum Arthropoda; class Insecta; order Diptera; family Rhagionidae; genus Chrysopilus; species Chrysopilus asiliformis. Next base: position 63,186,522 of record OZ035962.1, read on the forward strand.
ACTATTGCAGAAATTTTTCTCACTGGATAAGCTGTGGAAGGAATCGGTATGCAATATCAAAGGTGATGTAATAAGCTGTGGAAGGAATCTGTATGCAATATCAAAGCTGGGCCGAAAATCTCTTGAAATTTAGTACTCAAAATGCCGATGAAAAGCATGGCCGAATTACACCGCGTCTTGATTAACAATTTTTCATCCCAAGAAATATATCACCGCAATGAGATTTTTTTGACAGCTGGGCCGAAAATCTCTTGAAATTTAGTACTCAAAATGCCGATGAAAAGAAAACACGTAGTCGCCGCTCTCGCAATTAATGCAATACGTGAAATTGAAAAGGCTGAAACAGAAGAACAGACGAAAAGAAAAACCCCTTAATGTTATATATTCTCTTCCAAAGCTTTTTGTATCGTATTTTGTAAAAATTAGTTATTTTTGCAATTACTTGTCGGGAGAAATTGGATTCCGCCATCTTGAATTGTGAAATTCCAAGAAATTTTGCTATTGCAAGATTTCAAGAAATTTCTCTCTGGGATTTTTCCCCTCCGTCAACTCGAGCTCTGATTGGTCAATCAAAAATCTCTGCGATGAAAAATCCCAAATCAAGACGCGGTGTAACCGACGGTCATGAATCAAATACAAACTTGATTCATGAGTATTTGATTCATGACCCACGGTCATGAATCAAATACAACAGATTGCGCATTGCGCAGGTCCGCCATGTTGGATTTTTGCTCTCAAGAGATTGTGACGTCAGCTGCGCGTAGATCTTTAATAAGTCTATGGAAAATTTAGAATTTGTGGTTTTATCTCAGTTTTAAGTGTTTGAAAAGTAATTAAAAGTGCTGTAATATCAAAACTAACCTCAAGAACTAAGTGTTTAATATTTAAGACATTGAAATGGGTGTTTGTGCCGTTTGCAACAACGAAAAGAAAGGCAGTGAAAAGACGAGTTTCCATACATTTCCCAAGGACAAACTTTTATTGAGGAAATACACAAACTTCTGTTAAAGAAAGGATACATTTAATATAAAAACTGCGAGAATTTGTAGCCTACATTTTGTACCTGATTGCTTCGAAAATAATATGCAGTATGAAATGGGTAAGATATGAGTAAATAGTAAAGTAATGTTTATATTTTACAGGGTTTGTGCATCATGCTATTCCAACTTTATTTAGCATTTCCGAAACTGTTGCATCTTCAAGTCGGACAACCAGAATGGCTGAAAAGCAGTCAAAACTATTAGTTGCTGATTTATTACAACAAAACGAGGAGCTTTTGCATAACGAAGCAATCAATGCCGCAGTGTTAATCCGTTGGAGGACACAACTTATTTATGGGTTAATCATGTCTGAAACACTGTCTGAATCTTTAGATAATTGTAATATTAAAGTAAAAAAACTTTTTTTCACATCGAGGATGTATTTTTGTATACGTAAATTGAATAAAGAACTCTGTGAACATTTAACTACAAGAAAAAGGAAAAATAAAAAAATTCTAACCTAGAAATTTTAGCTATGTTTCATTTATTTTCACAAAGTGTAGTAAAAATTCACAGGCATTGTTGTTGTTTGACTATTTTTTTACTATTTATAAAAATAAATAATATTTATATTGCAGCAAACAGAATAAATTCCAGTTTTCAGGCGAAAACAGAACAAATCTCATATCAATGACATTTCAGTACGCTCTTGTGACGACATGCGCAGAAGTTTACCAAAATGAAACTCGTCTTTGCGCAATCTGTTGTATTTGATTCATGACCCACGGTATAATGGGCCTTTCCACACGTGTATTCTTGCATCAGCGGAACGGGTTCTGATTGGCCAGTGACTAGTGGAAGGGGTTTTGCAAGTGATGCACGGTGGGACTTTAGGGATGGGACTTTAGTACATATTTTGACTCATTTAGTACCCTAGTACCACAGCCTATGAATCTGGTACCTTTTCATGGTTTATAAAGGGTGGTTAAATTTTAAGGGCCGATGTTGAATGTGAACCACACCTAAACGTCAAGTTTTTTTCTGCATTTCATTTGACATTTCTCAATTTCAGACTAACTCAATTTGAATCATGGAATGATACACAATCGAGCAACGCGTTAAAGTTATTCAGGCTTATTATGAAAATGGGCGTTCAACTTCTTTCTTTGGGGTTATTTGAAAGAAAAGGTGTACGTCGATAAGCCAGCAACAATTCAAGAGCTAAAGGATGAGATAATTCGGCACATTAACGGCATAGAACCTCAATTATGCCTCAGCGTCATCGAAAATTTGGACCATCGGATGGAGGTGTGCCGCCGAGGTCGCGGCGGCCATTTGGCCGATATTTTGTTCCATACATAATTGAACCATAGCAATATTTTCATAATAAGCCTAAATAACTTTAACGCGTTGCTCGATTGTGTATCTTTCCATGGTTCAAATTGAGTTAGTCTGAAATTGAGAAATGTCAAATGAAATGCAGAAAAAAACTTGACGTTTAGGTGTGGTTCACATTCAACATCGGCCCTTAAAATTTAACCACCCTTTATAAAAAATGATTTTATCTGAATTTATAGCTGAATTATTAAGCCATCACTTTTCTATGCATTAGAAAAAAAAGTACTTGTTTAAATGATCCCGCCACAACTCTTTAATTAATTAAAGACTACTGAATTCGTTTTGCAAGTGATGCACGGTGGAAGGGAGATATGCAAATGAGTCGTAGGCCATGGAAATATGATTTATATTAGCAATAGCTCAAAATACTTCTCGAAATTTAAGTTTTTAGATGGAGTTTATACAAAAATTTTAAATTGAAATAAAAGCGAAAATTTAAAACAAATACAGCTAGACAATTTTTATTGATTTTTTGGAGGTTTTCTAGAGTATTTTTTGGTTATATTTACAGCGCAAAAGCCAATCCATATGGATTAAGGATTTTTTTTTCTAAAATTACGAGATTAGATTTTTCTTGACTCTTATGTAATAAGCATAAAAAAACGATTTTGGTTGCACGATAGTTAAAAAAAATCTAGTACCACATTATCTCAATCTAAAGGGTGGTTAAATTTTAAGGGCCGATGTTGAATGTGAACCACACCTAAACGTGAAGTTTTTTTCTGCATTTCATTTGACATTTCTCAATTTCAGACTAAGTCAATTTGAACCATGGAAAGATACACAATCGAGCAACGCGTTAAAGTTATTCAGGCTTATTATGAAAATGGGCGTTCAAATCAAAATGCATATCGTGCACTTCGTGATTTTTTCGGTCAATTTAATCGTCCAAATGTGCGTACAATCGGAAAAATCGTGCAAAGATTTGAGCAAACCGGGTCTGTAGGAGATGTGAAAACACCAGTGCATGCTCGTACAGCTCGTACTGCAGAAAATATTGCTGCTGTTCGCGATAGTGTGGCTGAAGAGCCGTCCACCTCAACTCGTCGTCGTGCCCAACAATTGCACCTCCCACGCTCGTCGTTGAGGAACATTATGCATAAAGACTTGCATTTACACGCTTACAAGGTGCAATTGACTCAAGAACTAAAGCCTCTTGACCATTTCAAGCGTCGTCAATGGTCAGAATGGTGGCAAGAAATGGCAACAGTGGATGATCAATTTTCGAAGAAAATCATCTTCAGTGATGAGGCACATTTTCACCTCAGTGGATTCGTCAATAAGCAGAACAGCCGCATTTGGGCGAATGATAATCCAAGAGTGATTGTCGAAAAACCAATGCACCCACAAAGAGTGACTGTTTGGTGCGGTTTATGGGCTGGCGGCATCATCGGGCCGTATTTTTTCCAAAATGAGGCCGGTCAGGCAGTTACTGTGAATGGTGTTCGCTATCGTGAGATGATAACGAACTTGTTATGGCCCGAATTGGAAGATATGGATGTGGACGATATGTGGTTTCAACAGGACGGTGCCACTTGCCACACAGCTACCGAAACAATCGCTCTTTTGCGCGACAAATTTAATGGCCATGTTATCTCACGTGGTGGCGATGTCAATTGGCCGCCAAGATCATGTGATTTGACACCGTTGGACTTCTTTCTTTGGGGTTATTTGAAAGAAAAGGTGTACGTCGATAAGCCAGCAACAATTCAAGAGCTAAAGGATGAGATAATTCGGCACATTAACGGCATAGAACCTCAATTATGCCTCAGCGTCATCGAAAATTTGGACCATCGGATGGAGGTGTGCCGCCGAGGTCGCGGCGGCCATTTGGCCGATATTTTGTTCCATACATAATTGAACCATAGCAATATTTTCATAATAAGCCTAAATAACTTTAACGCGTTGCTCGATTGTGTATCTTTCCATGGTTCAAATTGAGTTAGTCTGAAATTGAGAAATGTCAAATGAAATGCAGAAAAAAACTTGACGTTTAGGTGTGGTTCACATTCAACATCGGCCCTTAAAATTTAACCACCCTTTATAAAAAATGATTTTATCTGAATTTATAGCTGAATTATTAAGCCATCACTTTTCTATGCATTAGAAAAAAAAGTACTTGTTTAAATGATCCCGCCACAACTCTTTAATTAATTAAAGACTACTGAATTCGTTTTGCAAGTGATGCACGGTGGAAGGGAGATATGCAAATGAGTCGTAGGCCATGGAAATATGATTTATATTAGCAATAGCTCAAAATACTTCTCGAAATTTAAGTTTTTAGATGGAGTTTATACAAAAATTTTAAATTCAAATAAAAGCGAAAATTTAAAACAAATACAGCTAGACAATTTTTATTGATTTTTTGGAGGTTTTCTAGAGTATTTTTTGGTTATATTTACAGCGCAAAAGCCAATCCATATGGATTAAGGATTTTTTTTTCTAAAATTACGAGATTAGATTTTTCTTGACTCTTATGTAATAAGCATAAAAAAACGATTTTGGTTGCACGATAGTTAAAAAAAATCTAGTACCACATTATCTCAATCTAAAGGGTGGTTAAATTTTAAGGGCCGATGTTGAATGTGAACCACACCTAAACGTGAAGTTTTTTTCTGCATTTCATTTGACATTTCTCAATTTCAGACTAAGTCAATTTGAACCATGGAAAGATACACAATCGAGCAACGCGTTAAAGTTATTCAGGCTTATTATGAAAATGGGCGTTCAAATCAAAATGCATATCGTGCACTTCGTGATTTTTTCGGTCAATTTAATCGTCCAAATGTGCGTACAATCGGAAAAATCGTGCAAAGATTTGAGCAAACCGGGTCTGTAGGAGATGTGAAAACACCAGTGCATGCTCGTACAGCTCGTACTGCAGAAAATATTGCTGCTGTTCGCGATAGTGTGGCTGAAGAGCCGTCCACCTCAACTCGTCGTCGTGCCCAACAATTGCACCTCCCACGCTCGTCGTTGAGGAACATTATGCATAAAGACTTGCATTTACACGCTTACAAGGTGCAATTGACTCAAGAACTAAAGCCTCTTGACCATTTCAAGCGTCGTCAATGGTCAGAATGGTGGCAAGAAATGGCAACAGTGGATGATCAATTTTCGAAGAAAATCATCTTCAGTGATGAGGCACATTTTCACCTCAGTGGATTCGTCAATAAGCAGAACAGCCGCATTTGGGCGAATGATAATCCAAGAGTGATTGTCGAAAAACCAATGCACCCACAAAGAGTGACTGTTTGGTGCGGTTTATGGGCTGGCGGCATCATCGGGCCGTATTTTTTCCAAAATGAGGCCGGTCAGGCAGTTACTGTGAATGGTGTTCGCTATCGTGAGATGATAACGAACTTGTTATGGCCCGAATTGGAAGATATGGATGTGGACGATATGTGGTTTCAACAGGACGGTGCCACTTGCCACACAGCTACCGAAACAATCGCTCTTTTGCGCGACAAATTTAATGGCCATGTTATCTCACGTGGTGGCGATGTCAATTGGCCGCCAAGATCATGTGATTTGACACCGTTGGACTTCTTTCTTTGGGGTTATTTGAAAGAAAAGGTGTACGTCGATAAGCCAGCAATAATTCAAGAGCTAAAGGATGAGATAATTCGGCACATTAACGGCATAGAACCTCAATTATGCCTCAGCGTCATCGAAAATTTGGACCATCGGATGGAGGTGTGCCGCCGAGGTCGCGGCGGCCATTCGATTGTGTATCTTTCCATGGTTCAAATTGAGTTAAGGTGGGTTTAGAAACACGAGCATTTTCATTTTTACTGGCAAAGTGAGTGAAATGCCAGATTTCTTATGACTTTTTCACCAAGTGGGAAAGGGACGGGAAACCACTCAGTAAAAATTTTACTGGAAATTTTGCTTGCATGTGTGGTTTTACTATCCATAATTTTCGTCGACGATAGGAAAGTTATGGCAGTAAACAACAACAAACACATTGGACTTCCCCGCCCTGCCAGCAAAATGTTACCCCTGAATTATGGGGAATTATGGCAGCCAGCAAAAGTAAGGTTAAGTTCGATGTTTATTTGAAAGCTACGCATTTTAAATGGAAACGGGAGGTAATAATAATTATGTTATTAATTATAACATCACACAAAAGGATTTTGTTAGGTGAAATTGAAGTGCTAACAAACGAATTGCTGCGAGAAGGTGATGTGCAGTGACAGTTCGCCATAAAGTGGAAGGGAAAGTACGTGTGAGACACTGATGTGATCGACTTTTTGCGCACGTAAATTTGAATTTCGCTATCCCGCTCACTTTGCCAGTAAAAATGAAAATGCTCGTGTTTCTAAACCCACCTTTAGTCTGAAATTGAGAAATGTCAAATGAAATGCAGAAAAAAACTTTACGTTTAGGTGTGGTTCACATTCTACATCGGCCCTTAAAATTTAACCACCCTTTATTTCGTATGATAGAATTCTTGATTTTGCTGTTGCTGTTGCTATTAGTATTACTGTCGGTCTTGCTGTCGCTGTTAATGTTGCTGTTATGTGATTGTAATTTTCACTTAATTCCCAATTTTTATACTAACACATACTTTTTTTTTTAAATTGACCAGGATACTCGTGCGAAACTCAACCGCAGTGAAACTTGCTGGAATGTCAAGGAAAAAGGACAAACAATTTGGAGATGGATTTTCGTCCAAAAAAGAAAGTAAACGAGAAGAAATAAATGTCAGCCAACTGGATGATAGTTCCAGTGAGACGGATATCCACGTAACCAAAAAAGTATCTAAAAAAAAGGATAAAAAAACTAAATCTAAGAACAGCAAAACAAATAAAACCGATTTCTCGGAAGATGAAAATGAAGAAAAGTCAGAGGATGAAAACCCCGAAAACTTAAAATCGATTGCGTCAAATCGCTATACCGACCTTACTACAGATTTGAATATGTGTGGAGCGACCCCAGTTTCAAAAAAGAAAGGTAAATTTTGATGTAATTGATAAATGTCAATTAATTCATTTGAAAGTTTATTAACTATTGAATGACGCGACAGATGAAATCTGGTCTTGGACTCTTATAAAACACGACTTAAGCCTAGTATGCAGTTCGAGTAAAATGAAATTTTAACGCGGTCTCCAAATTGGCACATTAAAACCGAAGTAAAAACTGTTTGTGGAGAAAAAACATTGACAGCCGAGCACACACAATTAAAAAACCACACTCGTTAAGAAAACTGGAAACAGAACCTCTATTATTTTCATCTGTCAAATTTTTACCTCGAATTTAATGTACCGAACAGTTAAAATGCTGGTAAAATCAAGTGGAGACTTTCTACACCATCTAGTGAGGCAACATTGCAACATGAGTTTTTCACATCATTTTACCAGCGAACTGCGTACCGCTTGGTAAAATTTCTGAGGTTAAATTTAAGCGCAGTGTTAAATTTGTATGGAAAATTTGATTTTACTCGAACTGCGTACTACGCTTTACAGTCACCAGTTTTAAAGATATATAGCTCTACTGTTTGGGTAAATTGAGTTCCCTTTCGTGGTTTTTCTACGAAGTAACCCTGATCTTGATATACAATTCCCTGTCGGGAATAGCGCCTTCATTCTCCTTAACGCGAAGTGTAGGAATTTTTTATATCATGAACCATAATATAATTCTTCTAGGGTTCAAAAAAGATCGATGTTTTTTCGATATCTCTAATTTCTTCCCCGAAAAATGTCGAAATTAAATGAGCTGCGTTAAAATAGTATATTTGTTATGACACAATCCTGATCAAATTTGGTTCTGAGAGTTCTGTCACCGCATAAAACTGTCTACCGGACGGACGCATCGACGTACGATTCAGGTTCTAGCTTAAAAGTCAGACAACGGCTTTGATTGAAGCATACGAGCAACACCCCGGTTTATACGACATTCAAAACCCTGACTATAGGAATAGAAATAAGCGTATGTACTACACGAAATTTAAAAAAAAATGGCCCAATTTCTATTAGTTTCATTTTCGTTTGGGTTCAGCTCAAGCTGTGTAATCACGAGATGTTCAGTGTGGAAGTTCAGTGTGTCTGCGTCTAATCATCGTCATAGGTATTACGAATAGGGATGGCAAACGAAAAAAAAATGATGTTATACATTTCACTACGTAACGTAATTCAAATTTTGTTTCGCTACGTTATTTCATTTTGTAACGATAGAAAATTCATTTCATTATTACGTTTTTATTTCGTTTCACTGCATAACAATGAGCATATTGTCGGGGTTTTAAGTTATCATAACTACGTGAACGAGCTGTCTTTTCTCTTTTTTTCCTTCGACGTCATCCTACACCGTAATCTTTTTTTATTATATTGGAACTCAGTCGAAAATTACATACATTTATTGCTTCAAACTATTTTTTCGAAACCAAAATCACTGACTAAGGCGCCGTATTATTCTTAAAAAATTAAGTTATGGTTAGCAAAGATTAGAGACTTACTAAAGATAAGACACAAACGTGGTTTTCCGTTTGCCGCCTGTAGAAAGAAGTAGTCGACAGCATCATTCCGTAGTCGACAGGATCATTTCTCTCTTTTTAAAAGCTTTTATTTAGCTTGCCTTCGTGTCTGTCTGTCTGTCTGTCTGTTTGTCAGATCAAATCTTGCAACCCAATTTTGACCCATTTCCACTTGTCCGATTGACTTGAAATTTTGCACACTCACTTATATAAGTCCGATGACAATACAATATTTTCACTACTTCGTCCTTGTAAGGATAACGGAAGGTCCTGTAAGGATGACGTGATTATCCTTTTCTCCAAATTTTCCGGAAAAAAATCCATTCTGGGGGTTTTTGGGGTCGCTGAATCCGAATCTGTCATTAAAAAGTCAGTAAGGATAACGGAAGGTCCTGTAAGGATAACGTGATTATCCCTTTCTCCAAATTTTCCGGAAAAAAATCTATTCTGGGGGTTTTTGGGGTCGCTGAATCCGAATCTGTCATTAAAAAGTCTGTAAGGATAACGGAAGGTCCTGTAAGGATAACGTGATTATCCTTTTCTCTAAATTTTCCGGAAAAAAATCTATTCTGGGGGTTTTTGGGGTCGCTGAATACGATTCTCAAGTTAAAAAGCCTGTAAGGACATCTCAAATGTAAGGATATATATTCGAAGACTAAAAAGAACAAAATAAAAAAAATAAAAAAAATTTTTTTAAAAAAAAGCTTTTATTAAAAAAGAATGCACTAAAAAGAAAAAAATAATTTTCTGGACGCTGTGTATCACAAATATAAAAGCTTTTAAAAAGCGAGATAAAGCATAAAACAATAAAATAAAAATTTATCTCGCTTTTAAAAAGCTTTTATATTTGTGATACACAGCGTCCAGAAAATTATTTTTTTCTTTTTAGTGCATTCTTTTTTAATAAAAGCTTTTTTTAAAAATTTTTTTTTTATTTTTTTATTATCATTTAGCTCAAATAGACTTGTTGAAAAAAATCATTTTGTAATACTCGCACAGAACAAACCAAAATATTGGACCAACACATACACAAGGGCCGACAGCGGCCTTTCACAATTTCTTCAACTATCAATCGTGATAGGATTTTTTAGCAAAAAAAAACACTTTTATCTCACTTGTTATGTTGCTTAAACAGAAAAAATGCCTGGCAAGGAACATTTTACGGAATGTTCTGCCTACAATACGAAATATCCCGAGAGTTTTGCATGTCTCACACTAAAGCAATTAGTGTCTTTACAAAGCAAATGAAACAGACTACAACGTGCTCTTCTTCAAGAAAAAATTTCTTTCGCGTTTCCTAACTATATATCTCTAAACTATGTGGTTAGCCTACTTAAACCGTAGAAATTCTTCGACTTAAATTTTTTGAGTTGTACATAAGTTGCTAAGTTTTGTTGGTGCAAACGGGACTTAATCGTTTATTCTACTTTAAAGATTGAAAATATTCTTTTAATCTTTTAACTTTAAGCTTAAAATAAATTTAAAATATTTGTGGTGAAATTGAAACCAAGAAGTTAAAAGACGACAACTTTTTATGTGTTGGAAATTCCCCTTTTTTTTGACATTTATCATTTGGTCGAAAAACACCAGAAAATTAAAAAAAAATGGCACATCAATAATAGCTTATTTATCACAAAATAATTCAGTTCCATAAAAATAAAAATTCTTAAGTTACAAAAAAATAAGGTAGAAATTAAAGGAGAAATAAATTTTGGGGATTTTGGGACTTCGATTCTGGCATTAAAAAGTCTGAAGGACAACGGAAGGACCTCAGTTTTCGGGAAAAATCTCATCTTGGGTCGCTGAATCCGATTTTGACATTAAAAAGTCTTTAAGGTTAACGGAATATCTTGAAAGGATGGTGAGATTATCCTTTTCCTAAAATTTTCCGCGAAAAAATCTATTCGGTGAATTTTCTTCGTCGTGCTATGGGGCCAAAGTGCCATTCGGCGGCCAAAAATACATAACTTTTGAACGGATCAATATTTTTGGATGGGGTTTTTTTTGTTGGCTAGATAAAGATCCAAGCTTACAATCTGATCACCCCCTCCCCCACCCATCTGCATTGGAAATCAAAAATTACCAAAATCTCGAGAATGGTTGGTCGTACAGAAAAAATCATTAATGACGAAAATATTTAGAATGGCATTTTACATATATCGTCAGTACATGAAAATCGAATAGGAGCAACTTTAATACCCTATATGATGAAATAATCAAAACTATAGTATTTGTTGTAATATTTTTTTGGTTTTGCTTTAAAGTTGTTTTTTAAATGTTATAAAAAAAAATATCATTTTTAAAGACAACTTTTTTTTAATACGATTATTTTAATACAATTTGATACAAATACACATGGCTAAAATTACATTAAGTTGAGGAAAAATTATATTCTAATAATGTCTTGATCTTCGTCGAATTTTAACAATTGTAGGATTTCTTGATCTTCCTCGTTATCCAATTCATCTTTTGCATTTGTCCATTTAGAACGCAGAGAAGCCAAAAATGGATCTGACGATAGAAGTAATATATTCATCAAATGTTCATTTTGGTTGATTCTATCCTTTTTTCTAGTGTTGGTTAGTTTAAAATGTCTAGTCTTTATTTTTCGATTCCTGAGCTTCTTCTGAAAGCTCCCCAAGTGGTAAAATGCTTTTTCAATTATCAGCTTGCCATGGAAAAGCACTTTATGCATTGTTGCAGACATATTTCTCCAATTGTAATGTCTATTATACAAATCAGCTGTGGACTTGGCATAGTATTTGAATTTATCTGGATTTATTGCCTGCTTGCTTGAAAGCACCGATAATATAACTTTCGTCGAATTAATGTAAATTTCTTAATATTCTGTTGTAACATATATACATATGTACATATGTATATCTAAGATATTGATTTTTATTGCTCTATATATTCATAGTACCAGGAAGACCGAGCCATGCTCGGCGATCTCAAAAAGTAGTTGAATCTGATTATAATTGCAACATGATTCGTATAACGAGGTTCAGAGAACTTGATTGTTTTGTAATTACTATTTATCGCTGCCGATAGATATCTAAAAAGTGATATTTTTAGAATACATATCGCAAAACCTTACTCCCTAGCAATATTGCGAATTTTCATTAAGATACCTTCACGTAATTCGAAGACACCAAGCGAGGGGTATCGAGGGGAGGGAAAAGTCAGATTTGTATTGGAAAAATCGAAAGCCCTTAGTCCGCTTAGTAATACTGTAAAGTTGCATTAAGATCGGACTACCCAATTCCAAGATACCAGACGAGGGGAATTTTCTCAGAGGTGAGACCTATCTAGATCGATTCCTTGTCCCCGAAAATCCGTTACCCCCCAAGTTTCGTGAAAATCGTTTGGCGGGTTTTCGAGATCGTTGTGCAGTCATTTCTCGTATTATATTATAGGATAAGATTACCAGTTTTAAACGGTTTTACTGTCAAGAAGGGTGATATTTAATGGTTTCACTGTATGTTGGTATGTAAAATATTCCGCTTTAATGTATATTAAAAATAATTAAAACAATTTCCTAGCATATAAGACGAAAAATCTTTGTTCTTTGTTATGACAAAATAAGAAATTTTTTTAAAAATAATATGTAAGAAATCAGACTTTTGTTTACGGTGACCAGAGTTGCAGGTAGTAGCAGATGAAATATGGATATTTTGAAAGGTATTGACCTTGGCTATCATGTCCAACTGACGCCTGACCGGTACAAGCCGGTACATTTTTTGCAGAGCTATATATATACAAAATTTCGCGAAAAAATAGTATTTTTAGAATGCCCAGAATTCCGGGATAACAATTTTAAGAAAAAAAAATGTAGTACATACTACAAATTTTTAATTTTTATTATAATTGCCTAAATATGTCCTCAGGTTGATGATAAAATCGATTTTTCTGTACTAAGTGACTTAAAAAAGTTCAAAAAATTTGTTGAAAATTCGAAAATTGAAAAAGCCAGAATGTTTACCAACTTTGACCCCATGGCGTTCGGAAATTACTTGTCCCAGGAGAGTGTCCTTTTGGATTTCTAGGTTCCTAAGAATTCTCAACGCAATGACATAACCGAAATCCTTGAAAGCCAGAACTCAAAATTTGTATTTTTGGCCGCCGAATAGCACTTTAGCCCCAACGTGCGTCGCTGACTTCGATTCTGGCATTAAAAGTCGAATGAATTTTTCTGTTCGCCAGCCGGTCTGTAATCCTTGTAGGAACTTCCGGGGATACCGGAAGTTCCTACAAGGATTACAGACCGGCTGGCGAACAGAAAAATTCATTCGACAAAAATCGAGGCGAAGACGAAGCAAACTTGCTTACAAAATACCAACTTAGCGAAAACTAGTCGAAGTCGAGGCGAACATCTAGTAGACCAAAAGACTCATTTTTGAAGCTGTTATCGTCCCATAGAATCCACGCGATTTTGGAAAAAATGAACCGTTGTCGAGATGATGGCAAAAATCTTTTCCATTTATATGGGAGACGGGGGAAGGATTGTTCCGATTGCATTTTGATGTATTCAGAATTTTCGAGAACCATATTCTAAACACATTTTGTCAAAACAAATTATTCGAAAAATGAGGCGTCTCCAGAAAATTTCATATATCGTTTAAATTTGTATTTGTATGGGAGACAGGGGAAGGCGTGGTTTAATTTTTCCCATTTTCGGAAGAGTTTGATAAAAGCCTATTCTATACCAAATTTCAATTATCTACTTCAATTAGTTTTCGAGTTTTCAACCATTTTTGTACAAAAACGTTCAACATTATACCCACTTTTATTAATCATATGAGGTTTAATTATGTAAGAAAGGCATAGTCTCTAAGATTAAGCTGTGTTTTCAGTTAGATTAAGCTGTGTTTTCAGTTAGATTAAGCTGTGTTTTCAGTTAGAAAATGTTGTTCAGTCCCTTTTCGCCATTTACAATTCCTTTCTCGCCTTATCATATTACTTCTCTCTGCTATAGAGGGAAAATGTTGTATTCATGACGGAGATCAGATAGAAACTTTCTGATCAGTACGAAATCCGTTTGAGGCAAAATTATGAGAATGTCCGTGCATCTGTCTGTCGGTCTATCCGTATTACATATCTTTAATAACTCGAGAACGTGTTGAGATTTTTTGACTTGAAACTTTTTGTGAAGGACGAAAATCGTAGTTTTCTACCAACTTTTCGAAAAGTAGCGTTAGCTATAACAGAAGCCGGGGCTTTAATTAACAGGGGTAAGAATTAACAAGCCTATTCCCGCCGAAATATACGAGCCACAATCTCGAAACTTGGTTTTTCTCCACCCCTCGATACGGTCGACCATATCATGACTCATCAGTCATAAACTGTTCATTGCTAGTGAGGGTTAAGCACAGAGACCGAATTTTAGCTAGTAAACGAACTTTTTATGGTTTGCAATATTTTGATTTTTGTCTTAGTTTTTTATATTATTGAATATAACTTTGTCGATAATGTAAGTTTATGTAGCTATAACTAATAATGTCCTTTTGTTTCATTACAATCCTTAACTATATTGTTGGTATGATTAATAATTCAAAAACAACAAAAGCTATAATTGCCAATATGGCAATTATTGAAAACCCGTATGGTGATATTCGTATAAAAATTCGAACAGTTGTATCAAAATTCCACTTTGAAGTCAAACTTTCCAATAAGATTTTTTTTTAATTTATTCCAATCGGATTTTGATGTATGGGAGTTTTATGTAGAATCATGTCCTAAATAACTTTTGCTCTTGCACTTTTTTGATAAAATGCACCGTTTTTGAGATATTCACAAAAAACGTTTTCTTTCGTATGGGGGGTACCCCCCTAATGGTCCATTTTTGCCTATGAACGAACTTACACAGATCCGTTTTTCGTTTTCGCATTTTACGAAAAATGGATCTGTGTAAAATTTCAAGTCTCTAGCTCAATCCGTGCGCCCGCTATCCGCGCCACAGACGGACAGACGGACGGACGGACATGCAAAATTCAATTTTTTTTATCATTTTAAACACACTGGTGTAATTCATTTTTGTGTGTGATGACGGGATATTGGCGTTACAAACGGTAAGGCAAAGTTAATATACCCTTTGGTTTCACCATACGGGTATAAAAAGTAGTGTCCGGGCTAAAATTAAAAAACCCATGGGGCCAGGTTTAACATGTTAATGCATACCCGTTTGTCCAAATTGTTACTTTGACGATGACGACATAGAATTCTCATACTATGTTTTTATAGATACAAATAATGTACAAAAAAGCTTCGCTGAAACCTTTTTTTAGATAATAATAATTGTTTTTTGTTTTTTAAAAAGAATTAATTTTTTTTGTTAATTTATGTTCCTTGAAAAGAATATTTTTTTTTATTTTATTAGTTTTTGTGATAAAGAAAATATTTGAATTTAAAAAGATATTTATTTTGTTTATTTTAAAATGTTTGTGAAAAAAAATCTTTTTTATACACTTTCTATTAAGTTGATTTGTCGCGACCTGGCTGGCTACCTAGCTATGTGTCTATCTCTGGAATCTTTGGAACCTTATATCTCCGAAACTATGCAACCTAGGAAGATGAAATTTTGTCACCTTGCGTAGTTCCGGTGACAGTTCAATATTTTTACTACTCCATCCTTGTAAGGATAATGGAATGTCCTGTATGAATAACGCAAATATCCTTTTTCCCATTTTTTCCGGGAAAATATGGAATCAGGGGTGTGGTGTGGGTGTGGGTGTGGGTGTGGGTGGGGTCGCTGATTACGAATCCGGTGTTAGATTTTCGAAATTCAAAACGGAAGGTTCTGTAAGGATGACGTAAATATCCTTTTCCCGGGGAAAAATGGCTTTAGGGGGTTTTTCGGGTCGTTGACTCCGACTCTGATATTTAAAATTCTGTAATGATAACGGAATGTCCTGCAAAGATAACGTGAGTTTCCTTTTGCTCAAATTTCCCGCGAAAGATTTTTTCTGGAGGTTTTTGGTAGGCTAATTCAAGACTAAAAAGTATAAAATAAAAAAAAAAACACTTTAAAAAACAAGTTTTATAACCTTATACACTTTCAAAATGCACTAAAAAGTAAAAAACAAGTTTAAAGTTTCACAAAAAATGTTTTTATAAATTGAGTGTTGTGAAAATATAAAGTGCGTGACGTTGCATTTGCTCTTGAATCTGTAATAGCGGTTTCATACTGTGCAACGCAGCACACTTTATATTTTCACAACAACACGCAATTTATAAAAACATTTTTTGTGAAACTTTAAACTTGTTTTTTACTTTTTAGTACATTTTGAAAGTGTATAAGGTTATAAAACTTGTTTTTTAAAGTGTTTTTTTTTAATTTTTTTTTTGGAAAATAGTACGGAGCAAAATAAAATTAGGGAGGAAATTTCTGAACAGCACATGACTTTCTTATACAAAAAAAATTTTTTTTCAGCAAAATACCCTAGAGCAAAATAAAATTAGCGAGGAAATGTCTGAACTGCACACGACTTTCTTATACAAAAAAAATTTTTTTTAGGAAAATACCCTAGAGCAAAATAAAATTAGCGAGGAAATGTCTGAACAGCACACGACTTTCTTATACAAAAAAATTTTTTTTTCAGGAAAATACCCTAGAGCAAAATAAAATTCTCGAGGAAATTTCTGAACAGCACATGACTTTCTTACACCACAAAAAATCGATTTTTAAATATAAAAATACACTATTTTAAAGACACGGGTTTTTTATTTGTATGAATGGGACATAGATGACATAGTAAAACATTAATATCGCACTGAAATCAGGGTTTGAATTGGTTTGTTTGATAGCGAAAACACAATGACGCGTCAAGGCGTGCGTAAGCTTTTACATTTCGATGCTTCAAAAGTAAAACCAGTGGCTTACTATGGGACGATTTAAAATGGCGCTTCGCCTTGACGCTCCGTTTCCCCAACTCATTGCACGACATCACGTCCAATATATGTTTCAGTGTATCACCAACATAGGTAAATTTATTTTATTTTTCAGTTAGTTCATCAATGCCCCATTCTATATCCAAATCAACATACAAAATAAAAAACCCGTGTCTTTAAAATAGTGTATTTTTATATTTAAGAATCGCTTTTTTGTTGTATAAGAAAGTCATGTGCTGTTCAGAAATTTCCTCGAGAATTTTATTTTGCTCTAGGGTATTTTCCTGAAAAAAAATTTTTTTTGTATAAGAAAGTCATGTGCTGTTCAGACATTTCCTCGAGAATTTTATTTTGCTCTAGGGTATTTTCCTGAAAAAATTTTTTTTTTGTATAAGAAAGTCGTGTGCTGTTCAGACATTTCATCGAGAATTTTATTTTGCTCTAGGGTATTTTCCTAAAAAAATTTTTTTTTTTTGTATAAGAAAGTCGTGTACTGTTCAGACATTTCCTCGCTAATTATACCCGTATGGTGGAACCAAAGGGTATATTAACTTTGCCTTACCGTTTGTAACGCCAAGATCCCGTCATCGCACAAAAAAATGAATTACACCAGTGTGTTTAGAATGAGAAAAATATTTAATTTCTGCATGTCCGTCCGTCTGTCTGTCTGTCTGTCTGTCTGTCCGTCTGTCCGTCCGTTCGTCCGTCCGTCCGTCTGTCTGTGGCGCGGATTGCGGGCGCATGGATTGAGCTAGAGACTTGAAATTTTGCGCAGATCCGTTTTTCGTAAAATGCGAGGCTAAGTTCGTTAATGGGTAAACATGGACCATTAGGGGGGGTACCCCCCATACGAACGAAAACGTTTTTTGCGAATATCTCAAAAACGGTGCATCTTATCAAAAAAGTCCAAGAATAAAAGTTATTTAGGATATGATTCTACATAAAACTCCCATACATCAAAATCCAATTGGAATAAATTTTAAAAAATCTTATTGGAAAGTTTGACTTCAAAGTGGAATTTTGGTACAACTGTTCGAATTTTGATACGAATATCACCATACGGGTCTCCAATGATTGCCAGATTGGCAATTATAGCTTTTGTTATGTTTTTATTTTGCTCTAGGGTATTTTCGTAAAAAATTTTTTTTTTTGGATAAGAAAGTCATGTGCTGTTCAGAAATTTCCTCCCTAATTTTATTTTGCTCCGTACTAATTTCCAAAAAAAAAAATTTTTTCGTCGCACAAGTAAAACTCATCTCCTTCAGAGATATTTTTTCACACAGCGAAAAAGTTATTAGTTGTGAGTGAAACTTGAAATGAGAGATAAAGAGAGAAAAAATAACTCTTATTTTCATCTCTGGTTTTAACAGATAATATTTTTTCATAAAAATGATTTTTTTTCATATAGTGACCACCTAATTGAAACTTTGTTATTTCTTATGATACCTGAATAATTACAGTATGGCTAGAAACAATATCAAAAAAGTTACTTGTTAAAAAAATATAACCGAATTTTCAAAATTTGTTAATAACAAGCCCCGGTGTCCCCTATAGTTTTTTGGTTTTTTTTTGATAAAGTGCACTTTTGGGAAAAATGAATCTTAAAATTTTCTACATTTTTTGCTATAACGGTTTTTCCGTATCTCGAACGGTTTTCAACATATGTATTTAAAAAAAAAAGGTTTGTGTGGATCACAACTGATGTTTTTATACCCGTATGGTGAAACCAAAGGGTATATTAACTTTGCTTTACCGTTTGTAACGCCAAGATCCCGTCATCATACACAAAAATGAATTACACCAGTGTGTTTAGAACAGACATGGGCAAAGTGTGGCCTTTTTGGCCCAGTTTGAGAGAACCGAAATAATACAATTGCAACTGGGCCAAATTTAGTATCATGCTTACACATTACACAGTGCTTGTAATTCTCTACTTTCACAGCGATGAGCGAAAACACATCACAGCCATCGGTCGCTCTGAGTTGTTTTCATGTCATTCGCCATCAGGCACTCCACTAAGTAGGTTGTGTTTGTTATTTGCGCATATACACTGAAATAAATATGAAGCGTTTCTATAATAATAGAAACTTCAAAGATCAATGGGAGGAGGATTTTTTTTTTGTAGAAATTGGTTTGTTTTCTTAAGCTTTCCCACATCAAAAAATATGCAATGCAAAGGCATTATGTAGCCAAGCACAAAAGGGATTTTGATTTTGATGGTGAAAGGAGAAAATTAATTTTTGCAAAATTAAAAGAAGACTTTCTAAAGAAAACTACATGCACTGCTAATGTTATACCAGAGCAGAAAACTAAGTCATGTAATTCGAAAGCAATAAAAAAAGCTTCGTTTGTAGTCAGTTTAAAAATCGCACAGCACAATAAATGTTTCAGCGACGGGACTTTATAAAAGACATTTTCTCACAGTGTACTCAATTTTCTGAAGTCTATTTTGGCTTGTTGGTATATGTTTGGCCCGTTTTAATTTTCTCTTGCCCACGTCTGGTTTAGAATGATAAAAAAAAATGAATTTTGCATGTCCGTCCGTCTGTGGCGCGGATTGCGGGCGCACGGATTGAGCTAGAGACTTGAAATTTTCCGTGGATCAGTTTTTCGTAAAATGCGAGGCTAAGTTCGTTAACGGGCAAGAATGGACCATTAGGGGGGGGGGGGGGTACCCCCCCATACAAACGAAAACGTTTTTTACGAATATCTCAAAATAGGTGCATCTTATCTAAAAAGTCCAAGAACAAAAGTTATTTAGGATATGTTTCTACATAAAACTCCCATACATCAAAATCCGATTGGAATAAATTTTAAAAAATCTTTTTGAAAAGTTTGCCTTCAACGTGGAATTTTGATACAACTCTTCGCCGTCCACTTAAGTCACCATACCAGATTGGCAATTATAGCTTTTGTTATGTTTTTAAAATTGATTTACTCAACCGAAACAATCGTAAATGGCTCGACCATAGTAGCTGAAATTTCGATATTAGTAGATAACCAGTGGCAGAACCTCAAATATCTATGGAAAAATCAGGTGCCCATTTAAAAAAATACTTTGGTTAAATATCCTTTGAACGAACAAAGATTGAAGGACCTTTTTGTTTTGGGATCGCAAATTTTAACACCATTTCAAATTCTCCAGCTAAATTGGACATCGATCCGTATTAGCTAGTGAAGGGATTTAGATATGCTTTTCACTATTAAATGGTGTTACAAGCTTTTTTTTTAATGTTTCCTTTCAAAAAAAATCTTTTCCGATTCCTCGTTTCTATTTAAATTTAATTTCATTATATTACTTAATCTGGTGCTTGGATAGAAATGGTTTCAGTAGAAGCAAGAATGTTCCAATATGGCATATAGTCTGAAAATGATTAAATTAAATAATATTAAACCCCAAATTGTCGAGAAATTCAAATAAAAAGAAAATTTCTTGCCCATTATTTATTAATGTTTGCGATGCCACGAACTTTTTTTTCAATATTATTCGAAAGTTTTAAGTGTTTTTTTTTACACCAGGCCACATTTTCTGCTAAATTCTGACATTCGACATACCAAACAATCTCCTTTCTCTTATGCCAAATCGACACGGCCAAATAAAAATTGTTGACCATCAACCATAAACACGTTGAAGGTGTCTGTATGTCATTAGATGATCTATATGGTATTACATTGTCGAGAAAAAAACAATGAAAAATATTTTATAACGTTGATACTTAACCGATTCTGTTGATGATAGATTCTGTTGACGGTCAATATGTTAATTTTTTTTGTCGAAAATTTAATGCAAAACGTCTCTTTTTAAAAGTTTTTATTTAGCATGCCTTCGTCTGTTTGTCTGTCAGATACAAATCTTCAATCCAATTTTGACCCACTTCCACTCATTCGATGCACTTGAAATTTTGCACACATAAAAGTCAAATGAAAATACAATATCTCCTCTACTTTATCCTTGTGAGGATAAGGAAAGGTCTTGAAAGGATACCGTGATTATCCCTTTTCTCAAGTTTTTCGGGAAAAAGTCTATTCGGGGGTTTTTTTTGGGTTCACTGAGTTCGATTCTGGCATTAAAATGTCCTGCAAGGATCTTTTCTTCAAATTTGCCGGGGAAAAAATCTCATCTGGGAGTTTTTGGGGTTGCTGAATCTGATTCTGGCATTAAGAAATCTGTAAGGATAACGGAAGGTCCAGAAAGGATAACGTGATTATCCCTTTTCTCAAAATTTTCGTGAAAAATCTTTTTTTTTTTGGTTCGATTCTGACATTTAGAAATCTGTAAAGAAAAGGGATGGTCGTGTAAGGATAACGTGGCTATCCCTTTCCTCAATTTTTTTCGGGAAAGATCTCATCCGAGGGTTTTTTGGGATCGGCCAATCCGATTCTGACATTAAGAAGTCTGTAAGGATAACGGAAGGTCCTGTTAGGATAATGTGATTATACTTTTCATTTTGAATTTTTAGTCAAACTAATGAAATACGAAATAACTAAAAAGGAAAAAATAAATTTTTTGCAGTTTGTATCAGAAATGTGTGTAGGTTTTACCGTATTCACGCTTTTACATGGGCGAAGTCGGGTCTAAATTCTAGTGATAAATATTTTTATACTCTATATGATGCATCATATAGAACATGCCGTGAATAACATATCATATAGAAGTATAATATATTTAGTATACCGTTTGTAACGCATCGAACCAATCATCGGATACAAAAATGAAACACCAGGGTGTTACGGATGGGTGTTAGGGTTGATTGACGCATATCCGTCCGTCTGTTTGTCTGTCAGTGAACACCATAACTTTGGACAGGATTGAACTCGAGTGTTGAAATTTTGTATAGTTAAGTTTCTCGTAAATGGCTAGGTTCTTGAACAGGTAAAATTGAACCATTCCTTCCCCATTCCCATACAAATGAAACAGTTTTTTGCCATTTTCTTGAAAACGGTGAGTCATATTGAAAAATTTATAATAGGACTTTTCATAACTCGTCCATACTTCAAAATCCAATCGGACCAAACAAATGTAATACTTTTTTCCTGTTTTCTTGAATACTGTGCATCGTATCGAAAAATTTATGAAGTTGAAATGTGTTTAGAATATGATTCTACATAACCGTTCCATGCATTCCATTCTCCCTCCTATACAAATGGATTTTTTTTAAATAAACATTTTGTCTGTCATCATATAGAATATTTGACGATTGGCCCTGGCAATTGTAGCTTTTCTTATGTTTAATTGTCCTTACATTTTCATTCCATTAAAACTTTAAAGTGCCCCGTTTGATGATGCATACTTAACATTTTTAGGAAAGAAGAAAAAAACTTATACTTCGGATGAAATTGAAAATACAATGATTGCCAGTCTGTCGGATAGTGAAGATAAATTGAATGAAATTCATCTTGATTCCAGCGCTGTCGAAAGCAAATTGAAACCGATAGAGTTGAATATTGATGATGAAAATGGAATTGCTGAAAAAAAATTAACACACAAAGAAAAGAAGAAACTAAAGAAACAACTGGAATACGAGAGGCAAGTTGAAATATTAACTAAAAAGGGTGGACAAGGTCAATCAGAATTAGAAAGTAATTTTACAATGTCACAAGTTGAAAAAAGTGGTGGCAAGCGCACTGGACTAGAACATGCCGTGGATATTAAAATTGAAAACTTCACAATATCCGCTAAAGGAAATGATTTATTTGTAAATGCTAACTTATTAATTGCGAATGGCAGACGATATGGTTTGGTTGGACCGAATGGGTAATTTTGAAATATCACTTTAAAATTCGAAAAAATAAGTTCTATTATTTTTATAGTCATGGAAAAACTACTTTGCTACGACATATAGCATCGAGAGCATTTGCAATTCCTCCAACAATAGATGTGCTACTTTGTGAGCAAGAAGTGGTGGCTGATGAAAATACGGCTGTAGAAACAATTTTGAAGGCGGATGTAAGACGTACTAAATTAATGAATGCATGTCGAGACTTAGAAGTGGATGCTGAAAGTAATTTTTTTTTGTCAAAGTATTTCCTTCTCATTTGCATATTTTTTAGATGGTGATTTGGAAGTTCAAGAGAAGTTAAATGAGATATATGCTGAATTAAAGGCGATTCAAGCGGACTCTGCGGAACCAAGGGCACGAAGAATTCTAGCTGGGCTCGGTTTTTCAACAGCAATGCAAAATCGTCAAACAAAAAATTTTTCTGGCGGTTGGAGAATGCGCGTTTCTTTAGCTAGAGCACTGTATTTGGAACCAACTTTGTTAATGTTGGACGAACCTACGAACCATTTAGATTTAAATGCAGTCATATGGCTTGATAAGTATTTTTTTAAAGAATAAATTAATTTTTTTCGGTCTAACGTCATATTTTTTAGTTATTTGCAGGGCTGGAAAAAAACACTGTTAATTGTGTCCCACGATCAAAGTTTCTTGGATAATGTTTGTAACGAAATCATACATTTAGATACTAAAAAACTATATTATTACAAGGGAAACTACTCAATGTTTAAAAAAATGTTTGTTCAGAAGAGGAAGGAAATGATAAAAGAATTCGAAAAACAGGAAAAACGTATTAAGGAACTAAAAGCCCATGGACAATCTAAAAAAGCTGCTGTAAGTCTTTCTATGCATTCAACCCATTTGCATCATTTGAACAGGTGGAAAAATTGCCCTTATCACCAATTTTTTTTTTGATCGCATCTAATACTAAGTTCACACTGACGCAAAATCACGTAATTTTGCGAAATGATTTAGATCTTAAACCAAAGTGTTCACACAGAGGTTGTAGTAATTTTGTTTGACATTTCAACTACGTTAGTTCAAAAATGGATCGAGGAATTTCGTGTAGGATTACTATGAATTTTAGTAATATGATGAATAATACAATTCAAAACATCGATGAAATATGTGCAAACAGAATTAGACACTTCAGACGAAAATGGGAATTATCTGTAATGAAAATAAACAATTATTTTCCATTTCATATCTAATCGCATCAAAAACTGGTTCATTTTTTTTTTGCCCCGCGTAGGCTGTTTACGAATATATCCTCTTCGCGTGCGCAACACGGCTTCTTTTTCTTATATTTCCATTTTTCCAATGCAGCACAAATGTCAAAACTGATGTGCTGAAGAGAGCTGAATGAGTGATGCAGGGTTGTCTCCATTGTTTTTGCTTGATTTCGTTCGTAATTTTGTGGAAATTGCATACTTTTAGTGATTTTGAAAACAGGTTAATGTACTGGAAATCTCGTGATTTCGAGCAAGATTTCGTTCAAAATTACGAAAATCTTCAAAATTACGTAATTTTGCGTTGGTGTGAACATAGTATAAAGTAAAATTGCTCAAAACGTAAAAAAAAATACTTCAATTATTTCTTAACGTAAAAAATTACAAAGTAGTAGCGAGATAAAATGATAAAAAAAAAAATATTTATCTCGCTTTTATTTGTGTATCAGTACCCAAAAAATGTTTTTCCCCTTTTTCTCTGAATTATTACCATTAGATTACACATCTAATGTAAAAACTGTGAAATTTGCACCCAAAAATTTTGTAAGGACAACACGATTTTCTCAAAAGTTAAATTTTTGTCGGTATACAAAGTATTCAAAATATTTTAAGTCGGTAACGACAGGTCCACATTCTATACTTTTATAATATGTACAAGAAAAAGCTCTTTTTAATTGTCCTAGTTTTAATTTTGATCTGGCATTAATAAAATGATATGCAGTGCCATTTTTATCATAATGATTAATGGTATTGAAATAATCTAATTCGGGTTTTTTTTCTAGGAGAAAAAACAAAAAGAAACTTTGACCCGAAAACAGGAAAAAAATAAAGGAAAAGAGAAGAGAGCTGAGGAAGATGATGGCCCGCAAGAATTGCTAAGTAAACCTAAGGATTACATTGTTAAATTTAGATTTCCGGAACCGGCACAATTACAACCTCCTATTCTTGGATTACACAGTGAGTGGATTTGTAATTTTTTTTAACTTTTTAACATTTTAAAATTTGTTAACTAGATGTTGACTTTAACTTTCCTGAGCAAAAACCCTTATTCATAAAAGCGGATTTCGGTATTGATTTGAATAGTCGGATAGCTATTGTTGGACCGAATGGTGTTGGAAAATCAACTTTTCTCAAGCTGTTAGTCGGAGACTTGGAACCAATAAAAGGGGAAGTGAAAAAGAATCATCGTTTGGTACACACTGGCAACTATCTAATAGAAGAAATCTCTATTAATTGTTACAAATTTTTAGCACATTGGTAGATTTGACCAACATTCTGGTGAACATTTAACTGCTGAAGAATCTGCGGCTGAATATTTACAACGTTTGTTTGACTTGCAACATGAAAAAGCGCGAAAAGCTCTAGGATCATTTGGTTTGGTTAGCTATGCTCATACAATTAAAATGAAAGATCTTTCTGGTGGACAAAAGGCTCGAGTTGCATTGGCTGAATTATGTTTAAGTGCACCTGATGTTCTTATATTGGTAATTAAACTTCTTTTTAGATGTACTTTAAACCTATATTTGATTTTAAGTAATTTGAGTGCAAATCACATAAATTGTGCTATACTGTCCTTATTAAATTATCTTTTAACAATCATTGGAATGTCAACCCGTCGTAAAAAGCCTTTGATTAAAAAGCGTATCTATGAAGAAGAGATTAATAATTTGAAAGTATATTCTAACTCAACTTTCCAAGCTTGCGACTGTTATGAAATCCCTTTCAGTGAAATGAGACTCCACATTATTTAGTAAAATTGGGAAGTTCTAAAATTGGGGTTTTCGTTGGAAAATCTAATACAGTTGAGGGCCATGATGATCTCTATGCGAAATACACAGTAGCGGACAGTGATTCAAGCCTTCTTTTCAACAGTTCTTTTCAAATTACGTACGGATAACTCGAATCAAATGCTGGCATCAATCTTGCAGTTAGAACATGAAAACTTGGTTTCGAAATATTGCTGAAGTGTAATTACATCATTTGAAAATGATATCTTACCTCTTCATTTTGTTTAAGTGCTGTTACAGATGATGGGCTTATTCGAGATCATACGACAGAAGTTTCAAAACAGTTGTTTGAAATACAAAATAACTTATTTTTGGTTTGTGATGGTACCGAAAAAAGTTTTCTTGTGCAAACCTTTCACCATTTGCACATCTGATGAATATTTGGTTGAGATGTTAGGGTCATACTTAGCAAGCTAAAATGATGCTGAAATTATGAAGAATATTCTGCTCGAACCTAACGCCCAATTACTGAAAGAAGGTGACGTTTCTGTTCTTGATCGTGGATTTAGGGATATCAAGGACGATATAGAAAAAATTGGATTTAAAATGGAAATGAGGAATCATTTGTCAACTAAAGAGTGTAATGAGTCTCGTTTTGTAACAATGGGTGCATTGAGCGACCTGAGCCGCTCAGCATCGCTCTAGAGCGAAAAAGGTGGTCAGTTACTGAACGCAATCGCTACAGAGCGCATCAACTGAGCAGCTCATATTTTTTCTGAGCGTAAAAGAACTCCGCTCAGTAGCTGAGCAAATGTCAAATGAAGAATTACATAACCTCAATTCATGTGTAAAAATGACGACGGAAATAAATGGTGTTATTTATAATATTTATAGTTATTTATTTTATTTATAATACGGGAAGCCTCATGGAAGTTCTTGCTGAGCAAACGGGAATAGAAATAGTCGGCGTTGCGGAAAATGTTGACGAAAGAGTTCGGGAGTGTACTTCGGTATAGTCACCTCAAAATAATCCCGGTTTCTTTCAGGCTTCGAACTTCGAATTGAGGTTACTTCAAAATGAGTATTACATTCGTCAACCAACATTGCGATGAGTTCCAAATTTAACATATCTGACGCGCAAATACCGAATATTGTGGAAATAATTATCGGCCCGATTCCAGAATCCGTCGTAGCTTTATTACGAAGAACTGACTACGTTACGAATACGAAGAAATCAGTATTCCACGATCCGAACGGAATTGAAATTTGTGGTGCCTGATTAAAATCTAATTTCGAAAAATGAATGTCTTTGTAAAAAGGTCCCTATGCAAAACTCATAAGGAACATATTTCTGACATGGAAAAGTTTCGTGAAAAAAGTCACTTTCTTGACTTAAAACGAAAATTGTTATTAATAATGGGTTCTGCAGCGTTTGCAACTTTGTGTGTGGAAGAAGATTTATCGAAGCGAAGGACTTTAATAGTGAAACGAAAACGACAACAAATGACGGACAGCTAGGAATACTCACATTGCTCTTTTTTCTAAAATAATTCCTCTGAATTTGTTAAAAGTTACACTTATACTAAATAAACAAATAAAAATGTTAAAATTGCTTTTTGTTGTACAATTCAGACCATAAATTGAGCTAAAATAACAAGAAAATGAAGTTGCTACTCGATCTACGAAGCAAATGTATTTTCGTACATTCAGCTGTCAAATTTCCGATTCGTTCGGATTCTGTGATACCACATTTCCCCGATTCGGAATGATTTTTAGTACGAACGGATTCTGTGATACCATTTTCGAAATTTCTCCGAAAATCGCAGCTACGACGGATCCTGGAATAGGGCCGTATATCTCGGTCCATCTCCCACTATAACCCCGAATATTTTGACAGTTTTATGTGCGCGGCTCAGTAGCGGTGGATTCAGTAAACACTGAGCGGCTCAGCTGAGCGGTTTTTTGACACATACTGAGCCGCTCCAGAACGGCTCGGGTCGCTGAATGCACCCAATGATTCGCTGGGTAGTTGATTCAGTTCATGGACTTATTAAACAAAAATATCGGCTTTTAGATCATAAATTGGAAGTTGTTGCCCAAAGTTGGTGCTTTTTTTTTAAATCGCTTCATTCCTGAATAACAGATTTGGGAAACGGTTGGCATCTGATGAAGGTATGTGCAGAAATTTTGGAAAGCATAAAAGTCGAAAAAATTGTAGAAAATACTCTGGTTATTGAAGCAGAAGAGAAAGGATGGTTTCGTGGAAAAGTAATTTTTCAAGTAATCACTTCACACGATATTTTAGATTTTCCAGAAATGACGGAAAAAGATCTGAAGACCTTTTTTACTTATCGGCTCTATTCCAGAATCCGTCGTAGCTACGATTTTCGGAGAATTCGTCAAAATGGTATTCCACGATCCGAAGGAATTAAATTAATTTCGAAAACATTACGAATCGGAATATCTGGTATCATAAAATCCGACGGAATCGATCTTTTGACAGCTAAACCTACGAAAAATTTTCGCTTCGTAGATCGAGTAGCAACTTCATTTTCTTATTATTTTAGCTCAATTTATGGCCTGAATTGTACAACAAAAAGTAATTTTAACATTTTTATTTGTTTATTTAGTATAAGTGTAACTTTTAACAAATTAAGAGGAATTATTTTAGAAAAAATAGCAATTTGAGTATTCCTAAGTATTCGCTATTTGTTGTCGTTTTCGTTTCACTATTAAAGTCCTTCGCTTGGATAAATCTTCCAGACACAAAGTTGCAAACGCTGCAGAATCCATTATTAATAACAATTTTCGTTTTAAGTCAAGAAAGTGACATTTTTCACGAAACTATTCCATGTCAGAAATCTATTCCTTATGAGTTTTGCATAGGGACCTTTTTACAAAGACATTCATTTTTCGAAATTAGATTTTAATCAGGCACCACTAAGTTCAATTCCGTTCGAATCGTGGAATACTGATTTCTTCGTATTCGTAACGTAGTTAGTTCTTCGTAATAAAGCTACGACGGATTCTGGAATCGGGCCGTATATCTTATTTGGCTGAAATAGTTGATATTGAAGGAAAGCTTAATGTACAATACGTGAAAGATGAGACAAATGTACTAAAACTACAAGTTCAGTCCCGGCACATCTCTCGGAAAATATATTAAATGTTTAATCCGATACAAACCAAATAACAGCGGAATTTCTGGTTTTAACAGATTATTTAATGGAAACCGAACCCGAACTGTCATTAATGCTAATGCACCCCAATATGTATGAAATTTTTATTGAGGCAAGGGGATTCACGTGAAAAAGCATCTCAATAATAAGGGGTTTGAAATCGTACGGCAATCTCTGCGTGGAAAAGTCTGGAAATTATAATTTTTATAAGCTAAGTGCATACGTATTTTACGTTATCGCTTAACTCTTTGGATGAATTAATGTGAATGGCCGGTTAATGTTTCGCTAGGTTCGGCTTGTTCTGGAATGTGACGCAAGCAAAGGGAATTGTTTTCCACATTTTTTTTGGATTCTAGTTATTACGACGAAATATGTCATATGGTAAAAAAAAAGTTTAGGAAGTGATTTTACACAACTCTTCCAAACATAAAAAAAAGGTTTGGGCAACTTCAAGTCCGAAGGCAGGCGGCGGACTCATACTTACGCAATTTTTTATATGAAGCACCTCTTTGAAAATTGTATGTGTTAAAGGAACCTATTAGAAGAGTTTTCACACAAAAAATTGGAGGTGTGTAAAATAGGCGTAATATTGAAAAAAAAAATTAAATGAGAAATTTTTTCTACTTGTTTTAGTCCAATTTTTTTATACTTTTTTTACAATGCTGCCCCATTGGTCCCTATACAAAAAAAACTCTGGCCAGGCGTTTTCGAGTAAAACCAGATATACAATTTTGCTTTTAACCCTTCTCCCACCCGCAATAGAGGGATATGAAGATGTTATTTGTAAACATAACAAAAGCTATAATTGCCAATCTGGCAATTATTGAAAACCCGTATGGTGATATTCGTATCAAAATTCGAAAAGTTGTACCAAAATTCCACTTTGAAGTCAAACTTTCCAATAAGATTTTTTAAAATTTATTCCAATCGGATTTTGATGTATGGGAGTTTTATGTAGAATCATATCCTAAATAACTTTTGTTCTTGGACTTTTTTTTTATAAGATGCACCGTTTTTGAGATATTCACAAAAAACGTTTTCGTTCGTATGGGGGGTACCCCCCTAATGGTCAATTTTTGCCCATTAACGAACTTAGCCTCGCATTTTACGAAAAACGGATCTGCGCAAAATTTCAAGTCTCTAGCTCAATCCGTGCGCCCGCAATCCGCGCCACAGACGGACGGACATGCTAAATTCAACTTTTTTTTTATCATTCTAAACACACTGGCGTAATTAATTTTTGTGTGTGATGACGGGATCTTGGCGTGGTTTCACCACTTTGGTTTCACCATGTGTTTCTAACATTATTGCCAACATCTGGTGAAAATATGGAACTAATCCATGCTGGCCTATGCCCTTTTTCTCGACCGTTCGTGTTGCTGCCGCTTTGTCAGACATTGTGTCTTTCTAGCAACACTGCCGTTTCAATATTTTTAGCTGTGACCTCTCGTTACTTCCTACCTTTCTTCAATTTATATAGATTTTCCAAAACTTTTAGAATTTCTTAACTCACCCACATTTCCTGTACTCTGTCGTACCATCCGAAACTGTAGTTTGGCATTAAAGGACTTTCTCCTAAGCTTCGGATATATGTATAAAAAATGATAATAAATGTATATTTTTTTTCTTTTTTGCTTGTTGATGGCTAACGCTAAACTCTCATACAAGTGGTATTTATTCCACTAATAAATTTTATGTTTTATAATTGTTTGCAACAAGTCACTATTTTTACTTTCTTCTACGGAGTATAATAAAGTATTGTATTCATGAAAAATTTCGACCTCTTAATTTTGCCTAAAAAACATTTCCCGATCACTCCTGAGTCGATTGGAGTCATATTTAAAAAATGTCTTTCTGTCTGTCAGTCTGTCTGTCAGTCTGTGTACAAGATTTCTCAAAAAGTAATAGAGCTAGCGCCATGAAATTTTATAGGCATGTTGGGTCCTGAAATGGGACGATCCTATCAACTTTTGGTGGAAATCCGTTAACCGGAAGTATCCAAAATGGCGGTTTTTCAAAAATCGCAATTTCGTTTTTCTCGATTTACTCCCAAACTACGCGTTTTTTAGTGGCCTTAAGTATGACAAAACTTGGAGAAAATAAAATTTCCCACACTTTTGTCTTGAGCTATAACTCGATATCTCTACCTGTTATCGAGATAAACCGTTATTTCCAAAAAAAACAGTTTTTTGCGATTATCTCGAAAACTAACGGGTTTTTGCTGACTGAATGTATGAAGTGAATTAATGAGAATGTCATTCTGCATAATTTTGTCTTTTACCGTTATCCGTTATCTTTTACCGTTATTGAGATATTTTCATTAATATGTAAAAAATCATATGTTTGCGAATAATTTGCAAACTAACGGTTTTTCGACAAATCAGTTAAGAGAATAATTCAAGATGTTAACATTTTCTACATTTTTGCCATTTCCCGTAAATTGATATCTTTTACAGTTCTCAAGTTATCTCAAATTTTGTACGTTTTTAATATTTTTGAATAAACCAAGAATTTATTGGGAGGTCGTCTTAGGTTAACAACGCGACAGGGCTCTAGCGTAAATTGCGCAGGGTCGTAGATTTTGTAGAAGAAAGTTTTGTGTTGACCACAACTGATATTTTTTTAGCATTTTCCCTATTCAACATTAAAATAATGTCTACATCCTCAAACTGTTTTTTGGCAAAGTAATTCATCCTAAAAGTGCTTTTGCTCCTGAGTTACACATAGAGCATACATTTTGTTCTTGCCGAGATTTCGATGCATTTAGTTGAATAAATCCGCTTGATATGTCTACATACACATTGTCTGTTATTAGTGTTATGAAATTAGCTCGGTTCTTTTGTGAAATCCAGATATTTATAAATACGATAAATACCAGATATACAATTTTGCTTTTAACCCTTCTCCCACCCGCAAGCTTTTTGAAATGATAATTTTAACTTTTATTGTGTCTCTTAAATCATTTAGACAAACTTTAATAGTTATTTTCTTACCCAAGGATGAACCCACAAATAATTTAGATATTGAATCAATTGATGCACTTGCTGAAGCTATTAATGAATATAAAGGTGGAGTGGTGATCGTTACGCACGATGAACGCCTTATTCGTGAAACAGATTGTACTTTATATGTTATAGAGGATCAAACAATAAATGAGGTAATTTATTTTCGAGATTGTGTTAAAAAATTGACTAATTTCTCTTTTATAGATTGAAGGTGATTTTGATGATTATCGAAAAGAAGTGCTTGATAGCCTAGGTGAAGTTGTGAATAATCCAAGTATTGTAGCTAATGCGTCTATTTTGTAAACATCCAGTTTTTTGAAAAAAAATACCATTAAACACCGAAATTGGTCTACACTTGTTAATGGTTAAATTTTTCTTTAATTATATATATAATATATTTGTCATTAAAAGAATATTTTTTAAAAGGTTTTATTTAATTCTTATTTTGTATATCCAGCTGTCACGCGCCATGTTGTCCAAATTATCCACACTGTTTTTGTAAAGTTTCAATTATATTATTAAATTTCACGCTTCAACCTGTGAGTGATCATGCATCTGCAAGCGACCATGAAGTTGACAGAAACGTGACTTCAATTAGACTCATCAAACTAAGTTTTTAATTGCTTTCCTTTCAGTGGCGTACAGGGCCGTAGTCAGACAATGATTCTAATGAGTGGAGATTTAAATCGGTACAAAATTTAAACAACTGAAGACACGACTGGATGAAGGTGTTATGTAACAAAAATTAAATATCGAGAAATTTGAAGTTTAATATTTTTTGTTGTAAATTTTTCAAATTTATTTTCTTTTTAGTAGCATATGTTTCAAATGTCAATGTCGGTGGTACCCAACCACAGATCTCATAACTAAAATAGATATCGTGGTTTGCTATCTCAAATGTTAAAATATTACCAATTGATGATATGGGAAACGAGATAAATATATCATGCTTCGTTTTGGAATGTAGAATGTTTGTAGTTCACTTAAAAGCTAAAATTCATTTTTATACCCGTATGGTGAAACCAAAGGGTATATTAACTTTGCTTTACTGTTTGTAACGCCAAGATCCCGTCATCACACACAAAAATGAATTACAAAATTGAATTTTCCATGTCCGTCCGTCTGTCTGTCTGTCTGTGGCGCGGATGATAAAAAAAATTGAATTTTCCATGTCCGTCCGTCTGTCTGTCTGTCTGTGGTGCGGATTGCAGGCGCACGGATTGAGCTAGAGACTTGAAATTTTGCGCAGATTCGTTTTTCGTAAAATACGAGGCTAAGTTCGTTAATGGGCAAAAATGGACCACTAGGGGGGTACCCCCCATACGAACGAAAACGATTTTTGCGAATATCTCAAAAACGGTGCATCTTATCAAAAAAGTCCAAGAACAAAAGTTATTCAGGATATTATTCTACATAAAACTCCCACACATCAAAATCCGATTGGAACAAATTTTAAAAAATCGTATTGGAAAGTTTGACTTCATAATGGAATTTTGATAAAACTGTTCGCCATTCACTTAAATCACCATACGGGTTTTCAATAATTGCCAGATTGGCAATTATAGCTTTTGTTATGTTTAATTTGAAACTTGATAAATGCAAAGTTGGCAATTCTGGATTCATTTATTTATTTATTATCATTCAACAGGTACATTTTGAACCATCTGAATACTAAGTTTTAGTAAGGAAACTTATTAAATACATGCAAATATATACAAAAATATGAAATATTGAGGGAAAAAATTATTTACAGCTGTACAATGCATTCTTAATGGAATTTTTACTTAAATTAAAATTAACATCATGAGCATAGTCATTGTAGAGTCTACTCATGGCAGACATTGGTTTATAATGACCATAGTTCGTCCTATGGCCATCCAAATAAATAAATGTTTTGTCCCTGGTGGTACGAAAATGTGAATTAATACTAATCAGACTCAAAAGGTTTGGTGAGTTAATATTACCGCATAACAAATCATGAATGAAAAGCACACTTAGTATACACCTACGGTGATTAAGAGACGACATATGTAGTAACTTTAGCCTATCATCATATGGGGGAAGCAATAAACGATTCTCCCATGGCAAAAATTTCAAAGCAAATCGTAGGAATCGTTTTTGAATAGATTCAAGACGAGAAATGTGAATATTATAGTGAGGTTTCCAAACAACACACGCATATTCAAGAATGGGACGAACGAGCGAACAAAACAAAGCTTTTAAAACATAAGGATCAGAAATTTCCTTGGACCAACGCTTAACAAAACCTAACATAGAATTAGCTCGAATAATAATATTGTTAATATGAAATTTAAAGCTTAGCTTTTCGTCAAGTAAGACACCGAGGTCATTAATTTTGTCAGTTCTAGCAATTGTAGAACCATCTAAAGTGTAGGTCAACAAGCTATCATTTTTAGCTTGGCGTCCAAATGAAATAAAGGAGCATTTAGGTACGTTTAGCGTTAATCCATTTTTTATGCACCACAAGGAAAATGTATCTAGGCTTTCTTGCAGAATAAGCGAATCTTGTCTATTATGTATAACATTAAATAATTTTAAATCATCGGCAAAACCGAGAACAGATACATTTTTTGTCAGTGTAAACACATCGTTAATAAATAAATTAAACAATAAAGGTCCTAAATGGCTACCTTGTGGTACACCTGATAGAGCAACAGTGACATTAGAACGTGATGACTTGAAAACAACTTGAAAAGTTCTGTTGGAGAGATACGACTTGATCCAGCGTAATATTGCATTTGAAAACCCGGCACATTGTAGCTTAAATAATAGTATATTGTGTGGCAATTTGTCAAATGCTTTGGAAAAATCTGTATAGACACAGTCAACTCGATTTCCAGATTCAATTTCCGTTAAGCATATGTTTGTAAATTCAAGTAAGTTTGTAGTAGTAGATTTACCTTTGATAAAACCATGTTGGCTGTCACTAATTAAAGATTTACATTGAAAACTAAGTGACTCACATACGAGTGACTCAAACATTTTTGGTATAGGGGAAAGTTTTGCTATTGGTCTGTAGTTTTCTACAGAGCTTTTAGAACCCTTTTTATGGATGGGGACAACAAAAAAATGTTTCCATATATTTGGGAACACGCCAGTTGACAAGGACAAATTAAATAAGTACGTTAACGGATCAGCTAAAGCTGATTTACAATTAAGCAGAAACGCTGAAGATAAACCGTCAGGTACGTCAGAGAAATCATCGTCAAGTTTTGATAAACAATCCAAAACATTTACGGAACTAAGTGTCAAGTTATTGATAACACAACTAGGGTTATTTGTCAAGTATTTAAAATAATCATAGTCAATATTATAGTTTGATGTATTAAAAGATTCTTTAAAAAAGTCACTAAACATATGTGATATCACTGGTGGATCCTCACTAGTGGAATTTTTATAACTTAGGAGCGATGGATACTGACTAGACTTTCGTTTTGAGTTTACAAAATTCCAAAAATGTTTTGGATTATTAATAATATTAGTTTTACACTCATTTAAATAACACTGATAACAATACCTGTAATAAATATTAAATTGTTTTCTAAGTTCAGAATAAGTTACATAGTCGTCATTGCTTTTCGTTATATTAAATTTCCTCCAAGCGGAATTACGTTTATTTCTTAATTCACGAAGTGTATCATCGTACCACCATGGAGATAAAATGCGATCCCTTTTTTTAACAACGGGTACATGTTTTTTTATACCTTCAGAAATAGTTACGTAGAACGAAAGTGTAGCGGAGCCTATATGGTTGTCATTATAAATCAATGTTTGCCAATCTATATTGTTAAGAAAATAATTTAGAGAGTGAAAATCTGCTTTTTTAAAATTATAATGGAAAATGTTATTATTCAGATGGTTAGAACTAGAATTATCTAAAACAAAAATGGCTTCTAATGCTGGGTGGTCTGGAACTTCCTTAAGCAGCGGATCGTTAGCATGACTGACAATGATGCCGTCGGTATTGGAGCAAAAGATCAGGTCTAGCATTCTATTGCGAGCATTGCTGATAGAATTTACTTGCTTCAAGTCTAATGCGAAGATATTGTCCAAGAAAAAAGTTTCACAAGACGAGGTTGCATAACATATAAAAGATGAGTCCTCGTTAGATGGTGTCCATGTTACTTTTGGGAGGTTAAAGTCACCGAGTAGTAATACTTCGTCTAGCGCAGAACAGTTCGAGATGAAAGTTTCGATAGCGGATAGCACACTGCTGTAAATTTCGACCGGACTACCAGGAACAATGTAAATAACGATAACAAACACCTTTCGATCCGATAGATTAATTCTAACGCATAATAACTCCAGCGGCAAATCATGGATGATCTCTGCAGAGGCTAAATTTGACCGAACTCCAATTAGAACACCTCCACCCACGGGAGCATTAATGTCCGCATGACGATCTCGTCGAAAAATGGAGAAATTCTCGTCAAAAAGTTCGGCATTAAAAATTCCTGCATGTAGCCAGGTTTCTGTGAGGCAAACAACATCGTAGTTTGAAAGAGTGACATTTAAACGAAATTGATTAGTCTTAGTCCTGAGTCCATTGATATTTTGATAAAAAAATCTTAATGTCTGCTGTTTTGTTTTCGAAACCCCAATGTTTTGCGAGGTGTGAACTCCTTAATGAGTGTATCCGATGGCCATATAGAGGGGGTCGAGAGAATTTCAAAACAATGTTCCGGGACGCTGAGTTTAAATGAAGCGTATTCTAATGGTCGTTTTTGTCGTCGTTTGGCCAGCAGATCAAAACACTTGATCTCCTTTGTATCCTCTGTTGACAATACATTTTTAGACAAAAGCCATTGACAGACGTCTCGTGGTGTTGTTTCTGGTGCGAGGTTTGATACAAACAACATCTTGGACCGTTGTTTCCTGGTTGCCGTTAACAAAATCGGAGTATCAACACTATCAGCTGTGATCGACGAAAGTATGACAGGACTGTTGTTACTGTTATTCGAGATTTGTTTGTATTGGATTGAGTTGACACGAGCGTTCGGAGTAATATTTCTGTGTGCTGCAACGGATGGCGATGATGACGCGGTTGCCGCTAACCCAGTCATTTGAGTTAGGGAATCCGGTTCGATGATCGATGTCAACTTTGATTCCAGTGAAAAAATTTTATTATCAATATCCAATACCTGTGTTTTTAATTCCGAGATAATAGATGTATGGATGTTATTAATTTCCTCACAAATAGTTGATCTCATGCCATCAATTACACTAATAAGGGTGTTCTCAAGAATTTTTAATTTTAGATTCAAATCGGATATTGATAGTTTTTGGTTTAATGGCGACGAACAACCACTGGTTGATGTCGATAAACTCTGACGCGGTTTGTTTTGGTTATTGGTCGATTTAGTACGAGTTTCCGGTGCCATAATTCTTAAACTTGGCTAATACTTTTAATATAAAACAAAAACTAGTACTTATTACTTTTTAATTATTTGAAATAATAATAAAAACCGGTTAAATCAGAGGCAACTGAAAATACGTCCGTCCGAGTTGAAAGACTGTTGACTGTTTCTTGCATACCATAGTCATTTTACTATGGTATGCAAATTTAATCTTTATGTCGTCTGCTAAGCCAGGGAATTTAGTTTTAATTCTCTTATGAATTTTACAACAAAGTAGCCAACTTGTAAAATCGTAAGTACTTATGACTTTTTGAATACATATCAAGAATTTACAGGTATAAAAGTTTTTGATTCAGCGTATCGTTTATTAACCAATTAAGTGTTTAAGTATTCGGCCCGATTCCAGAATCCGTCGTAGCTTTATTACGAAGAACTGCGTTACGAATACGAATAAATCAGTATTCCACGATCCGAACGTAGTTGAACTTAGTGGTGCCAGATTAAAATCTGACTTCGAAAAATGAATGGCTTTGTAAAAAGGTCCCTATGCAAAACTCATAAGGAACAGATTTCTGACATGGAAAAGTTTCGTGAAAAATGTCACTTTCTTGACTTAAAACGAAAATTGTTATTAATAATGGATTCTGCAGCGTTTGCAATTTTGTGTCTGGAAGAAGATTTATCGAAGCGAAGGACTTTAATAGTGAAACGAAAACGACAACAAATAACGGATACTTAGGAATACTCACATTGCTCTTTTTAAAAGCTTTTATTTAGCTTGCCTTCGTGTCTGTTTGTCTGTCTGTTTGTCTGTCAGATCAAATCTTGCAACCCAATTTTGACCCACTCCCACTTGTCCGATTGACTTGAAATTTTGTACACTTATATAAGTCCGATGACAATACAATATTTTCACTTCGTTCTTTGTAAGGATAAGGGAAGGTCCTGTAAGGATAACGGAAGGTCCTGTAAGGATAACGTGATTATCCTTTTCTCCAAATTTTCCGGAAAAAAATCTATTCTGGGGGTTTTTGGAGTCGCTGAATCCGAATCTGTCATTAAAAAGTCGGTAAGGATAACGGAAGGTTCTGTAAGGATAACGTGATTATCCCTTTCTCCAAATTTTCCGGAAAAAAATCTATTCTGGGGGTTTTTGAGGTCGCTGGATACGATTCTCAAGTTAAAAAGCCTGTAAGGACATCTCAAATGCAAGGAAGACTAAAAAGAACAAAATAAAATTTTTTTAAAAAAAAGCTTTTATTAAAAAAGAATGCACTAAAAAGAAAAAAATAATTTTCTGGACGCTGTGTATCACAAATATAAAAGCTTTTAAAAAGCGAGATAAATGTTTATTTTATTGTTTTATGCTTTATCTCGCTTTTTAAAAGCTTTTATATTTGTGATACACAGCGCCCAGAAAATTATTTTTTTCTTTTTAGTGCAATCTTTTTTAATAAAAGCTTTTTTTAAAAAATTTTTTTTTATTTTTTTTTTCTAAAATAATTCCTTTTAATTTGTTAAAAGTTACACTTATACTAAATAAACAAATAAAAATGTTACAATTGCTTTTTGTTGTGCAATTCAGGCCATAAATTGAGCTAAAATAATAAGAAAATGAAGTTGCTACTCGATCTACGAAGCGGAAATTTTTCGTAGGTTTAGCTGTCAAAAGATCGATTCCGTCGGATTTTATGATACCAGATATTCCAATTCGTAATGTTTTCGAAATTAATTTAATTCCTTCGGATCGTGGAATACCATTTTCACGAATTCTCCGAAAATCGTAGCTATGACGGATTCTGGAATAGGGCCGATAGTTTTAAAGGCTGACTTAAAGGTGCAACACCTTAAATATCAGCGTGGATGGAATTTAAAAAAAAAATCCAAAATCTGTGCTTTGCATAGAGTTGCTGTTTTGTGCCATAAGAAGAAGAAATGGGTTTAATAATAATCCAACAGCTAGACAATTTATTTCTTCAATGAAAGCTATTTTAACTTACGCGGAAATTAGAACAAATTCCGGTAACGCGCAAGAGCTATCAAATATTTCAGTTTTAAAATCGTCTTCTTCCAAGAAAAAAAAATTAAGCACCTTTAAATGATGAACCACTATTAAATCCTGAATGTATACAAGATATTGAACGCGATTTTCAAAATTTTCCTGTTTTTGTTGAATCTCAATCAGAATTGTATACAAATATTGTTACCTACATTAGCGGATTTGTAGTTCGAAAATTAGAAAAATATTTGAATTGTCCAGAGTGCTCGATGGCCTTA
This sequence comes from Chrysopilus asiliformis, assembly GCA_964034945.1. Taxonomy (NCBI): domain Eukaryota; kingdom Metazoa; phylum Arthropoda; class Insecta; order Diptera; family Rhagionidae; genus Chrysopilus; species Chrysopilus asiliformis. Next base: position 63,225,834 of record OZ035962.1, read on the forward strand.
ATATGTCAAGAGTCCGATATTTATAGAGATTCTCTAATAGATAAAAAAATCTCCCGCCAGGTAAGTGAATTAGTTTGCATTTCAAAAAAAGGTAAAGTTGGCACCACCAAAAAGGCATATGAAAATAGAGAAAGCATTAGTGTTTTTGACCCATTTCTTTATACGGGCTTTTCAAGTAACGCGTATTCTATGGGATATATTTCTGTATACCCAACTCTCTCAGGAAATTTCTATTTACCTCAATCTAAAGTATTTTAAGTATTGATATTAAAAAGCACAATTTAAGCCGTTTAAGGTAAATTATTTAATAGAATATACAGTGTGACCTCGGTAAACGCAACCCTCGAAGAACGTAACTCCTCGGTTAACGCAACACCTAAAATTTTACACTGCTGGCTCAATAAACGCAACTTCCAATTAAGGTTGACTCGATTAACGCAACTTTTTTATAATCTGATACTGTTTCGGCCAAAAAAAGATAAAAAATAGTTACAGGAAATCTTTTATTGACTTTATTCTCTGTTCCTTGTTTTTATTTATTAAAGAATGGCTGTTACAAAACAAGCCTGTGCCAACAAAAAAACACACGAAAACTAAAATTGGCAGGCAATCGTACAATTTGTGTTAGGCAATCGTATAATTTGTGTTAGGCGAGATTATAAACTCTCAAAATGGAATTTTTGAATTGGATCATAATATTCTAGTTGAATTTTTTTGAGGCTAATCCGACTGAACTTTGATGTATGAAAAACTTGGTGTAAATACTTTTGCAGTATTCACTATTTATTTAGTATTGATTTTATCCTATTTTTGGAGCTGTTATATTGTTTAAGAACTTATGTTTGCCTTTTTGACAGATAATGTTGTGACTCGGTTAACGCAAGTGACTCGGTTATTGCAACAGGCTATGTCTACTATAGTTACGATTACCGAGGTCACACTGTAATATAAATTATAAAGTTTCATAATAATAATAACAGAGATGAAAATAAGAGTTATTTTTGTCTCTTTGTCTCTCATTTCAAGTTTCACTCACAATTAATAACGTTTTCATTCTGTGAAGCCAAAATGGGTATTTTAGACCTCGCTCGCCCAGAAGTGAGTTTATATAAAAATTGAGAAATATTTTCATCCCTGAATAATAATAATACAATTTTATACTTGAATATATGAGAGAAATGACATTTCTTGTCCTGAGCCAGTTTTATAAAAATTGGTACTCTTGAAGAACAACTAATACGCAGAGTGTTATCAAGATGAAGATCAGTTAATCTTGAGCGATATTTATTCTTCAAAAACGTAAATTTTGAGACCGAAGTTTCACATATGTATGTGGAGCCAAACATAGTAGCTAATTTTATGGCCAGATTTTTACATATACTCATCCAAAACATGCTTTGCCCAAAAATCTTCAGTAGATGTAGTTTTGTATAGTTTCAATGAAATATCTTCTTGCAAGTCAATAATTTCCATTTGAAGTGAAGATTTTGGAAGTCTGAACAAAGTCGTAGTTAATCCATTCTCCCGTTGGAGAAACTTCATAAGGATTTTGACGTGGATACGTCTTAGATTTTGGTTATAGGGGACAGATTAGAAAATCTACTTGCTGCCATGATAACAAATTGGCAATCGATGATACTCGATAGTTTGTGGTGACATCCGAACAGAAACTGTGTTTTAAAATGCGACCTATATTAAAGCATTGTTTAGGGTATTTTGTTATGTTAAACTATGTTCAATTATTTTTTTTAAAATCAAAATCTAAAATTTCACTGCCGCTATTATGCTGTTTGCTGCGTTTAATACAGATTTCACATTTATACTCTTTTTATGCTTTCTCTTTCGTTCTCTAAAGAGAGAAATTTTGAGCTCCGCGGTACTGTTCGTAAGAGTCGGAACGATCGATGTACATTTTTCGTTCCGTCCGTCCGTCTGTGGCGCGGATTGCGGGCGCACGGATTGAGCTAGAGACTTGAAATTTTGCGCAGATTGGTTTTTCGTAAAATGCAAGGCTAAGTTCGTTAATGGGTAAACATGGACCATTAGGGGGGGTACCCCCCATACGAACGAAAACGTTTTTTGCGAATATCTCAAAAACGGTGCATCTTATCCAAAAAGTGCAAGAACAAAAGTTATTTAGGATATTATTCTACATAAAACTCACATACATCAAAATCCGATTGGAATAAATTTAAAAAAATCTTGTTGGAAAGTTTGACTTCAAATTGGAATTTTGGTAGAAGTGTTCGAATTTTGATACGAATATCACCATACGGGTCTCCAATGATTGGCAGATTGGCAATTATAGCTTTTGTTATGTTTAAATAAAAATTTGTTTCTTTAATTTCATTTTTGGCGGTCCATTTATTTCCAGCCGCTTATTGCCGGGTCTTACACTATAAATTCATATTAAATGAAAAAAACTTTAATTGATTGATATATTCCATGATGTGTGAAATTAATGAATAAAAATTTTCACACCCAGTTGAAAAGATGAAATTTAAAAAAACAAATTTTTTTAATTTCAACTTTTTGAAGAAAATTATAAACTGTAGGCCTCCTGCTGGATACCTAATTATTTTTCAATTGAGCCAATTTTTTTGTGGTATATGTGGGTACACAGAGACAACGTTTTATCAACTTGGAATTTTGAATTTCCAAAAAAAAACGTTTTATCGATACACTCTAATGTACATATGTATATATGTTACAACAAAATATTAAGAAATTTACCATTAAATGAGCCGCTCACTGCACATATCGACTAAGTCCACTAATCACATAAAAATTGTGACATTACTGATGATTATTTTTTGGCTATTCTTTCTTATTAATTTTATATACTGTTAGATGAAAGCTACACTTGTGTCTATGCATTCTACAGCATTTATTTTAATTTATATTATGAAGGGAATTTTAAATAATAATGTACATTATTTCATCGCATTTCTCAACTTTTTGTTTTATGGAGTTTGTCGGAGTGTGCAGTGAGCGGCTCAAATGTAAATACAGTGGAATCCGCTTATAACGACACCGGTTATAATGACATACTGGCCAGAGCCCATAAGACTCTGTGCGTTTTGGTATTGGTTATAACCACACCGGATATAGCGACATATCGGCTTTAACGACCCCTTTTTCTACGAAAACAGAAAAAAATATCGTTTATAACGACCGAAACTTAATATCTCATAGAAAAAAATCAAAACCTGGTAGATTAAGTTTTTAACAAATGTTCAAAATTGGCCGCCATGTCAGATACCATAGTTTTTGCCCAATTTGCAAACTTGTTGCACTTCTAAACGTCATTTGCTTAAGTCATTAAATGAAAGTTGGAACTTTTCGGGAATTCCCCTAATCAGTTCTGTCAAAGTTTTGTGCTCCTACGTTGTGTTAATTCAGTTTATTTCGTAGTTTATACTGTGAATTCCACAATGAATGCTATGCGACAATTTAGTATCGAGGAAAAAGATGAAGAAGATACTACTGGTAAATAATGTTTTATGCATCACAATACATAATTTTAAAATCGGGTGAAAATTTCAGAAACAGGTTGTGTCATACCTTCACTCAATGAAGCACTTCGGGGTATTACGACATTGAGTTCATTCCTATTATTCAATAACATTTTTGATTAGATTTCAAAAGAAGCTGTGCTAAGAATTGAAAAGAAAATTGAAAAGGAGTTCTTGCACCAAAAATCCAAAAAAACAACGATTACTCAATATCTGCAGAAAAATTAAATAAATTTAATTTTTTAATGTACGGACGATTTGCAATAAAAATTTTGTATTTTAGAACTTCACACATGTATTTTAAAACCTTTAAAACTATGAATCGGTTATAACGAACAACCGGATATAACGACCAGATTTGTTGGTCCCTTGGAGGTCGTTATAACCGGATTCCACTGTATATTAAACTTGTGTTGACGAGCCTACACTAAGAGTTTAAGTGATTTATTACAATGTATAATAGACAGAAATATGTCTGCAACAATGCATAAAGTGCTTTTCCATGGCAAGCTGATAACTGAAAAAAGAATTTTACCACTTGGGGAGCTTTCATAAGAAGCTCAGGAATCGAAAAATAAAGACTACAGACATTTTAGAATAACCAACACGATAGAATCAACAAAAAAAAATTTTCTTTTAGAAAAACCCCCGACTAAAGAAAAACCCTAAAAAATTGAAAAACTCCTGAATAAAAAAAATCCTTTAAAAAGGATAAAATAATCATTACAGTAAATTTAAAAGTTGTGTGCGTCGGGAAAGCCTATTGGTCGTTGAATTTGTGGAGCAAGGTTGTCCTGATGCAAACCAATTTTAAATTTACTCCCAGGATTATATTATTTTATCCTTTTTAAAGGATTTTTTATTATTATTAGGGTTGACCTCAGTAATTTAAATATCTCGAAAGTTATGCCCCAAACAGATGAGGCGGCAACGTCGGCGATATGACACCAGTATGTGTGCATAGAGCTCATAATATAGAGAGTGGACATCCGGACTAGAGCGACTAGACATGAGTTTTTTTACTTATATTAAGTGATTTCCGTTATTTTGATAATGTGACAAAGAACGACAATTTTAAAGCTTTCCGCGCTCGTTTTCCGCGGCGGCCATTTGTACAAGTCCGGATGTCCACTCTCTATATTATAGGCTCTCTACACACATGATGGCGTGTCAACAACTACAACTTTCCAAATTTTGATATGAGTTTTTTTTATTGATATTGACCGATTTCAGTTATTTTACTAATTATTTGTGGCAAAGGATTAAATTTTTAAAGCTCTTCTTACTGATTTCTCAGCTCGGCGGCCATTTTTACACGTCCCATTGTTTATTCTCTAGATTATAGTCCAAATCCACACAAATTCAACGACCAATAGGCTTTCCCGACGCACACAAATTTTAAATTTACTGTAACGATTATTTTATCATTTTTAAAGGATTTTTTTTATTCAGGGGTTTTTCAATTTTTTAGGGTTTTTCTTTAGTCGGGGGTTTTTCAAAATTTTTATTTTGTTTTTTTTCACTCTTTTCCAAGATAACAGTGAACAAGCTTTTTATGTCCGATTGAATTTAAAGTTTTTTGGCAACCGTTTTGTATTGTAATAATTATTTAAAGATTAACAATTTTTTTCTAGTAATCTCCCTCGAATCCCGAAGCGGGATCGAAAACGGTTCAGGGAATCAAAATACACAGGGAGAGGAGAGGTAACATTAAGGGGAGAGTGAATTCTGACACACTTTCATTATTTACAACAGAATGTCAAAAACAGGATCGAAATCGATTCAGAGGATCAGAAGATACAAGGAGAGGGGATGTAAATTGAGGGGGAGGGGGAAATGTTTTACACTAAAACATTACTTTCATTATTTACAACCGAATGGCGGAAGCGGGATCGAAATAGGTTCAGTGGATCAGAAGATAGGAGAGGAGGTTTAAATTGAGGGGGGAGGGGGACTCTTGTACACCAAATTATTCCTTTCATTATTTACAACCGAATGCGGAATGCGGGATCGGAATCGGTTCAGTGGATCAGGAGATACAAGGAGGGTTTAAATTGAGGGGGGAAGGGGGACATATACCCATATCCAGCCGAATGCCAAAAACGGAGCCGAAATCGGTTGAGTGGTTCAAAAGTTATGAGGGAAGGAACCACAAACTTCGAGCCAAACGCATATACCATCTCCGCTCCGTCGGGTGTAAGAATGAAGATTTGATGAATATATTCGGCCCGATTCTAGAATCCGTCGTAGCTTTATTACGAAGAATTAACTACGTTACGAATACGAAGAAATCAGTATTCCACGATCCGAACGGAATTGAACTTAGTGGTGCCTGATTAAAATCTAATTTCGAAAAATGAATGTCTTTGTAAAAAGGTCCCTATGCAAAACTCATAAGGAACAGATTTCTGACATGGAATAGTTTCGTGACAAATGTCACTTTCTTGACTTAAAACTAAAAATTGTTATTAATAATAGATTCTGCAGCGTTTGCAATTTTGTGTCTGGAAGAAGATTTATCGAAGCGAAGGACTTTAATAGTGAAACGAAAACGACAACAAATAACGGATACTTAGGAATACTCACATTGCTCTTTTTAAAAGCTTTTATATAGCTTGCCTTCGTGTCTGTTTGTCTGTCTGTTTGTCTGTCAGATCAAATCTTGCAACCCAATTTTGACCCACTTCCACTTGTCCGATTGACTTGAAATTTTGCACACTTATATAAGTCCGATGACAATACAATATTTTCACTTCGTCCTTGTAAGGATAAGGGAAGGTCCTGTAAGGAAAACGGAAGGTCCTGTAAGGATAACGTGATTTTCCTTTTCTCCAAATTTTCCGGAAAAAAATCTATTCTGGGGGTTTTTGGGGTCGCTGAATCCGAATCTGTCATTAAAAAATCAGTAAGGATAACGGAAGGTCCTGTAAGGATAACGTGATTATCCTTTTCTCCAAATTTTCCGGAAAAAAATCTATTTTGAGGGTTTTTGAGGTCGCTAAATCCGAATCTGCCATTAAAAAGTCTGTAAGGATAAGGGAAGGTTCTGTAAGGATAACGTGATTATCCCTTTCTCCAAATTTTCCGGAAAAAAATCTATTCTGGGGGTTTTTGGGGTCGCTGAATACGATTCACAAGTTAAAAAGCCTGTAAGGACATCTCAAATGTAAGGAAGACTAAAAAGAACAAAATAAAAAAAATTAAAAATAAAAAATTTTAAAAAAAAGCTTTTATTAAAAAAGAATGCACTAAAAAGAAAAAAATAATTTTCTGGACGCTGTGTATCACAAATATAAAAGCTTTTAAAAAGCGAGATAAATGTTTATTTTATTGTTTTATGCTTTATCTCGCTTTTATTAAAAAAGAAAAAAAAGCTTTTATTAAAAAAGAATGCACTAAAAAGAAAAAAATAATTTTCTGGACGCTGTGTATCACAAATATAAAAGCTTTTAAAAAGCGAGATAAATGTTTATTTTGTTGTTTTATGCTTTATCTCGCTTTTTAAAAGCTTTTATATTTGTGATACACGGCGTCCAGAAAATTATTTTTTTCTTTTTAGTGCATTCTTTTTTAACACGTTGACGGACAGTAGAAACAAGTGAAATTCGAACAAGTGAAATTCGACAGTAGAAACAAGTGAAATTCGAAAATTGACACTAGGCTTCTACTTGTACGCTGGTAAATGCACATTTGTGCTGCTACAGCCGCAGTGTCTAAAAACGACCGTTTCGTATTGGACGGCTATTGCCGTCATGTCACATAGTGAACTTGAACTTGACGGCTATAGCCGCAACTGTCCGTCAACGTGTTAATAAAAGCTTTTTTAAAATTTTTTTTTTTATTTTTTTTTTGCTAAAATAATTCCTCTTAATTTGTTAAAAGTTACACTTATACTAAATAAACAAATAAAAATGTTAAAATTGCTTTTTGTTGTACAATTCAGGCCATAAATTGAGCTAAAATAATAAGAAAATGAAGTAGCTACTCGATCTACGAAGCGAAAATTTTTCGTAGGTTTAGCTGTCAAAAGGTCGATTCCGTCGGTATATGTTTTATTCGATATCTGGACGGCGAAACTAATTGAAAAATAAAACTAGGATCTACGCGAAACAATTTTCCCTCGTTCTCAACGTTCCAACGAAGTTGGTTTTCGAAGATTTTCCCGACGATTTTTATTTCCCATTCGCCCAGCGAGTTCTGCGGTTAATATTCAAACAATAGAATGCGAAAATTAGTCCAGACCAGAAAATTGCAAATTGGGAGCATCCAATTTTGGTTTAAATTTTTGAGAGGCTGCGACAAGGAATAGGGATTGAAAGATAGGAGATATTCGAGATTTGGCGGCGAATTCAGCAACGGGTGGCCGGTGTTGCGTCACAGCTCGGCCCTTCCTGACCTTCGCTCTCGGAATCGTCTTCTTCCTCTTCGTCGCCCAATTCAGGATAATCTGTACACCATGGCTTTAACTTATCCGAGGTGAACACGGAGTTGAATCGTCGAGTTGAGGACTCCAGGCCCTCAATGTTTCCGATAACGTATCGATCGTTCCGCGCAGTACCTCGTACGGACCTTTGCACTTCGGCTGCAGTTTTCGTGATTCACCAGTGGCTGGCGGAACATTCTCTAAAACGACTAAGTCGCCTTCGCTGTATCTAATCGGAGTTTTATGGCTGGAGTCGAAGCTCTCTTTCTATTTTTCTCTCGCTCTCGTGATGTTCGCGACGACCTCGTCACGTCTGTCCTTCATGTTGATCGGCTCGATTTCGGTGTTCTCGTCATGCAACGCTTGCAATATGCGATTCGGTACTATATCTCGGAGTCGGAAATCGAAAAGGATTTCGTTTGGACTGTATTTCGTCGTGCAATTTTTCGTGTTGTTTAAGGATCATTGAATTGTCCTCAACGATAAGTCCCAGTTTTCCGGTCGCTCGGCTGACGTTCGCAACCCAGACAAAATAGACTGGTTCGCTCTCTCGATGATACCGTTTGCACGTGGTGTACGAACAGCTGTCTTCGAATGCCGGATACCCTCTGCTCTGCAATTCAAAAGCCTTAGAGGTGAAGGCAGTACCTCTATCCGTGATGATTCGAGTCGCAGTTCCAAAGTAGATGGATATTTCTCTCAGTGCTGCCAATACGGGCTGTCTTGGTCGGTTTGACGGGTTTAAGGATGCAATATTTGCTGAAGGGGTCAATGATCCCAAGAACGTATAAATTTCCGCGGCGACTTCGGGGAAACGGTCCTAGATAATCGAGATGCATAGTTCGGAACGGAATCGGAATGACGTCATCGAAATGAAGTTCTCCTTCTGCTTTCCCATATTTTCTTTTATTGTAAATGCATTCAATACACGAAGACAAATATGCCTTGACATATTTACGTAATTTTGGGAACCATAGATCTTTGCTAACTCGTATGAAATGACTTAAGAACTCTCCATCTTGCGGTTTGTGGAACCACGAACTTTAGACTGTCGCGATCCCGGCGGTACAATCGGCTCTCCTTGACTATATACTCCTGACGAATCTGTCGCACTTGGTCGGATTTTCGCGTTCCTCCGACAATTTCCATAATTTCTCGAAGTCTTGGATCACCTCTCCGCAGGGAGGCAAGCCAATCATTCCCGCTGACATTCACAAACAATACGTTTTCGGCAACGGCGGCGATCGGTTGGAGCGGTTCGTTCGGCATTCGGCTCAACGCATCTGCATGTGGTAGTCTCTCTCCAGATCGATGGACAAACGTAGCATCAAACTCCTGCAATTTGAGGAGCCATCTGGCGATTCGCGGGTTAAGTTGCTTAGTTGCTTTCATTGTAGTTATGGCGCTACAATCGTTGACCATTCGGAATGGTTTACCCAGCAGGCAAATCTTAAAACGTTCTAACGCGGCTACGATGGCTAAAAGCTCCAACTCGAAGCTATGGAACTTTTGTTCGTTTTCGGTACAATGTCGGCTGAAATAAAATACGGATTTAAATTCTCCCGAGTCGGTTGACTGCATGAGGACTGCGGCCAGCCCTGCGAGCTTGCGTCCGTGTGGACCTCATGGACCCTGTTGGCGTCGTATAGCTCAAGAACCGGTTTGCCACAAAGTTTTTCCTTGAGTTCTTCGAATGCACGCTGATGTTCGTCACCCCAATTGAAAACAGCATCCTTTTTCAAGAGGAATGTAAGCAGTCGTGAGATAGCGGCATATGCCGGAATAAACTTCCTGAAGAATCCAGTCAGCCCTAGGAATCTTCTAATTTCGGTTTGGTTAGTCGGTTTGCTGAATTTCTCGATGGCTGCCACCTTTACTTCTCCTGACGTAATTCCTCTTGGACCGATGGCATGACCCAGAAACTTAATGTCGCGTGACAGGAATTTACATTTGGAAAGTCGCAAGGTGAGACCCTCCTCACGAATCAGCTTGAGGAACTCGACTAGAACGTCAAGGCCGCCGTTCGACTCGGAATAACGATTTCGTCCAGATAGTCAACCACTCGTCCCTTCATTCGTTTAACGATTGGCGTCATCAGGCGCCGGAAACAGCTCGGTCCGTTAACGACCCCAAACGGCATGCGAAGGAACTCGAAGTGCCCGTCGTGGGTGGTAAACGCTGTGTACTTTCGGCTAGATTCATCGATAGGTATTTGATAGTATCCCGAATTAAAATCCAAGACCGTGTAAAACTCGTTCCCTGCCAGATCAGAAAGCTGCTCTTCAACCACAGGCATGGAAAACGGCTGCTTAACCGTGACGGAATTCAATTCACGGTAGTCTATGCACATACGATCTTCTCCGTTTTCTTTCTTAACGAGAATAACAGGCGAGGAATAATTGGATTCGCTTGGCTGGACTATTCCAGTCTCCAACAGCATTTTAATGATCTCACTTACTCGGTTTCTTTTGGCGAATGGTGCTCGATAAGGTTTTAAGGCGATTGGCGTTTCAGAGGTTAGTGAAATCGACAATGAGACGGACTTAGACTTCCCCAATTGACTTGGATCTGTGGAAAAACAATCGGAAAAGTTAGTAGTGATTTCTTTTAATTGCCTGACTTCCTGCGGTGTGATTTTATCTCCCATATTTACGACATCAATAATTTTTTGTTCGAGAATACAAGTTCCGGAAGATACTACAAGTCGGGCTGATGGGCTACACACAATATCCTGTCCGAGAAGGATAGACTGCGGAATTAATTCGTCTGGTACGATGTATAAAGTTGTTTTGATTAAAACGTCATCGAACTTAATCTGCGCCTTGATGAAGTTGCTACACTGATATTCTCCTCCTCCGAAGCCACGGCGCTGCGGTTTTGGACACTGTGCCGATAAATGTCCCGGTTCAAAGCAATTATAGCAAACTGCCGGTTTTCGTGCGGTTGACGGTTGTGATGTTTCTCGGTCATCGTTGTTGTTGTTACTATTCGACGGTGGATTTCGATTTTCCTTGTTTGTTGGTGCGTCGCTTCGTTGCGGGTTAATTTGCCTGAACTGCGTCGCTTGGTTTACCAGGTATCTATTCATTGACTTGAGAAGCTCATTGGTAGTTTGAAATTCTAATCCTGCCAATGATTTTTGTATATTAACGTGATTTACTCCATTCAGGATGTATCGAATTATTGCTTGATGGCTCACTCCATGTTTATTTCCTAGGGCACACATCTTATAAAAATATTCGACAATACTCTCACCTGCTTTCCTTATTGTTCTGGCTTATTTCGCGTGCACATCGGCTTCATTATCTTGTCCCTGATCAGCTGCGCAACAAATGATTTCCACGAACTCGGCAAATCGCGACATCCTTCCATCCAGACCTTAGCAATACCTTTTAATTTCGCTTGCACAGCGCATAAAAATAATGTTTCGTCCCACTGGTACACAATTGCCAATTTGTTCACACTTTCAACAAATTGAGTCGCAGACAGTGACGTTGATTGACTGGGAACGAAATTCGGCAAAATTTCACACATGTCTCGAAGAGACCAATGATTTGACAGTCTTCCTACTGACGGGTGCGCCAACTGGTGGTGAAAAGCTTCCCTAGGTATTCCTGCTGCAGTGCCATTGGCTAGACGGTTATTCTCAGAGTTTAACTCACACCAATGTACCGAATGACATGTTGTCGATGGAAACAAGTTCGTTTCTGCCGTTGTACCCTTTTCACCAAAATATGCGGAACTTTCATTAACCGGTGGACGAATCGAATCTCGGACATTATGCGATTTCTGCCCATACATAGGGATTGAATCACGAACGGCATAAAACGGCTCACGTATTTGCGGCAATGAACTATGAAATGCGTGTGTAGTCGACGGTTGTAACGAACTGAATACGGTAGACGGCTGCGAATGTATTGTCGACAACGAACTATGAATTGCATGTGTATTGGACGGTTGTGACGAGCTAATTACGGTATACGGCGGTTGGTTAAATACGGTAAACGGCTGTTGATGTATTGTGGTATACGGCGGTTGATTAAATACGGTAAACGGCTGTTGATGGATTGTCGGTAACGAATTATTAATTGCGTATGTATTTGACGGTTGCGACGAACTAATTACGGTATACGGCGGTTGATTAAATGCGGTAAACGGCTGTGGCTGTATTGTCGGCAGCGAGTTATTAATTGTGTATGTATTGGACGGGGTGCCAACCGTATACGACGGACCACTTTCTGTGCTTGTTAGGACAAGTTCTTGCGAAGCGGGGAGGGCAGATCGGGCTTCCTGCGGCGACTCCAAACTCTGATCCGATGGGGCAACCACATGTTGCGCAGTAGTCAGCTTTTCGATCATGGCCGCCATTTCTTGGACCTTTTCTTGTAATCGGTTTGACTATCACTTATTGCACTTTCCATATCCCCTTCCGAATCGTATCTCTCGCACTCATCCAACTCGCCCGCCTCTTTTAATCGCGCGATAATTTCTGACTTCGTACCGGCCTCGCTCAACCCCCTTTGCGCACAAAGCTCCCGAAGCTGTGCCACTTTTAGTTGGTTCAGTCCCTTTGTCATCTTTTTTTTCACTCGATTTTCCGATAATATTCCCGACAATTATTTTCCGATTCTTGGTCTATTCCACTTCTGAATTTTGCCATGGACGGGACAAAAATAAAACGTTTCGGTTCGGTTATAAAAATATTTATTAAAACAAGAGCTCGTCTTTACAACCTCCGTTCTCTACCGACTCTCTAACGCTACTCCTCGGTTGTCGGCTCGGCCGGTGTTGCCGTTGCGTCACATAAGTAACATCAGCGTCTAACGCGTACATTAGTAAAGAAAGGAGAAATTTACCTACGATCAAGAAAATCGGAAAAAACTGTAAGTTATTGCAGTCTTTTTATTTAAAAGATTTGGAATGTTGGTAACAATTTTTATTGCATAAAACCAGATAATTGCGATTATATTCAATACGTTTAAATAAAATTAATGGGTACCAAACGCTTTTACGAGTCCAAGGTGTTATATCTCGGGAAATTCGTTTGAAAAAAGTTCCTTAAAAAGAGACATCGAACAAATAAAAGAGTATTTCTTAGACCATGACTATAATTAACTTTTAAATCGTATTTATTCTTTTGGTAATGACTATAATATCATACACTGATAATGAGCATATATTTTGGCGCCAGAGATTCAGTTTATGATTGCCTAGCTAGCTAGAGTTTTATTACGATTTACATGTTTAGATCGAGGAAGAAAAATTGAGAGAAAGTTTAAAACGATTTTCTTTTCTCTATAATGTGTTGTTTTTCTTGAATATTTTGGTTTTGAGATTTTTAGCTATGTTGCCGATTAATTTTGAAATTCGGATTCGTTGTGAATCAATTTAAAGTTTCGTTCTATAGAGGGGGGTGAATGAAGGGAAGCGAATATGGGGTGAGGCGAGTTTGGACTGTCTTCTGTTAAATTAGTTTCTTTCTTTCCGTTGAATTTTCAAGACATGTTCTTCGAGAGCATACCGTAGTTCATTTCTTTTAGTAAATTTTTCATTTTTCGATTTGTCTATCTAGTTTTTGTTTTGTTGTTGTTTCTTTTTCGTTTCATTGATGTAGACCCGAATATAATTTAGATTTTTTTTGAGCCCCAAGGCATGATAGAAACGTTATCATTTTGACCTGTGTTTTGGCAAGAACCACCCCACCCGACGAGCAAAAGCCCGGCCTAAGACCAGCATGCCAGGCCATAACACAGGCGGGCCGACTCCGGGGCTACCGTAGCAGAAGTTACGGTGAAGCATGTCCCGGAGTATGTTGTGCGTCCTCCCTACATATTTTTGGAGGATGTAGATAACATGTTTGTACTCTTGTTTATTTATTTAGTAGGTTTTTATTAAAGGCTATTAATAGGTCAAAATCAACAGTAAAAACCAACAGAAAACAATACGAATAACTTGTGATGGATTGGCAATATATGGCAGCGAATGACAGCAACGTTGGCTCCAGTTCCAGTTCGAGTTCTGCCGGTTTATTCAAAAAAAAAAATTTTTTAAACTGCAATTATAAAAAATACTTAAGTATTGAACATCTATACTGAATTGCTTTAAAATAAAAACTTAAGTTTGTTCGTCCAACTCGAATGGACTTGAAGCATCCCTCCATACTTTTCTTTCAACTTTCATTGTTCTTTTTTTGTAGATAGCCTCTTCCAAACACAGCTCAACAAAAGCAACGGAGTCCATTTTAATTCACGTACAATTTAAAAGAGTTTTATTTCAAATAGTTTATAAAAAGGTGTGTATTTTAAAATTTTATTGCCTGTACGACATGCACTTTGACAGTAAACAGCTGATTTCGAAGATTCGAAATTAGATTTTAATCAGGCACCACTAAGTGCAATTCCGTTCGGATCGTGGAATACTGATTTCTTCGTATTCGTAACGTAGTTAGTTCTTCGTAATAAAACTACGACGGATTCTGGAATCGGGCCGAATGTTTTCGAAATTAATTTAATTCCTACGGATCGTGGAATACCATTTTCACGAACTCTCCGAAAATCGAAGCTACGACGGATTCTGGAATAGGGCCATTCATTTTTCGAAATAGATTTTAATCAGGCACCACTAAGTTCAATTCCGTTCGGATCGTAGAATACTGATTTCTTCGTATTCGTAACGTAGTTAGTTCTTCGTAATAAAGCTACGAGGCAACGATATATATTCGAATGCTAAAAAGTATAAACGAACGTGGCGAAAGACAGACGTCATTTTGCATTTTTAGTCAGAAACAAAACGACTAAAAAGGATAAAATAAAAATAAATTAAAAGTTAAATACAAAATGACTGAAAAGGATAAAAAAAATAGCTTTAATTTAAATAATGCAGTAAAAAGGAAAAAATAATTTTTGGGTATTGTGTATTAAAAATAAAAGTGAGATAAAAACATAACAAAAGCTATAATTGCCAGTCTGGCAATTATTGAAAACCCGTATGGTGATATTCGTATCAAAATTCGAGCAGTTGTACCAAAATTCCACTTTGAAGTCAAACTTTCCAATAAGATTTTTTAAAATTTATTCCAATCGGGTTTTGATGTATGGGAGTTTTATGTAGAATCATATCCTAAATAACGTTTGTTTTTGAACTTTTTTGATGATATGCACCGTTTTTGAGATATTCACAAAAAACGTTTTCGTTCGTATACCCGCCCTAATGGTCAATTTTTGCTCATGATCGAACTTGGCCTCGCATTTTACGAAAAACGGATCTGCATAAAATTTCAAGTCTGTAGCTCAATCCGTGCGCCCGCAATCCGCGCCACAGACGGACGGACGGACATGCTGAATTCAATTTTTAAAAGCTTTTATTTAGCTTGCCTTCGTGTCTGTCTGTTTGTCTGTCTGTCAGATCAAATCTTGTAATCAAATTTTGACCCACTTCCACTCATCCGATTCACTTGACATTTTGTACACTTATATAAGTCAGATGACAATACAATATTTTCTCTACTTCGTCCTTGTAAGGATAAGGGAAGGTCCTGTGAGGATAACGTGATTATCCTTTTCTCCAAATTTTCCGGAAAAAAATCTATTCTGGGGGTTTTTTGGGGTCGCTGACTCCGAATCTGTCATTAAAAAGTCAGTAAGGATAACGGAAGGTCATGTAAGGATAACGTGATTATCCTTTTCTCCAAATTTTCCGGAAAAAATCTATTCTGGGGGTTTTTGGGGTCGCTGAATCCGAATCTGTCATTAAAAAGTCTGTAAGGATAACGGAAGGTCCTGTAAGGATAACGTGATTATCCTTTTCTCAAGTTAAAAAGCCTGTAAGGACATCTCAAATGTAAGGAAGACTAAAAAGAACAAAATAAAAAAAAATAAAAAATTTTTTTTAAAAAAAAGCTTTTATTAAAAAAGAATGCACTAAAAAGAAAAAAATAATTTTCTGGACGCTGTGTATCACAAATATAAAAGCTTTTAAAAAGCGAGATAAAGCATAAAACAATAAAATAAACATTTATCTCGCTTTTTAAAAGCTTTTATATTTGTGATACACAGCGTCCAGAAAATAATTTTTTTCTTTTTAGTGCATTTTTTTTAATTTTTTGACACAATACGACCCGAGATTGAAAAATTTCTCACATTTTGTGTCGAAGTCGGTTTTATCGTCGTCAATGCAGTTTTCAGATTTTCTAGATGAGATGTTAATTTTCCCTAGCTTCGAAGAGATTAGATTATTTTGATAACGTCAAAAAATCATTCTCTACTGGCTCAGGTTGTCTCAAAGTGACTTGTATTGACTCCTTTAATTTAAATTTTCTTTATTTTGATTATCGTTAATTAAAACTTTTACTAAATCAAAATAATCGTGCAGAATTTATATTGGTTTTGGCGTAACCGTTAGATGATTTTTCAAGCGTCTTGAATTCTCGAAATCGGGAACAATTTAAATGCCGGAAATCCTTGAGAAATCGAGAAAAATAATTCTGAAGACTACTAGTTCCACCTATCAAATATTTATGAAAAAATATTTTTTGTTATATAAAAATGGATTTTTTTGATATCATTTTATTTTATGGAACTGTGGCATCACAATTTGTCAATGTATTGTAATGTCGCCACCTTATCAATTTATCATCTTGTTCCACTATGAAAAACTATTTAAGTGTATGATGAACAAAAAACGATAAAAAAACCTTTCTGGTTTTTAGATAGATTTTATTGTTAAGTTCTCGAATGGTTACAAGCAATTGAGTTCAAAAGTTAATTCTAGGCAAGTTAAATTCAATAAAGAATATAATGCAAAACTAAAAATGGCTTAACAATAACAATATGAAAGAAACAGTGGAATGATTAGCAATGATAAATTCAATTCTTTTAAAGTAAAAACAGTTATAGTACAGAATTTGATTGAAACAAATGTGCAGCCAATTATTCACATGAGATACTATTTTATTGGCTCGATGGATGGAAAAAGTGGATGTGGTACAAGCGAATTCTCCTTTTCTTGGGTACACAAAACCGGCAACTTTTTCACAATTTCAAGTCTATAATTTGTAACTTGAACGCGTATTAAGAATTTGACTTAAACGTTACTAAACATTACTCCTCTGATATCATTGCTTACAGAGAAAATTTTGTTCGATTTGAACCCCTTTTGAACTTCAAATATTGAAAAAAAATTGAATTTTTGGCCCCTCCCTAGCAGTAAAAAAGTTACCAATAACAACTTGGTGTATATTTCTGACATCTAAAAGTAGCGCAATAAGGAAATAAGTCAAGTTAAATATCTTATTTTGTTTTTTATAGTGTACAAAAATCTTGAAATATTTTATGCTATGTAATTTTTCAGTCTGATTTTATTCAATCAAACAAATAGTGATCAACATGGATAATTGTATTAAAGGGTGTTAAAAGTTACTCGTTTAAGCAAACTAGAGACCAATAGTACCTACCTACAATTTTTTTTCATACTTTACTTTTAGTCGGGGCAGATAGGCTCAAAAACTTTTTAAGTCTTTATAAACGTTTTTCCAATATTTTTGAATTTAATTGATAAGTCTGAAGAAGATAGATAGGAAGCAGTTCGGAAGAAGGTTACGATTAAACAGTAAAAAATATTTTTTTTTATTTTATAGATGATATTTATACTCAATGAGTGAATCTTTATTTCTATACTACTTGATGTCAAGTTTTTGTGCAAACTTTTGCAAGTAGTTAACTATTTCTAGAAAAAAAACTACATTCAGTGGTAAATTCAAGATTACGTAATCTCAGAGCATTTACACTGTTTGTAGTTGTCCGTCTATATATGACAGGACGTGTTTTAAGTGCAATTCTTTCAAAACATATTTTTCATTCTAAAAATTTATAGAAGGCAGCACTTTCTTTTCCAACAGTAATAACATCGATAACGGTAGCATCTACAGTAGCGATAACAGCAATATCGACGATAACATATATGTACGTCCGATAGGCATAATGGTGGACCGCACGAATCAAATGAAAGACAACACGTTGAACATGGGTCACACATCTAAAAAATGAAACAAATAAATATTGCGAATACAAATATACATTTACTTATAAATCCTCACTTTCACTTCAAGTAGTAAAATCCACCAGAAAAAAAATCCGTTAAAAGTATTAACACTGGGGCAAAAGAAATCGTCGTCTACGATAAGTTCAAATCGTCCTAATTGATAGACCAACTGATTCAGTGTCAGAAAAGTAAGTGATTTCGCCAAATAACTTAAGTTCGCAACTTTTGCTTTTTGAATTACCAAAGCAACCTTTAATATTGATATAATTTTGTATGAACTTGGTCTAATTTTACATTTAGCGTGTTGAAAACTATACTCCAGTGTTTATTTTTAGATCTAACAGTTATTCGAATAAATAATAAACATAGGAATGGAAAATAGCTAAAAAACTACCTTCTTGAATAAATATTATTTCAAACTGAACCAAATTCTATTTTTATTTTTCATGGCATTAATTGAAATACAGTTATGTTAGTTACGATTTTTGCGTATTGATTAGCAACTAAGGGTTCAAAAAATTCTGAATAACGTAACCTGTCCCAAATGTTCCTGGCCTCGGAAATGAACTTTTTGTTGCTCTTTGATAGAGCTATTGGAATAATAAAATATGATATTGATGTATCAACCGGGAATTTCGATTTATTTATTTATTTAAAAGCATTTCCAGCTCTTACTATAATATAAGAAAGTGTTAATTTCTTTATCCTTGCATTTTGATATCCAACTTTTGAAATTATATTACCATAGGTAATAATTATCGAATTGAAAAATAGCAAATCTACAAATTCAAGGGGATAATCATCAATATGATGGGCGAAGGAATCAGACGGGTTTTGATGCATGGAAGAATTTTGTGAAATCATATGAAACACATTTTGTCTTTATAAATATTTCGATACGGGAGAAAATCACAAAAAACTATTTAAATTGTATGGAAGCAGGAAAAATGAGTAATTCGATCATGTCCATTTCAGAGTTTAGGCTCACTCACAGGCGTAACTACCTAAAAGCGAAGTGAGCAAATGCGCACAAAAAAAATTGGATTTTACTAAAAGTTTGAAAAAAAGATTTGCTTACCTCTGGAGCCCAATGAACGCAACGCGAACGCAACTAAAACGCACAAACTTTCACGCAGCGCAACATTTCAGCGGCAGAGCCCAATGGCATCTCGTGAAGTAGTACAAGTGACATAATATAAAGTGGTATAAAGTTGGCAAAATTACGAAAATGGATAATTTTGAAGCGATAATTTGCTTTGTTGGTCTTTATCTTTGTTATTTGTATGTTATGGCACTAAGGCTATCAATTTTTCCTCGAACAATATTTCCCCAACCTCACTTTATGAACTGTCAACGCAGAATTGCTGCGGCAAAGTTAGAAGTTTGCAAACTTTTGCGTTGTAGTTGCGTTCACTGCGTTCACTGTGCTCACTTCAAATGATTTCTATGGAACAAACTTGTAAGTGACAGTTTCTGCGTTCGCGTTGCGTTCATTGGGCTCCAGGCATTAAAGAGATTAATATGTGTTCGATTACAATTTTTGCTACATTTAACTTTATAAAGAGACTATACTGTCAGCGTGTCAGCTACATTTTTGACTACAGTTCGAATCAAATTTCAAACGTCAAATTTATTGAATTTCAAAACTCATGATGTTAAAAACATTTTTTTACAAGATTTACAAAATTTTTTATTTTTTTTGTTGTTTTTATCTTATTTTGTATATTATTGTATATCTTTATTGACTCGTGTAATATGCTTTTGTGTTTCCTGTTAGTCCTAGCCTTTGGTGTAAGTAGTCGGTTGTTACCTCTTGTGCCTTGATTGTGTGTTGCCCGCAGCTTATCAATGTTGAAGTTGTGTTTGTGTGTGTTGTTGACGACATTAAACATAAATTTAGCGCGCTGAATTTTAATAATTTTGTCCAATTTTACATTGCCCGTTTTAGTGTAGACTTCCTCGGTTGGCGTGCGTATATTCAGTCCGTTAATTTTTTTTAGTGCCTTTGTCATAAGTCTCTTTACCGATTTTAATAGATCATTCGAACACTGTGCCCATGTTATAACATTGTATCTGATTACCGATAGTATGTGTGCATTATAGATTATATTTTTTGTTTTTTTATTGAAATCTTTGAATCGGCCCAATACCCCTATCATCGGTGCTAATCTTTTTCTTATGTTTGAGATATGCGATGTCCAGTTTAATTTTTCGTCAATAATTAAGCCCAAGTATTTAGTCGATGTTACCCTTTTTATTTGTTGATCGTTGATTTCTATATGTATGTTGATATTCGGTTTGTTCTTTTGCTTAAAGAGTAAGAACTCAGTCTTTTTTTCGTTAATTGTGAGTTTATTTTGAAGCGTCCATTGTTTGTAATTATATAAACCTTCTTTTAATTTATTTTCAATTTCCTTTTTACATTTACCATAGTACAATATCAGAGTATCATCAGCATACGCTATGTATTTATCTCCAATTTTGGCATTTTGTAGGTTGTTGACATATAGAATGTATAAGAGTGGTCCAAGAATTGATCCCTGCGGAACTCCTGTGTCCATAAATACATTGTCACTTTTTGTATTGTCCAGTTTAAGAACATTTTGTCTTCTAGTTAAATAGCTTTTTATTAGTTGTCCTGCTTCGCCTCTAACTCCTATTTCCTCAAGTCTCCCAAGTAATATATCATGGTTAACCGTGTCGAAAGCTTTTTTTAAGTCAACGAAAAGTCCAAGTGTATATAGCCCTTTATCAAGTTTGTCATTAATGAACTCCATTGCATCTATTGTAGCTACTGAATGCTTTGTTTCTGAAAACCATATTGTTGTCTGTCTAGGATTTTATATTTAAGTACAAAGTCGTATATTCTAGAGTGTATTGCTTTCTCAAATAGTTTTCCCACCGAAGATAAAAGTGTAATAGGCCTATAATTACTTGGGTTGGTCTTTTCTCCACCTTTAAAGATTGGAACAACAATTCCATGCTTAAATATCTCTGGGAAACAGCTTTCTTGAAACATTTTGTTTATTAGCTCCACTAAGATTGGAGAGATTATATACTTTAGTTGTTTTAAGTCTTTATTTGTTATCCCGTCTTCTCCTGGAGAGCTTTTATTTTGCAGATCTTCAATCCATTTAATAACTTCCTTTTCACGAACAGGTCGTAAAAAAATCGTGTTGTCAATTATAATATTTGGAATCAGTTTTGTCGCTTTATTTTTGTCCATTTCTGCTAATTTTTTTCCTACTTCTGCAAAGTATATGTTCAGTTTATTTGCAATTGCTGTCTGATTTGTTACTTCTATTCCATCGATACTCATTTTTGAAATATTTTTCTTATCCTTTTCTTCTTTTTTTGGGTTTTTTAATATTTCATTTATTTTCTTCCATAATTTTTTGTTGTCTGCTCCAGCCCATAATATTTGTTTTTCAATATATTCTTTTTTTGCCATTCTTGTAATATTTGTGATCTGATTTTTTATTTTTTTATATTTTTCATTTACTTCCCCATTTTGTGGATTTTTCTTAAGATACTTGTATAATTTGTTTTTTTTTTTCGATCATCTTTAATATGTCTTTTGTTATCCAAGCCTTGTTTCCTCTGTGTCTTATTTTAACTATTTGTGAACTATATTGTTTAGATTCTTTTATTATGTCAATTAGTTTCTGAGCGTCAATATTATCAGATTTAGTCACTTCTTGTTTTACTTTTTTTTCAAATTGTTCAACGTTTAATTTTGGAAAGTAGTAGTTAGCCATTGGAAGCTGTTCGAAACTTACTGGTATTTCACTGCTGATATGGATTGCATTATGATCCGAGAAGTCTATTTCTTTTATGTTTATGCTGAATTGCAATTTGTTATAGATATTTTCGTCCAATATAACATGGTCTATTATTGTATTTGTTGTATTTGTTGTACGAGTAGCTTTAGTGATGTCGATTTCATTTAAAATTTTGTAGCCGCTTGAGTGAATTATATCCAAATAATTACGAACTGTATTATTTGTATCAAGTAGGTTAATATTAGAATCACATGCTAAAATCATGTTTTTATTATTCTCAAGTATGTTGTCTAGTTCAGATAAAAAGTCGTCGGTCTTTTGGTTCGGAGATTTGTATAGCGTCGCAATTTTTAAAGGTATATTAAGGCTAAGTTTTATTATTATCATGTTATAATTTTTGGATGTTAAAATTACTTCGTTCTTTATTTGTTTTTTTATGTAGATAGCAGTACCCCCTCCCCTGCTTTCTGCTCTACTGTTAAATACAGCTTGGAAACCATCAATCTTATAAAAAGCAACTTCTTCTTCATACAACCACGTTTCATTTAAAATGATTATGTCGATTTCTTTGTGTAGGTTAATATAAGTCTCTAAATCGTCCAACTTATTTCGTAGACTTCTAATGTTTATAAATAAAATATTTAAATTAATTGGTTTCATTATCAATTGATGTTAAATTGAGGTTTATTTTCTCCTTAATTCTTAGCAGCCTACGAAGGTATTGTGGACACGATATGCTATCACTGCTGTGATTGCAATCAAAGTTTTCATTTGGGTAATATTTGTGGTAGGTAATGCAGTTGATACATTTTGCCGATCTGGCATCACAGTCTTTGCTTTCATGATCCCCTGAACATTTGCGGCAGCTTTGATTATTTGTGCATTGTTTCGCACTATGTCCAAAACGTTGGCAGTTGAAACATCTAAGTACACCAACGTCCTCCTTTACAAAGTGGATTCTCCAGCCAATATTAACGTAGGAATTCACGATTTTTTTAAACGAGTTTCCATTTGTTTCGCAGTAAATTGTCCATTTGTTAGTTTTGTTGTTTTGTTTTGAGTGTACAATTTTAAAATAGTCATTTTGATCAAAATTATGATTTAAAGCGCGTAGTTCTTTATTAAATTCTTCGTCATTATACTTCCTATTTAGATTTGAGATGAAAATTTTTGGAGCGCGTAGTTTAGTTCTCGAAATAGTTAATTGATCCTTTGTTTTTTTCTTTTATTAGAGTCTCTAGCCTACTACATGCATCTGTACTTACTGTTTTAATTAGTAAACTACCGTTCTTTTTAAAATATTATAATGCTATTCAAAGAGGTTACGATATACCAAACAAGAACCTATTTTTAAATTTTCACTTGAAACTGGATGCATTTTCAACGGAATTCGAGTTATGATACCAAATGCATTACGTGGGAAAATACTAAAGGAATTACACGAGGCACATATTGGAGTTGTGCGCATGAAAGCATTAGCTAGAAGCTACGTTTGGTGGAATAAAATTGACACCGACATCGAAAAATTGGTTCGTGGATGTATCAGCTGTAGTAACATCAAAGCAAATCCGAACTCGGTGATTCCTCATTCATGGAATCCACCATGCTTGCCATTTCAACGTGTCCATATTGATTATGCAGGACCATTTCAAGAACATTATTTTCTAATACTAGTGGATGCCTACACAAGATGGGTTGAAGTCATGCCGACAAAAAGTATAACATCTTCAAAGACCATAGCCATGCTCCAAGATATTTTTGCTAGGTTTGGACTGCCCTATACACTTGTATTGGACAACGGAACTTCGTTCACATCCAACGAATTTAAACAGTTTACGCCAGTGGTTTCCAAACTTTATTTTACCACGGCTCCCTTAAAAATATTTAATCATATGGCGCCTCCCCTTCCATTTTATAAAATACTACAAACACAAAAATGTTTAGTACTAAAAAAATTATTAAGATAAACTCTTATACACAAGAAAAAACGAATAACAATATTCAATCAAGTTTTCTTTCTCAATACTTGTTAATTCAAATTCGTCATCTTCTTCGTCGATAAATGGATTCTGTATCCACGCATATTTTGTAAAATCAAGATCATCAAAATAATTCGCAAAATGAATTAACAAACCATCCAAGTGTTCCACAAATAGATTTTTGTTTGCTTCTATATTAACTTGGGCGCATAAATTTAAAAGTGGAAACATGTCAAACCTATTTTTTTCCAAATTTATCTTCCATATCTCAATTTTTTTTAATGAATGCTTTCACTTTATCTTTTTGAATCAATAAATGCATTTGTGGTCCTTGCATCGATTTATTCAAAACACTCAATTTTCCAAAAATTTCCACCAAATAGGTAAGTTTAATAATAAAATTATCATCCCTAAACATATTTGCATCCTCATTATGATTTTGTTCTAGAAAAATTGCAATTTCTTCTTTGAGTTCAAGTACCCTCTGAATCGCTTTTGCACGAGATAGCCAGCGCACTTCACAATAGTACAAAAGTGAGGTGTAAGAAGCTGCCATATCGTTACACAGCTTTGCAAATAACCTAACTTTTAATGGACTGTTTTTTATGTGGTTTACAACTTTCGTTACTTTTGTAAAAACGTAGTTAAGTTCCTCACTCATATTTTTTGATACGAGAGCTGCTCTGTGGAGCATGCAGTGCGTCCAGAGAACATCGGGTGTTTTCCTTTTAATTAGTGCTTGAAGGCCAGTTTTGTGTCCTGACATTGACTGTGGACCATCTGTACAAAGCCCCATGCAATTATTCCACAATATGCCGTTCTCATCAAAAAAATTGTCGATTATATTAAAAATTTTACTGGATGTGGCTTTGCCAGGAATTTGTTTCTGCTCATCAAGTCATTCTGCTCATCCCCATTTATGTAAATTTTCACTTTATATTTTCACAACAACACGCAATTTATAAAAACATTTTTTGTGAAAATTTAAACTTGTTTTTTACTTTTTAGTGCATTTTGAAAGTGTATAAGGTTATAAAACTTGTTTTTTAAAGTGTTTTTTTAAGAATCAAAATCTAAATTTTCACTGCCGCTGTTATGCTGCTTGTAGTACAGATTTCACATTTATACTCTTTTTATGCTTCTCCTTTATGTGTATTGAATCTGATGTATTGAAAGCCATGTAATTTCGTTCTTTTCGCTCTGAAAAGTGTCGCTTTTAACGGCAAAATCGTTTGCTGTGGTTTCCGACTCTCGTTCTTGGGAACGAAAATGATTTCTATTTAAGTTTTCGCTTCTTGTTCATAGCGGTTTGTGGGTCTCGAATAAAAAGAATGAAAGCCTCGAGCGATGGCTTTTTGGTATGATCACCGATTATATATACTATGTAATCGGTGGTATGATGCACAAACACAAGTAAGTATGCATTTTACTAGTGAGAGAACGATATTACGCTCCCAGCATTATAGTTGTGTTCAGGGTTGTGAGATTTTTGATCTTCGAAATCGTAGTAAATCGGCCGAAAAATAGTAGTAGAATCGATGAAATAGTAGTAAATTTATGTAAAACCTTCGTCATTATATATATAACTAATTTGAACGAAAGACTAGAAATGGGAGTGTTTTAAACACTGTATGTATGATATTTACTTCATACTTCTCTTTTCATAAACCAATTACTTAAAAATAAAATTATTAAATAAAATTATTATTATAAATAAAATTATTATATTATAAAATTATGAAACCGAATATCTCAAAAACGGTGCATCTTATCAAAAAAGTGCAAGAACAAAAGTTATTTAGGATATGATTCTACATAAAACTCCCATACATCAAAATCCGATTGGAATAAATTAAAAAAAAATCTAATTAGAAAGTTTGACCTCAACTGGAATTTTGATACAACTGTTCGCCGTTCACTTAAATCACCATACGGATTTTCAATAATTGCCAGATCGGCAATTATAGCTTTTGTTTATGTTTTAAATAAAAATTTGTTTCCTTAATTTCCTTTTCACTAAATTTTCTTACTTACATATCTATTGGCGATCGTTGTAGGCGGATCCACGTCTTCTGGCCGTCTCTACGAGACAGACACATTGCTTTTCAATTAAGCCCGGGGTCGAAAGATATTCTCTAAATGCATCTTTTAGCGGTTACGGTTTTGAAATCGGTTAAAAAATAACGGTGTTATAGCAGTTTGAATTTTTTGACGTGGATACTTCTTGGATTTTGGTTATGGGGGTACAAATTAGAAAATCGGCTTGCTGCCATGATAACAAATTTGCAATCGATGAAACTCGATAGTTTTTTTTTTTTTTTTTTTTTTTTTTCACTGCCGCTGTTATGCTTTGTTTGCTGCTTGTAGTACAAATTTCACATTTATACTCTTTTCATGTTTTCTTTGTGGTATTGAAAATTTTGAAGAGGCACTGGAAAGAGAACACGACGAAGTATCTTGAGGTTGAGTGAAAGCTTTTACTCTTGATTGTTTCTCTTCTCTATATGGGTTGTCCTGGTTCTGGAAATTCATTTTACTTGATTGTTTCTCTTGATTACCCAGTGTTTCCTTTAATTTCTGTATACGACGATTGTGTTTAAGATTTTAGTTGCTGTAAATTGAAATTGCTTTGTTGTTTTTATCGTGTAATTTTATTTTATTTTGATTTTTATTTGTTTTTCATCTATGGGGGTTTTCATGAATGTAAGTTCTGCAAATAACACAAAAGATTTTGGTAATAATAAACCAAGTTATGTTATTCGTTTAGTTTACTTTCGCAAATGACTGAACAACTAAGTATTACGGGGAGATGGAAGAAAATGTTTTGTGCAATTTGCGCAACTTCCGAGTACATTTATGAATAAACCCTATAACATTTTAGAATTACACATTTGTTCGTTGTGTTGCAAGTGAAATTGGATTTTTAGGTACAAGATGCCGAAATTCACCAAATTGAAAGGCACATCCCGTAACATTACGGTCAATCAAATTGTTTCTTTAGTTTCCTTTTCACTAAAATTTCTTACTTAAATATCTATTGGCGATCGTTGTAGGCGGATCCACGTCTTCTGGGCACCAATCTTGTATTGCGACGCGTCTGCATAAACGTGTCTCACAACACAAAAGTCGATCGTGTAGCTCGACGCGTCGCGCAAACTTCGACATAAACCTTAAGACGCATTGACTAGCGTCGATAAAGACTTTGGTGTTTACTTCGTTGCAATTAATTTCGTAAGAAGTGGTTTAAAACAATGCCAAAACCAAAGTAAATAACACCAAATTAAATATACATTATATGTCATTATGACAACTAAATTATAGGGAACAGACAAACAACCATCAGTTGGCGGCTATTGACAAATTTATGGGCGAAAATCCGTCACTTGCCACAGGTTCACTCGAAAAAAATGCGATGGGGAAAACCAAGAAAACGAAGTTATGGAAACTTTTACCGATGATTTAAATGCTTTCAGTGATTTCAGTGTCCTTCTAATTAGGTGTAAATTGATAGTTTTATCTTGATTCGAATTATCCAAACCGAAGATATAAATGTCGATTGCACTTATCATTTTGACAGTTCGTGAACAGTTTGCCCTAGCAATGTCAGATATGTTGACAATTAAGATCAAATAATGGAACTATTTTGATAATCAAACCCAATGTCCTCTAAATTATTTCTTTCGACACACATTGCGTCTAGATATAGGATTGCAATATTGAGTCGCGTCGATTTCTTCTCGTCGAATGAAAGACGCAGACTCGTCGCAATACAAGATTAGTGCCCTGGCCGTCTCTACGAGACAGACACCTTGCTTTTTAGGAAAAACCTTGGGATGCCATTTAATACAGGAAAATTAGGCGAAAAAAAGCATGAACCTCTTAAAAAATCCTAGTTAACACTAGATTGCCCAAGAAAGTCAAGCAGTCAAAATGACTGCTTTTGCCAATATAGGTATAACATATATATATATACCGGAAATGAAGGAGGGGGGAGGTAACTACAATTATTAATAACCGCATTTATATGTTGTGCAAAAAGTCACAAAATTCTAACAAATTGTGTCATTATATACATAATTGTTTTTCTGATTGAAATTAAAAAGCAGTCAAAATGACTTGCAGTGTTAATTGGATTTTTGCACATACCTTTATTTTGACATAACAAACAACGTTCCAAAAGTCCATTCCAAAATTACGCCGGCGTTGTTAATTATTCAAGGTCAAAGGTCCCAAAAATCAGTTTTTTACGTTTATCTCACTTTGTACAAGTTGTACGTCTTTTTGAGGTTCAGATGAAATAATCACAATAAAATTCTCTACAAATACAATTTTCTTGAAGGACAAACAGTTTTCGAGATACAAGTCGTCAAACTATGCGTCGCACAGAGGAAATTGCAATTATTCAAGGTCAAAAGTCAAAAAAATCGTAAATATCTCGCTTTGTATGGCCTGTACGCATCTTTTGTGTTCAGATGAATTGCTGCTCCGAAAATTCTCTACAATTTTTTGTAGGGTCAATAGTTTTCGAGATAGAAGTCGAGACACTGTGAACAGTACATTCGTTTCCCCACCGCCATTGAGGTAGAATGCAAAAACGGAATTCAGGAGTTCTTCCGGTGCTGGTGGAAGTAATGTACTAACTGAATTGCTCACGGGATACTATTGCCAGAAATGTGACACTTTATTTTAGCAATATACGGAGCTCCGAAAACTGAAGACTCCCTCGACAATTATCGCTACATGATTTTCGCTAAATCTACAAGACTCAATAAGGCAGTTAAATTATCTTCACTTCCACCCATAATATAAGCCGCACAACACCAGCTGTGTCGTATATATTATCAGGTGCAAACTTGGCATGGAAAAGACTTAGATCCTCAACAGTGGGGATGAACATTTAACAACAATTTCTTGCAGCCAGTTAGTACATTACTTCCACCAGCACCGAAAGAACTCCTGTGCATCAATCGTGTAACGAGACGCAGACACGAAATCGCATCTTTCATTAAGAAAAGGAATCGTGTATGGAGACGCGTCGTTGCATACTAGCGACGCGTCTTTTCGTTCAGCGACACAGTTCGAGGTGTCGCTCAGTATCATTCCGTCTGTCATTTCACAATGGAGGAACCAAAGTAAATATAATAGCCCTATTATGGAAGTCGCGCGACTCCTCGTACTGCGGCAAATCTGCCATTGCGGACTGTTTTGGTATTATGGTAGTCCGCAAGACCTGTTTTTCAAGCAATTTCAAGTATCTATTTGGCTGCGGACTCACCTTTTCCACTGACATTTCGAGGTTAGGAGCAAAAAAGACTGTAAGTAAATGATTTTTTTCTTTTTTATAAATTTATAATTAACATGTTTTTTTATATATAGATAAGGCAATGAAGCAAACCACTCAAAGACAGTTCAAAACTCTGATCGAGGAAATGGAGAAGGTCCCTGAGATCGCCAATGGGTTCTCGACAGGGAAAACAAAACAGGAGGTGAACGATTTCTGGGAGCATCTCTAATTGATTTTCTTATAATTTTCATATCAGTGCTGTTATTATCATTAAAGGAAAAAAGTGCCACACTTGGAAACATTGCTATATTTTTGAAAAATAAATAAAATCTGACAACTGAAACGAATCTTTCTCACGTTTGACAGTTCAACGCGAACCAACGCATATGATCGCAGCGAGTCTAGTCCGCAAACGGCATGCGGACTTACATAATACCAAATCACTGCGGAACGGACTTGACAGTCGCTGCGGACTGACGAGTCCGCACGACTTACATAATAGGGCTATAAGTTAAATTATAATAAATTTATATTATTTTAGGAAGGTGATGAATGAAAACCAGTGGGTAACCCTTTTAAGGTTCATGGATGAAAATAATGCCTTAGCGAGGGGCGCGTTTGATACTGGTGCCTCCGGCAACAAAAAGAAAAAAACTTTTGTGGGAGGATTTGATTTTTATTCACTTCAAGCAAAAAGTCTATTAATTATACATTACGGTTTTGAGATGAGCTGGAACGGATCATTTATGTCCCTTTAGAACCTGCGAACTACTCATAATTCACTTTTTTCTGGTGAACTTAACATAAAAACATAACAAAAGCTATAATTGCCAATCTGGCAATTATTGAAAACCCGTATGGTGATATTCGTATTAAAATTCGAACAGTTGTACAAAAATTCCACTTTGAAGTCAAGATTTTTTAAAATTTATTCCAATCGGATTTTGATGTATGGGAGTTTTATGTAGAATCATATCCTAAATAACTTTTGTTCTTAGACTTTTTTGATAAGATGAACCGTTTTCGAGATATTCACAAAAACCGTTTTCGTTCGTGTGGGGGGTACCCCCCTAATGGTCCATTTTTGCCCATTAACGAACTTAGCCTCGCATTTTACGAAAAACGGATCTGCGCAAAATTTCAAGTCTCTAGCTCAATCCGTGCGCCCGCAATCCGCGCCACAGACAGACAGACGGACAGACAGACAGACAGACGGACGGACGGACATGCAAAATTCAACTTTTTTTTATCATTCTAAACACACTGGTGTAATTCATTTTTATGTGTGATGACGGAATCTTAGCGTTACAAACGGTAAGGCAAAGTTAATATTATTATTATTATTTTATGTGTATGGGGTGGTGCTTTCTCGCCCCCTTGTCACCGCGACCTTGAGATCTATTGTGACTTCCCCATTTTACGTTAGCCACCCCTCTTCTAGATCCTTAGTGAATCTTAGAATGGTTGTGACTGGAGTCCTCTTTATGTCTTCTGGTAGTACTTGTGCCTTTCCCATTAAGGACATCCTTGTTCGCGCCAAGGCTGCGCATTCGCACAGTATGTGCTCTGCAGTTTCAACCTCCTCTAGGCAGAGTCTGCAAATGTTGTCGGCGGTTATGCCTATGTTGTGTAGGTGGTAGTTTACTAGGCAGTGACCTGTGAGGAGGCCCACCATTGTCCTCAGCTCCTGCTTATTGAGGTTTAAAAACTCTCTTGCTCTCTTTTTGGAGTAGTGGATGAATCTTTTTGATTGTCTTAATCCTGGGGGGCTTTCCCAATAGGCTACAGTTTCCTTTTCCTCCCAATTATTGATCTCCATTTTTTGGAGACTCTGCGGAATTGCGCAAAAAGGCTCTGGGCCAATATGCGTAGATTCGGCACCTTTCTTGGCCAGGAGGTCTGCTGCCTCATTACCTTCGATGCCTTCGTGGCCTGGCACCCATATTAGGGTGAGCTTATTGCGTTCGGCTAGTTTTTTCAGAATTGTCAGGCAGTCCCATACGAGCTTTGAAGTGCACATGTACCCTTTGATTGCTTTTAGGGCCGCTTGACTATCTGATATTATATAGATCTTTTGTCCTAGTGGTCTTTTAGATAGACACACTCTGGCGGACAGTTCTATTGCATAAACCTCCGCTTGGAAGATTGATGGATATTGCCCTAGGGCTTTGGATATGTTGCATTTTGGACCTGCTATTCCGATTCCGGCTTTTCCGTCCATTTTTGATCCGTCCGTATACCAGACTAGAGATCCTGTCTCCAGTCTTGGGCCTCCTTCCAACCATGTTTGGCGGTCAGGTATGACCACTTCAAACGTTTGGTTGAAGTTGGTTTTAATTGGCATGCGGTCGGATAGTAATAATGGCGTTATACTTCCATCGATTTGATCAAGTATTTTCATATGTCCTGTTCGACTGGATGTGGTTATTGCTCCATTCGCTAATAATCTTAGGGCACTAGATAGCGCCTCCCGTTTAATTGTTATATGTAGCGGCGGCATGTTTAATATGGCTTGTAATGCCGCTGTTGGACAGGTGTTCATTGCTCCAGTGATTCCTAGGCACGCAAGCCTTTGAATCTTTTGGAGTTTGTTCTGTATTGTTTTTTGTTCTACTTTAGGCCACCACACTAATGCAGCATAGGTGACCATGGGTCTTATTACCGATTGATAGACCCAATGAATCATTTTTGGTTTAAGACCCCATTTCCTTCCGAAGAGTTTTCTACAACTCCAGAATGCATGCATCTCACTATTGTTGATTTTGTTTATATGTGGGGTCCAGGTCATTTTCTGATCTAGGATAACCCCTAGGTATTTAACTTTGGTTGAGAAGTTGATCATTGTATCATTAAGGGATGGAGCCTTCAAGTTTAGCTTTTTCCTCTTTGTAAATGGTACAATGATTGCTTTGTTCGGGTTGATGCTTAGTCCATGGAAATTGCACCAACTCCAGACCAAATCTAGGGCTTTTTGCAGGAGTTTGCTTACTCTCTGTTCATTGCCGCCCCTGATTAATATCGCCAGGTCATCTGCGTAACCTTGAGCGTTAAAGCCTGCTTCTTTTAGCTTTTTTAGAATGTCGTCTACAACCAGAGACCACAGCAGAGGCGATATTACTCCTCCTTGCGGGCATCCCCTTGTGGCTCTGGCCGTTGTACGTACATTTCCTTGGCTGACGGTGATCTTCCTGCTGCTTAGCATAACTTTGATCCAGGCCACTGTGGAGGGTTCAAGCCCTTTCAAAGTTGCCGCGTTCTCTATGGATTCAAATGAGGTGTTGTCAAAAGCTCCCTCTATGTCTAGGAATGCACAAGCTGCTATCTCTTTTGATTCTAATGCTTTCTCTATGTCATGCGTAAGGCTATTTAAGGCAGTGATAGTAGATTTGCCAGCCTGATACGCATGCTGAGTTGCCTGAAGTGGTGACTTCCCAAATAGCATTTTAAGCAGCAATTATGGTGTTTATCCCCATATTTCGTCACCATGCAAGTCGCGGCGATAAGCAATTTATGTCGCAAATACGTATCTAGTTGTGCCAACGAGACGCGCAACGAGACCCATAGTGGGGAACACTTTTCTGCGGTTTGCTACGTCGCAATTATAACGACAGGGACGTAATTAGTTGCCACATGCGCGAGCGTCATCTGACGGCATTATATCACACAATTACACAAATCATCGAGCGGGTTTTCTTTCTCCCTCGAATGCTTGCTAGTAAACAGAGATGAACAAATAAAAACGTAAGCAGAAGACGAACGAGAAAAATCTAATGGCGACAAATTAATGGAAACTTTTGTGGAGTGTTATTTTATAATGGACTTTTCTTCCGGTTGCATGTCGTGATTTTAATTGCCATTAAAATTTTTCGACAATATTGGATCTGAAGTTTAAACAGATTTTAATGGGCCATCAAATTATTTTGTTTTTAATCAAAAATTTCTTTAATTTTATTTTATCGGTAAAATTTTTTTTTCTTTTGCAATGAAATTTTGATGCCAATAAAATTATGCTGTTTCAAAAATGTCTGCTATCCACTTTTTATGCAATATCCTTCAGTCATTCGCCTGAAATAAGAAATTTAATTCTCGAAACGAAATCGTTTCCATCAAATGTCAGTGAGAAATATGGCGGCTGAAGGCATCAATTTTTTTTTTGTGTTTCTCAGACGGGGAGCTTTAATGAAACTTTAGTGGTAGCAGTTTCGTCACTTTTTCCATCACACGCTTCTTCAAAATTAAACTGACGTTCAGGCTCCACAGCCAATCACTATTTCGGCCCGAAAACCATCAAATGCTGCTCTATCGCCGCAGGATTTTCATGAAGCGAATGTTGCCCCAAAGATCGTGCTCGTCACTTCTTTCGCTTCTTTTACGCGGATGTGAATTATAGGTGTAAATTTTTAATCCCGATTGTGTAAATTTCTACTCTTTCAAGTCGCAAAGAACAAATCTCATGTTCCCGTACTTTTCGATGCTGTTTGGGTTGGGTAAGTGTTCACTTCTGATGTAAATGTCGATTAATTTTTCCATCGTTTTTAGCAGGAAAGAGGTTAGGCTAATGGGACGATATGATTTGGGCTGATATTCTGGCCTAATATACCCTTTGGTTAATATACTCTTTGGTTTCACCATACGGGTATAATTAATTTCAGGTAATCCAGACATTTTTATTTTGACGTTTCTGTTGCAAGATATTTGTAGTGAGCAAAAT
Source organism: Chrysopilus asiliformis (assembly GCA_964034945.1). Classification (NCBI taxonomy): domain Eukaryota; kingdom Metazoa; phylum Arthropoda; class Insecta; order Diptera; family Rhagionidae; genus Chrysopilus; species Chrysopilus asiliformis. The sequence continues at coordinate 63,259,566 of OZ035962.1, forward strand.
TGGTCCGTATTGTGCACTCGGAAAGCTTTATTTAGCATGACCTAAGAAATTCAATCCATTGAACGTTAAAACTTTTTAGTGTCGCGATACACGATTAGAAAAACGTGTCGCGTCGATGTCGCCGTCTCAGCTCAAAGACGGAGACGCGTCTCGTTACACGATTGATGCCCTGAATTCCGTTTTTTGCAACTGCACAGAAGGTTGAGGTTCCAATTGTGGATGCAGAAAAATTTAATTACCGTGCTCCATCGTTTGCATTTTATCTCAATGGTGGTGGGGAAACGAATGTATAGTTCACAGTGTCTCGACTTCTATCTCGAAAACTATTGATCCTACAAAAAATTGCAGAGAATTTTCGGAGCAGCAATTCATCTGAACCCAATAGATGAGTGCAGGCCATTCAAAGCGAGATATTTACGATGTTTTTGACTTTTGAGTTTTGACCTTGAATAATTACAATTCCTCTGTGCGACGCATAATTTGACAACTTGTATCTCGAAAACAGTCTGTCCTACAAGAAAATTGTATTTACATTTTTTTTATGGAGAATTTTATTGTGATTAATTCATCTGGACCTCAAAAAGACGTACAACTTGTACAAAGTGAGATAAACGTAAAAAACTGATTTTTGGGACCTTTGACCTTGAATAATTAACGACGCCGGCGTAATTTTGGAATGGACTTTTGGGACGTTGTTTGTTGTCAAAATAAAGGTATGTGCAAAAATCCAGTTAACCAGGATTTTTTAAGAGGTTAAATCCTAATTTTCCTGGATTAATTGTGCGGCGAACAGTGGTTCGAGATCGTTTTCTATTGGTCAAAATTCAATATCTTTTGATCCATTGAAAGTTTTTAAATGCGGTTTTTTTTATTAAATAGAAGAGTTTTCAAGCTTTATTTATCATAAAGTTTCATCAAAATCGGGTAACTAGTTTTTGCGATATTGTCAAATAAAACTCAATTTTTTATGTTCTGTTCATTAAAGTAGTTGTTTTGATTTGAATAATTTTGAAATATCATAAAATATGATTTTTTGTTACTATTATTAAATTTTTGTGAAATTCTAGAAGTAGTTAAACATAGTATATTTGTTGTTAAAGTAGATTTTATTAGTAACACCAAATTAAATAACAATTTAACTAAAATTGGTTTATCATACAGATTTCATTAACATCGATCGTTAATTAAATTTTGTCTAGGAGTAATTCTTGTATTTTATCTATAATTTGAGAGGGGTTTGTATAATGTAATAACTTTTTAGCTTCTTCATCTAATTCCAAATGTGGCGATTTCCATTGGTGTCTAATGCTCGAAACGAATGGGTCTGATGTTACGAGCAATATGTTAAATAAGTGTTCATTTGCGCTATTCCTTGACATTTTCCTGGTGTTATTTTCTCTGAAATACCTGTAGTTTTTATTCTTTTTTTCTTGAGCTTCTTCTGATAGATCTCCAAGTGGTAGTAGATTATTTCTGATGATGTCTTCGCCATGATATAATATTTTGTGGACTGTTTGTGGCATATTTCTCCATGGGTAATTCTTGTTATATACATATATATATGTTTGGGGAAAATCCTCAATTTATTTGCAGAGATATGTGGACTTTATAGTACATAAGTTATTCTTGTTGCGGATAATTAAAGACCAAATTTCCAGCACAATAATTATCAAATCAACATATTATCTGCACCTGTGTAGCACACCTAGATGTCATAAAACTGTCCGAATCTCGAGAATTAAAGTTTTTAATATTTCGGGAAATCCCGAATCTCGAGAATTAAAATTTTCATCATTTCGGGAAATCCCGAGTCTGGAGATTGTGATTTTCTCGGGAAATCCGCAGCTCTATACAGGGTGGTCCGGATTAGGATGTCAATCCATTAACCCTTCATTCTTTGCACAATTTCATGAAAAAAAGTCCACTATACATGTGTTCGGAAATGTACCGTTATCGAACGGCAGCCATTTTAAATTTTCCCGTCGGAATTTTTCCGCACATCACTAACGAGGCTCTCACTGCCACAAATATTAACGGATTTCTATGATTTCTATGTCGTTAGATAGATAATAAAATACTGTTTTTGGATCAATTAAAAGTTTTGTGAAATACTGCAGATTTTCCTAAATAAATTGCTTTAAACAAGATTTTTTTTTGTTTTCAATCCAAAAAATTTGAGAAAGTTGCGTTTTTCTCAAATACTTGCCCTATACTTTTTTTTATTTTTTATTTTTGTATTATTCCTCTGTCAATTCCCACAAAACGCATATTTAATTTTCATTATACGATTTCTAGTTCCATAGATATAACCAAAACACTACTCCATGTTTCCACTGAAATCAAAATCAGATATTTTTCTTAATGGAATAGGCACTTCCCCGCACTTTTGGACATCGTTTGAAAAAAATACATAAAACAAAACAAAAAACATAAAACAACACGTTTTTATTTAACAATTACTACAAAAGATTTTCGAAGTGACCTCCATTTGATTGGAAATAGTTTGTTTTTCCAAAACAGTACAAGAATACAACCGTTACTACATTCGATAGTGCATGGATCTTGAAATTTTATGTATTTTTATGTATTTTTTTGTTTTATGTTTATGTTTTTTTGTTTTATGTTTTTTGTTTTGTTTTATGTATTTTTTTCATACGATGTCCAAAAGTGCGGGGAAGTGCCTATTCCATTAAGAAAAATATCTGATTTTGATTTCAGTGGAAACATGGAGTAGTGTTTTGGTTATATCTATGGAACTAGAAATCGTATAATGAAAATTAAATATGCGTTTTGTGGGGAATTGACAGAGGAATAATACAAAAATAAAAAATAAAAAAAAGTATAGGGCAAGTATTTGAGAAAAACGCAACTTTCTCAAATTTTTTGGATTGAAAACAAAAAAAAATCTTGTTTAAAGCCATTTATTTAGGAAAATCTGCAGTATTTCACAAAACTTTTAATTGATCCAAAAACAGTATTTTATTATCTATCTAACGACATAGAAATCATAGAAATCCGTTAATATTTGTGGCAGTGAGAGCCTCGTTAGTGATGTGCGGAAAAATTCCGACGGGAAAATTTAAAATGGCTGCCGTTCGATAACGGTACATTTCCGAACACATGTATAGTGGACTTTTTTTCATGAAATTGTGCAAAGAATGAAGGGTTAATGGATTGACATCCTAATCCGGACCACCCTGTATGTCTGTCTTAACACTTTCAATGCAGGTCATAAAATTATAAAAATACAAAGATTGACGTCTAAGAGCAGGTTTTAACCAGCCAGCATTTTATAACACTTCGATATTGTATTAAATAAAATATATCACTAGTTTGCTTTCCTGTTTTTGACATAATACTAGCATATCCTACGTTGACAGCTTAACGTTTTTTGTATAAATTTTAGAATGCCAAAAAACCATAAATAACTTAAAAACTTTTCGGAAAAAACGTTATCCTTACAGGACCTTCCGTTTAGAATTTGAAAAATCTAACCCCCGATTCGCGATCATTGACCCCGGAAACCCCCTTATGCAGATAATTTCCGGGAAAAGGATATTTATTATCCTTACAGGACCTGCCGTTTCGAATTTTAAAAATCTAACATAGCTAAAAACCTGCTCCTGGCAACGCAGATCATTTTGCAAAAAACCGCGTAAAAATCGGTCCAGTAGTTTTTGAGTTTTGTAACCTCAAATCAACAGACCAACCAACCAAAAAACTTCCATTTTTATATATATAGCTTAATTAAAACGCCTCTAGCGCCTCAATACGGGTACTTACGGCAACAAAACCATATATGGAATTAAAGGTAATTGTTGTGGCTATAACTTAAAAAAAATTTCAACTTGACGTCTGTTGACGGGCAAAAGTTATGATCTTTCAAACTTCAAATTTATATGAAAAAAGTGTTCCTAATAAATATTTAATTATAATTAACTTAAAAATAGTTCAGGTTCCAAATTAACTCAGAATTATAGGGAAAGTTCCACTCATTCAAATAAAAAAAAAACGAATGTAAAATCTTAGAAAATGTGAAAGTTGTGTTCACTTAAAGTTGGTAAAAAATCAAGAAATTTACTTTTTGGCAAAATTTAAAAAAAGTTTCTATTTCAATGCTTCCGCAAAGACACATTTTTAAAGATATTGACCTAATATTTTTTATTCCCGACTTTTGAACTATTTACTATCAAATTTGATCAAAAAAAATCAAATTGGTTATCACAAAAAAATTGAATTTTGGCCAATGGATTTTAATCCTGAACCACTGTGCGGCGGTCGAGCGTATAAATTCTAAATATGTTTTCGAAAGCAAAATATCTTCACAATCTACCTAGCGACGTGCGTCGTTATAGTGTATTTTTTTCCAAAAAATTGAAAACTCAAGAGCTAATTGAGGTAGAAAGTTGAAGTTATATGTAAGAAAGATTAAAATTGAGGTAATCGGCTCGACGTACAGTGTCTGAATTTAAGTCCGCTGACCGGTTTTTCAATATTTATTGCGTCTGTAGCGAAGTCTGGCAACCTGTTGGTAGATATTACACGAAAAATAAAATTCTAGAGACTACATCGACACAAGGCCCAATTAACCATAGGGCTAATTGGGCTACAGCCCAGGGGCGCCATCGATCCGAGGCGATGAAATTTTGATTGCTTTTTTTAATTTTCTTTATATTTAGCGTATCTGTAATTTAAGTTAGTACTGTGTTCAATGTTATATTTTTTTCTCATCCATATAAACCATGTATGTAAAATTCTCTCGTCGTTATGGCAGCTGTTATTACCGATTGAGCATACCTTGTATTTTTGGATCATGAATTATTCACACAGTTCTCTTTTTTAAAGTTTCTAAATGACTAGTGTTTTTTTTTGCAATAGATGGCACTTTCATAATAAATAAACTGAAAGCGAACGAAATAAAAAAACGGAAATCTGCATATGATCGCATTGCCACTAAATTTGGAATTTTAATGAATTTAAAACATTTCGACGAAAATATGATACGTGAAAAAGCAACTATTTTATATAAAGATTACCCAGATGATCTTGAATATGGTCTAATCGAAGAATGTTTACATTTTAAACATGTAAATTTAATATCCGATAGCTTAACAGCATTATCTATATCTGAGCAAATTTTAAGAACAATAATTAAATCGCAAATTGAATGCACTTTTCCCAATATAACAACAGCTCTACGAATATATTTAAGTATCGCCTGTACAAATTGTAGTGGAGAAAGGTCGTTTTCAACTCTCAAGCGCATAAAAAATCATCTAAGATCATCTATAGGACAATACAAATTAAATAATTTAAGTATTTTATCAATAGAATCGGATGTCCTAGAGAAACTGGATCACAAGAAAATTATAGATAAATTTGCCCACAATAAATGCCGCAAAAGAAATATTTAAATTAAAAATTAATATTTAATTCACATATTTATAAAAATTTTTGAATTTTCTTTTGCGTAAATATATATTTAAGTTTTGAATTAAAGAATATTTTAAAAAATAAAATTGAATTATTACAATAAAACTATGTAAGGGTGCAAAATTTTATTTAGCCCAGGGCGCTCAAACTTGTTAATACGGCTCGACAGAGGGTTCGGATTCGGATATTTGCAATTAGCAGTATTGTACACTTTTCTCATCCTCGTCCATACATTCACTCATAATTACACTTTATAAAAATATTTCTTGTCACTCATTCTTCTGAAAGCTGCGATGTGATTCCTACAAAAAAAATTCAACTGATGTTTCTGCAGATATATTTCGAGTTGATTTTATTCTCTGTAGTGATGTCTGTAGCTGGCTTAAAAACATTTTAGCAACCGTGACGTCATTCGTATTTATTTTAAAGCAGTGTTTCTCAAACTTATTTGTGCCATGCCCTCGATTTCGTTTGATCAGATCAAGGATATCCATCCATATGTAAGCGGAATCCTTTACAAGATTGTTTCTGTTTCTCAACACTCTTGTAAAGGATTCCGCTTACATATGGATGGATATCCTTGATCTGACCAATCGAAATCGTGGTTTCATTGAAACAGTATCTACGAAAGAAAAAAAAAAATTTTTTGTCGTAATTTCGTTTTAAGTTTCAAGAATTTTCAACGGTAAAGTGAGTTTGCAAGGAATGGGACCGCGTAAAAACGGGGATCCACTTTACTAAATGTAATGTATTTCTATATGAATCTCATATAGAGTATATAATTGTTCGACAAAGCTGCTTTGGTTACTGCCCAAAGCTTCTTCGAAAAATTTACAATTACTGAGTCAGAAAAATAAACTTTTTTTTTGTTCTACTTGGACATAGAAAGCTATGTAATAGTCGGAATAAAACTTTGATATCTAAAATTGTTTACCGATATGCTATTTTTCTAGGTGATGAAATGTTTAAGAACCTGTTTAAGATGAAATGTTTAGAATGAAACGGTTAAGAAGCTTAAAAAAATGTATAGATGTATATTTCTACAGGGTTTCAAGAAAAATAAAAAAGACGCGATATTTTATTATAGTGAAATAAATATTGAAATTCATTTGCTACAATTTTCTTTGTGATACATTTAACTATCTTTTAAAATTATTTCTGGGCCACCACCATAAATTCCATGAAAAAAATTCCAGAGAGTTGCGTTAATTTGAGCATAATCGGAACCCGGTCTAACATTTGTAATAGGCATTGTGTCAGATAATGATGCTACTGATGTATTATTAATGGGACCAGGTTCTTCGGTTGTCAACCCTCTAGCAAAAAGTTGCCATTGTCTAAACCACGACATTGAAATAGCATAAATAGTAGTCGGTGTATTTTGAGTTTGGAATTCTTCATTATACATTGTGAAAACCTCCAGTTCAGTCTGTTGACGCCGTGACAAGGATTCAGCCGTTTTTCTGCATGTGTCACATTCAAATAAATGATTACACGCCGGTCCTCCGCCAAATTTTTTGTACAAGAAATCCCAAACAGGTTGTCGTAATGGCACAGTCAAACGTTCAATTAATGTTGCTTTACATGGTGGCAAACCACCGTGTGGACATAGTAATGACCAATTATCAATAGGGCCAGGTTCCGCAAATGTATTAAATCGGCTAATCCATTGTTTAGATACGAAAAATTGAATATCAGAAGCATGATGTGATTTTTTTTCAGACAACTTATGCGCTTCAGATCGAATTGCCAACATTTGCGGATTAATCTTTCTGTAGAATAGCACATATGCTTGGCAATTACGCACAATTTCTGGGGAAACTTCTGTCACAAGTTGATCGTCAAATTCAATCCATTTTCCGGTTAGTTCATGCTTAGCAAAACTGGTGTAGTGTCCACCTCCTACTGTTCCGTGATGACAAATAACAGCTGTAAGGTCATACGTACAAATTTGTGATTTACAATCCTGATGAACGTAGGGTTGCATGTCAAGTCCTACTAATGGAAAGTGTATAGGACTTGAGATTTTTGAACTATATGATAAATCATGTCGAAAACGCTTCAAGTGGATGCACAACATTTCTGGCAAGGCTAAAACTCGAGAAAATTTGATTCCATTTCGGAGTTTTTTGCATTTTTCGCAGCTGTTTTAAAAACAAAATTATTTTCTGAATTATATATATATTAGAAAGCTTTATGATACCTGTACATATTATCACCTTTTAACTCGTCGGCACTGAAAAAGGCGGCCATACAATCATGTAGTGATATTGCTGGACCCCAAAACCACGATCTTAACCAATTCCAAAACCACCAAAACCAGCCGTCTTGACCGGCCTGGTATACAACATCTGTGCATGTAATACCATTCGGATTTTGATTAATGGTTGTTACAATTCCTGACTGGTGTAAAACAGCTATATGGTCTTTGCTAGGGATAGGTAAGGAAAGGTCTTGGAATGTTTCTTCTCTTGTTGAAACTCTATCACACGTCAAACATTGCACAGATGACGAAAGTTTTCCATCAAAAATATCACTGATTATAGATCGGTACAAAGGTTTTGTAATATGTTCACTGCTTGAATACGACATATTGGAAGTATATATATTACGTCTTTGGTTTGATATGGGGCTCGGTGGGGGAGAGCTTCTGTTAATGTAACTGTGCGAAGTAATAATTTCTTCAGACAAACTAGATTGTTCCGACACACCACTATCACATGTTTCATATTCCGCCTCAGATTGAGAGGGTGATGGAGATGAACATGGAGACTCATTTTCATTTTCAAAGTGTGAAAATCTATGTGTGAAAAACACTTCTGGTGGAGTAGGCACTACCTCTTTCAATTCTTCATGCAATTGATCCATAAAACATCGTAAAAACTCTTGAGTATCATGTTGCTGAAACCCCCTGAACATTGGATGAACATTTCGTATTCCATTTAATATTCCTCTTGGAATTATGTAACCTAAAAAAATATGATAAAATAATGAATTTAAATAAAAAAATTTGTATATGCCATTAGTTCTTCTTTTGTTTCCCCACATATCTTTTATCAGTCTACAGTAGTTTCTTGCAAGACCGGTTTTGCGATTGTTTGGATTAACTTCTGTAGCTGCTTCAATAATATCACCACATTCGAGAAAATACGCTGTTAAAGGTGGAGAATTACTGAGGGCTTGAAGAGCAGCATTCATATAACATGTGTTCGCTATATTTTGCAGGCCTACAAGACCATTCACAAAATCAGTTTCTTCCTCATCACTGGAAATTGATGAATCTCTTATTGCACAGGCAAAGTTTTGGTTATCATTGTTATATTCATTTAAAGATGAATAAGATAGGCTGTCTGTAAAAAAAACTTCTGTCTCGCAAATATAACACCAAATCCTTTGCGAGGATAAATTCATCTGCACGGAATGTTCTCTCATTAACTAAAATATAAAATCAGATAAATTAGCATTACAAAAATCTTTTCATTGTAAATATTATCTTAAAAACATAACAAAAGCTATAATTGCCAATCTGGCAATTATTGAAAACCCGTATGGTGATATTCGTATCAAAACTCGAACAGTTGTACCAAAATTCCACTTTGAAGTCAAACTTTCCAATAAGATTTTTTAAAATTTATTCCAATCGGATTTTGATGTATGGAAGTTTTATGTAGAATCATATCCTAAATAACTTTTGTTCTTGGACTTTTTTGATAAGATGCACCGTTTTCGAGATATTCACAAAAACCGTTTTCGTTCGTATGGGGGGTACCCCCCCTAATGGTCCATTTTTGCCCATTAACGAACTTAGCCTCGCATTTTACGAAAAACGGATCTGCGCAAAATTTCAAGTCTCTAGCTCAATCCGTGCGCCCGCAATCCGCGCCACAGACAGACGGACGGACGGACATGCAGGGGGGGTGGGGGGGGGGGGGGGGTACCTACCCATACGAACGAAAATGATTTTTGCGAATATCTCAAAAACGGTGCATCTTATCAAAAAAGTCCAAGAACAAAAGTTATTCAGGATATTATTCTACATAAAACTCCCATACATCAAAATCCGATTGGAACAAATTTTAAAAAATCTTATTGGAAAGTTTGACTTCATAGAATAAATTAAATACATTATTAGCTTCCTTGACTGGTTAAACTTTTTAAGTTTTAAAAATATCAAATCGGAAAAAATAACGGTAACAAGACCTGCCGTTTTGAATTTTCAAATTCCAACATCGTGATCAACTACTTTAAAAGCCCTTCAATGCCAATTTTTCCGAAAAAATTGAAAAAAAAATATTCGCGTTATCCTTACAAGACTTTAATGAATTTTCGGAAAGATGGGACTTTGCATAGTCGCATTGTTGTAACCCTAGAATGTTCACTAAATGACATACAAGAACAATGCATATGAACTTTATGACCGATTTTTATACCCGTATGGTGAAACCAAAGGGTATATTAACTTTGCTTTACCGTTTGTAACGCCAAGATCCCGTCATCGCACAAAAAAATAAATTACACCAGTGTGTTTAGAATGATAAAAATATTTAATTTTTGCATGTCCGTCCGTCTGTCTGTCTGTCTGTCTGTCCGTCTGTCTGTCTGTCTGTCTGTCCGTCTGTCTGTCTGTGGCGCGGATTGCGGGCGCACGGATTGAGCTAGAGAATTGAAATTTTGCGTGGATCCGTTTTTCGTAAAATGCGAGGCTAAGTTCGTTAATGGCCAAAAATGGACCATTAGGGGGGGTACCCCCCATACGAACGAAATCGTTTTTTGTGAATATCTCAAAAACGGTGCATCTTATCAAAAAAGTCCAAGAACAAAAGTTATTTAGGATATGATTCTACATAAAACTCCCATACATCAAAATCCGATTGGAATAAATTTAAAAAAATCTTATTGGAAAGTTTGACTTCAAATTGGAATTTTGGTATAACTGTTCGAATTTTGATACGAATATCACCATACGGGTCTCCAATGATTGCCAGATTGGCAATTATAGCTTTTGTTATGTTTAAAACATTAAATTGTAGGAACACTTGGCTTATTATGTGTTGTGCTTTTAGAGAATTCTGATGTGATAACTAATTTTACTAGTAATTTTAGATCTTGTTTGTTTGTTTGCGTTAAATAAATATTAACTATGTTCTTTAATAGTCTGTTTGATTATTTGTCAAATGACATTAAAAAAAAATAAAAAAAAAAATTTAAAAAAAAGCTTTTATTAACACGTTGACGGACAGTAGAAACAAGTGAAATTCGAACAAGTGAAATTCGACAGTAGAAACAAGTGAAATTCGAAAATTGACACTAGGCTTCTACTTGTACGCTGGTAAATGCACATTTGTGCTGCTACAGCCGCAGTGTCTAAAAACGACCGTTTCGTATTGGACGGCTATTGCCGTCATGTCACATAGTGAACTTGAACTTGACGGCTATAGCCGCAACTGTCCGTCAACGTGTTAAAAAAGAATGCACTAAAAAGAAAAAAATAATTTTCTGGACGCTGTGTATCACAAATATAAAAGCTTTTTAAAAGCGAGATAAATTTTTATTTTATTGTTTTATGCTTTATCTCGCTTTTTAAAAGCTTTTATATTTGTGATACACAGCGTCCAGAAAATTATTTTTTTCTTTTTAGTGCATTCTTTTTTAATAAAAGCTTTTTTTTAAATTTTTTTTTTTATTTTTTTTATTTTGTTCTTTTTAGTCTTCGAATATATCCTTACATTTGAGATGTCCTTACAGGCTTTTTAACTTGAGAATCGTATTCAGCGACCCCAAAAACCCCCAGAATAGATTTTTTTCCGGAAAATTTGGAGAAAGGGATACTCACGTTATCCTTACAGGACCTTCCGTTATCCTTACAGACTTTTTAATGACAGATTCGGATTCAGCGACCCCAAAAACCCCCAGAATATATTTTTTTCCGGAAAATTTGGAGAAAAGGATAATCACGTTATCCTTACAGGACCTTCCGTTATCCTTACTGACTTTTCAATGACAGATTCGGATTCAGCGACCCCAAAAACCCCCAGAATAGATTTTTTTCCGGAAAATTTGGAGAAAAGGATAATCACGTTATCCTTACAGGACCTTCCGTTATCCTTACTGACTTTTTAATGACAGATTCGGATTCAGCGACCTCAAAAACCCCCAGAATAGATTTTTTTCCGGAAAATTTGGAGAAAAGGATAATCACGTTATCCTTACAGGACCTTCCGTTATCCTTACTGACTTTTTAATGACAGATTCGGATTCAGCGACCCCAAAAACCCCCAGAATAGATTTTTTTCCGGAAAATTTGGAGAAAAGGATAATCACGTTATCCTTACAGGACCTTCCGTTATCCTTACAAGGACGAAGTAGTGAAAATATTGTATTGTCATCGGACTTATATAAGTGTGCAAAATTTCAAGTCAATCGGACAAGCGGAAGTGGGTCAAAATTGGGTTGCAAGATTTGACCCCGACAAACAGACAGACAGACAGACAAGATAGCGAGCTAAATAAAAGCTTTTAAAAAATTGAAAACGCATCTATCAGTGCCAAGAAGGATTGCCCTTTTGGGTACGGATAGATGTCCATAGAGACGATTTTCCATGCCAGAAACAGGCTCTTAGTGGGGTTTCAGAGCAAAAAAGCCTGACATATTAGGGGGAACTTTTCGGATGTGAAAACATCCACAAACATTTGTTATACTTTTTATGGCCTGTAAGCCGAGAAATTCAAATAGAGTAAAATGCTAAAAAGGTCGAGTAATGATTCAATGGTTAAACACAAACAGTACAAAACGCTCTGGCTGACTGAGCATTTTTTGCTTTCCCTTATATTGCGTATAAGGTTTGGGGTAATCAGGATATTAGTACTCGAAGCGAGTGTTACCTCACCAAATACTGTAACCCTGTGTGGAAGCTGATAAAGCAGGATCTGATTACTGTGAACTAGCTTCCATGCCAGAAACAGGCTCCTAGTGGGGTTTCCGAGAAAATATGCCTGACCTATTTGGAGGAACTTTTCGGATGTGAAAATATCCACTAAAATAATATAACATTTATTATATTTTTTAGAACTAGTCAGCCGAGAAATTCCCATAGAGAGCATTTTAATTTTAATATGCAAATATTAATTTACATTTCATATAGAAATAAGAAGACAATTTTACACTAAATTTTAACATTTTACTGACCGCCATTCACAGTAAGGACAGAAAAAGTTGTCAAAGGTGTTGCGAAGGAAGTAAAGTCTAAGACAATGAAATAGCTCAACTATTCGGTCGTCTATTTTGATATTCTTGAATTGTGGCCAGTGATTTTTTTTTAATGAATCATGCATGTTTTTATTTTCCCCAAGGGCATCTATCCGTACCAAATTTCGATGTTTTTTTGTTTCCCCCTGTTCTGTTCCTATTCAAGATGTAGTTAAATAATGAAGTTATCCTAGATTTAAAATTATTTCACAGCATGGTTGTTCATTCATACTCCTGCAACGTTTTAGATTGAAGGGTATTGGGTGAGGTTTCTCTATCAGATCATGAGCTTATAGACTTAAAGCTGGATCTGCAGAGATTTTCGTCGGACCAAGAGCGTACTCATCGAGGTTAACCTCTTGCAACGAGATAAATGGGGCGGTCTCATATGTCAAGGTTACTTTTGACCTCGCTTTCCACTAGCCCTGCTCCACCAGGGGGGGACCAAAACGTCGCTGCCCTGTATGATGGAATCAGGAAATCGCGGAGAAAAAACGGCAACCCACAGGTTGCGTAAGAGGGCAAAATTCAAAGAGAAGCTTCAAAAAACTGAAATCTGTGATCAGAAGATTCAAGAGGGATTTCTGGAAAACCTTCTGTAAGGACATGAACAACGTAGGTAAAACCTCAAGCCATCTTAGTGTGAAAGACTTGAGGCCGACAAGTTTATCTTCCTTTATGGTAAAAACTCTGGAAAGACTCCTGGATACCCATATCAGAAGCCTTCTCCAACAGAGTAATCCGTTGAGGAACCAGCACGCATATCTTAAGGGAAGATCGGTTGAAACCGGAATTCTGGATACAGATAGTGCTCTCCGTATAAAGGAAGCAAGAGTTTTAAAAAAGCGTACGTACGGGGACTCGCGCATTCTTACCTTGTCACCGAGTAGAGACCTTTGTCAGACGTGCACTGATTATATGGTCCGTACAACACAACTCGATATACATTTCTCTGCTGATATGCCCAGCAGGAAAAATTGGCCCGATTCTTCGGCGTTTACGAAAGGCAGTCACCTCTATTCTTGAAAACGGCGTTAGGAGCAAAAATCGAACGCGTTCGATTCGATTCGCTACGCAATTGGTATTCTGGAAAACGCCGGGAGCTTCGCGTTTGGTACATAAAGTATCGCATGGCAACGCGCTGTCAAACATCAGCTGATTTGATTGTTTGTTCTTAATTTTCAATAAAAGTGAAGTGTTTGAAGTGATTTGCTTCAGTAGCCATGGATTCTACGCTGATGTATCATTTATTGAGGCAAGAGGAGTTAAATTCGTTACGCCAGCAAAGAGATTTTCTAAGACACTCTTCAGATTTGATGAGATTAACCGATGAAGCGTAAGTGCATACAAATACTGGGAATCTCATAGATTTTTATTTGCAATTTTGTAGATTCAAAAAGGTTTCCGGTTCCGGTCGAATATATTGAATTTCCTCCCACAATAAATTCATCTCTATCGGCGACTTCCTCGTATATCCCTTGGCAATGTCCGGATTGTTTTTCATTTTTGAAATTAAAAATGCGAATTGGTCATTGCTTCTAGTGTGTTTTTCTTTGCACTCGTAAATGAAACGCGAGAAATTTGAAGTGAGTGATTTAACCTCAAAAAAGTGCTCCCGGCGTATTCAAGAATAACAATAATCGAATGCTTTGCAATGCGTTATTCCCAATCGAACGTTGATAGATACTGCGTATTCAAGAATACCGATTGCTCACGATCGAACACTAATCGAGCAATTGAACGTAACGCCGTATTCAAGAATAGAGGTGAGTATCTCCGTATTTACGGATGGCTCCAGCACCGGTGGAAAGACGGGTCTGGGAGTCTACTAACTGTGCTACCGCCTCTCCAAACGACTGCCTGACTTCTGAAGTGTATGTCAAACTGAGGTACTGGGGATCCAGGAATTTGCTAACCTGATATTGGCAGGGGCACTGTTAAGTCACAGTATTATTTTTTTCTCTGATAGTCAAGCAGCAATGAAGGCCCTAGCAGCGAGGACCACAAGATCCAGGGTTATCAGAGGCTGGCGAGGAGTATTGGGGATACTCTCAGCGCAGAATTTGGTCAACTTGTCATGTGCCCCAGGACATCAAGGGATTGATGGTAATGCATATACGGACGAACTGTCAAAGCTCGTTTCGTTTTGGACAAAAGTAATTTTATGTGTTGTTGTTAGTGAATTTCTACCAACAGGAACATGTACAAGAACTCTTGTCAAAAACGACACGACTAAAAGAATCGGAATGTATATACGGATCAAGGTCCGGTTTACATGCCAATTCAATCTCTTAACCCTCTCAATGGATTTGTCCTATATATGGGACAGACCTTTAAATTCCTTTAGCGGCTTCTGTAACGGTTTTTTAAACGCTTTGTTTAATTTTCATCATTGAATGGACACTTTTCTAAACACTGACCCACTATGCCTTTGTCTTTTGAAGTCTGAGTCAGTGAAACTTTAGATTTTGTGAAGGGCGATCCCGGTTGCTGCATTCGCCCAGCCATTGAGAGGGTTAAACTTACGATTAAAAAGCACTTATTTAAAAGGCAAAGGATACATGGCAGACAATCTGAATCTGCTGAATTACTAAAGCCATGTGGCCGACATTGGATCCAAAATGGTCCCTTAAGCTCCTGTCTTTCTCCAGGCCCTGGCTCAGACAGCTAATCGGTATTATCACGGGTCACTGCCTGATTGGCAGACACGCTAGTAGAATGGAAGTGAAAGCGGAAATTATTTTTAGGTTCTGTAAAGAAATTGACGTTGAAGCTAGCGCACTTTCTTTGCACATGCTCAGCGCGCAGCAGACTTAAAGTCTTGGGGGGTACTTCTTTCAGGATCTGGGTGAACCGACGTAAAACTGGAGAACATTTTAACGTTCTTCAAGAGGAACAGCATCATCAAGGAACCACTTTCCACGGCTTCTTAGAAGGTACTCTATGTATCTTAGAGGCTAGTGATCGTGCTGAGATTCAACACCCTTCTTCACCATATCATTAGCAACTTAGAAAGAATATTCTTGGGTTAAGCACTGCCAGTAAAATATGACGTAATAGGACATGAAATATCTTAACAGATATTTTATTAGCTTATCTTATGCATATGCAACCATCAGAACAGTGTGTAGACGAAGCTGATCCAAAGTATACAGACTAAAAAAAGGATTTGTATGGCCTTTAACGCGAATGGGAACGCGAATGGGATCGCGAACTGAGATTAAATCCTGAGAAATTTCTGTAGATTATTACATAAGATTTGCGTGAGCAAATTTCTAGTTTGGCAGGTAAAAACTTTAGCGGAACAGAAATGGTCTCGATCTTCCTGCTATACTAGAGCTAAAGTTTTTATCATTGTAAGACCAGTCTCTGTTACGACGAAAAACAGTAAAATCGGAACTAAAAAGTTCGTTGTTCAAAATGCTGGCATTTTGCCATGTCTTAGTGAAGCACACCAGGTCAAAGTCGAATCCAGTCGATGTACATAACAGATCAGGAATTTCGTTCGAATTCCGCGTAGGTTTAATAACGACAATATCGTACGAACATTCCGTTTTTTGGATTTTCCTTGAATTGATTTCGCGTCAAAATCGATTAAGGCTGTTTGGTGTTATTTACCTTAAAGTGTTGTGTACTATGATCTTTAGCTTGTTCAGAACATCCAACATGTAAACAATTTTTATGTAGGCAGATCCATAGATTCGGTCCTGAAACATCGCATTCAGAGCATAAATGGTCCTGAAAAAAAGAAATTTTTTTTATAAATTAGCTTAATGCCTGTAACGATGACAAAAAAATCTTATATAATTTCTATTTTTCAAGTAATTTTAATATCCTTCTTATATGTGAGAAGGATTAAAAAAAACTTATTGACATAGCCATTAAGCCAGAAATGAGATAAAATTCACCAAGTGCACGATAAGTTTGAAATATTAGGCCCTATTCCAGGATCCGATACGAATGATTCGGATCGTAAACTCAATGTTGTTGTTGGTATAAAACACTAACAACAACATTGAGTTTACGATCCGAATCATTCGTATCGGATCCTGGAATAGGGCCTATTGAATATAGAATACATATTAATTTTATTTGTAAGCATTGTTGCAATGCTTATTAAATGGTATATTATATGAAGTTATGTCCAAGTGATCTGTCAAAATGATAAATAATAATGGCCGTTACCCCTAATGGAAATTTATCACATCAATTGGAAAACCCTTTATTATACAGTCAATGTCCGTGAGTTGAATGTATATATAGCGAGTAACATTGCGACGACAAAACAATGCGACATGGTGGCGCGATTCATCGGTATGGTTAAAATCATTTTCGGCGTATGAGCTTATATTGAATTTATTACATTGCGACGAGAGCGGTATGGCGGGACGACTAAGTCTCGGACAATTGAATTTTTGTCGCGATAACACCGAAAGTTGATTGTTTGATAGTTTTTTTCAAAGTTCCCGTTTTCTTATCTGTTGTATAATCTGGTGTTGATGGTCTAATTTGCGTTTCCTTTTTGGGTGTTGTGCAAAAGGGCGCAGGCTGAAATTTCGTCAGTATCTTGCTTTATATGTATTTTCGTTACAAATATGTAGCATTTCACATGTTAAACGTTTGTTATAGATCAGTCACTCCGGTTGTGACTATAATCTATAATACAACTGAACGGCAATATTTTCATTAGTTTGAAACGAAGATATGATCACTTCAATATTTTCACTTATCGTCCCAACTGGCCCGGCAGTGGCTCCAAAGTAGAAACAGAGACCTATTACAACACCCTAAAGTCGTGGTCACTTTACAGTCTCAGTTCGTATAATCTCTGCATTGTTAAAGTCAGGTGTATGTCCTACTCTAGTGCAATGATGCAGTCTGTGGCATTGTTATGTCTGGGTTCTGAAGATTTCTTTTTAAGTCATTTTTATGATAGCTCAATTTCTTTTCTAAATAGGGGAAACTGGGGTATTCTGGACCACGGGGAATTGCGGACCAGCGTCATTTTTTTCCCCCTAGTAGTGGTTGGTAGTTGCAAATAACTGTAATCAGTTTGCCTCATGTTAAGCTAATTTTCCTAACAATACTCGACTTGTGTATACGCACTATCACCTCGCTTCGATAGCAAATAGAAAAGTGATACTTCGAAATTTTTTTGTTCACTTTGTGTTTCGCTTAAATTTAACCACATTTTTCGAGAATCAACTCAAGTAAATATATTGATAATACTCTCGGAGCCTTAAGGATTCGACACTGACAAGAAATTTTGCATGAAGTTTGCATTGTGTTACTAATAGCTGCCATATTGTAAAAAAGAGCATTCGGGGAATTGTGGACCACTTTTGTCGGGGAATTATGGACCACTCAATTCTTGACATTTGACAAGCAAACTTCGTGTATTTGATGCATATAAGTGTTTTTTCATGCTAAAACACAGCATTAGATTTTCGGCAATCATACTAATATACTAATATATAAAAATGAGTTGGTGTATGTCTGCCTGTCTGTCTGTTCCTCTTTCACGCGAAAATGGCTGAACCAATTGACTTGAAATTTGGCATGAGTGTCTGTGGTAGTTCTGGTTCCAACATAGGCATACGGAAAAGAAGCGCGAGGGGTGGGGGGAGTAAGGGGAGGGGGTAAAGTGATTTCGAAATTTAGTTTTCCCTCTATGTTACTCTTTCGCGGGGAAACTACTGAACTGATTGGCCTGAAATTTGGTATAGATGTTCGTCGTGGGTCCAGCCCCAACATAGACCCATTAAAAAGTTTTTAAGTTCTTTCCGGTTTTCTTCGTATTCTAAAATTTAGACAAAAAGCTTAACCCGGCAACGACGGGTATACAAGCTAGTTTCTAAATCGGCCGTTTTGACATCGCCAGAGGTTGTAAATGAGCTTCGTGAGAAGGCTGATAAGAAGCGAAAGAGATTGGAGAAGAAAGTCGGTAAACCATTATCGAAAAAGCAAAAAGATCGTGGCAAATCGAAGACACCACAGAAGAAACAACCATCTTCAACCGATTGTGAGGTGGAAGAAGATATCGTTTTTTGCATAATTTGTAAGAAAAATATGCCAAAAAAAATGAACCGCCGAAATACCATCCATTGCAACGTGTGCGATCGAGCTGTTCACTTGGGATGCTCCGGAATGACTGATTTTCATTGCAATTTTTCACTTCATTTCACTTTGTATGTTATATAATAAATATATGAATCAAAAAAAAAAGTTTGTCTATAACATTTTTCCATTTTTAATCGATTTACAAAGTGGTCCACAATACCCCGAGATTTTTCAAAATCGCAAAAACGCCATTTTTGCGCCAACTGATAAAACTTGTATAATTTAATACAATTTGACCGAACTGCTGTGACCTAAAGATAGGTTATTTATCGTACTACAAATTCAAGTTTTGAAATTTTCAGAAAAAGTTATTTTTTTGCGAGTTTTTAGCCAAAATGAAAATGCGGTCCAGAACACCCCAGTCTCCCCTACTGTTTTGTCTGATCCACATAATTGAGACCACAATTGTCATCCTTACATGGTATTTTATAGATGACGTTTGTTTTTTTATTTATAGGTACTGGGTCTTTAAGTTTTCTAAACTCCGATCTTAGTGTTTTGCATTGAATATGTACAAATATAGAAGAATAATGATTAGTTTTCACCTTGGGCCGATGGTGGCGAAAGTGTCTGCGGTTCAAGTATTAAATAAAAATCCCCCAAACTTAAAGCTTAGGTATGTGTATTAACTAAAATACCCTAAAACTTTAAGCACAATGGGAAATTTGTAATCGCAATGATCGCGGTTTATCATTGTGTGCTGTACGTGTTCAGTTCATTCCTCGTATGACACCATAAGAATCAACGGAACACCGCTTTGCTTCTTAAATGTGTGCGTGCTTTTTGGTCTGGGATATTTGTGGGGAAATTCTCAATTTGAATCTAAACTAAAAGCTACAATATTACATAAAAATGATCACTATCGCCACCATCGGCCCAAGGTGAAAACTAATCATTATTCTTCTATATTTGTACATATTCAATGTGTTTTGTAAGTTAATTTAATATTAGGACTACGGTATTTGATCACCTTGCTTATTTTGTCTGTTACACCGTTAGTATCCCAACTAGCAATTTTAGTTGCAGATCCTGGTCTATTGAAATTGTCTCCACAATGTGGTTGAAGGAATCTATAATGCTACACGGCAAAAAATCCTGGAGTATTTTTCAATTCAAAAATTATATTGACGAAATTTTAATACATATTTTGAATTGGAATTTAATACATGTGAATTTCTGAAAATATTTTAGCTTTTTTTGCAGTCATATTTAAACAGTTTTTTATTATGTATTGAACTTAAATACTTTTAATATTAATGTCTACAATTTAATCAAAATTTTAGACTTTAATAACTGAATTAAACCAAAAATAAATTTGTAAAAATGTCTAATCTATATTATTGGATTAGAATTTTCCATTGGATTACATATAGGCATAGATTAATACAACTACTATAGATGGGAAAATTCTAAGAAGACATTTTCGGTTAGAAGAGTATGAGAAACTTTTGTTTTACCCGCCTCATTTTCTTTGTGAAGATAGGAATTGATTTTGCGTGGGTATCGTATACAGTGCTGCCACATGTCCGATTTGAATACGTTTTTATTGAATACCTAAGTCATTTGAATACATAAGCATACACATCTTACTTATTGGCAATACTGCGTCTAAAATCAACATCAAAACAAAGTTCGGTAATAATAAAAAACAACGAAAACAGATAGTTTTGTGAATTTATTTCAAAATTTGCGAAGTTAAAATGTGAATATCGGTAATATATACGGGTTTCTTTAAGTTTTGGTGATTTTCTGCTCGCAAATAATATAAAAATATACGTTTCTGCCGGTGCTGGAACCCTAAAAAATTTTCTTCCGGGATTTTTCTTATTGTCTGCTAAACATTCCCTAAAAAGGCATTGAAGAGACTCTTTTGGGGACATTTTAGTGTTCATTTGTGGCAAAAGTTATTAAAAATAATCACTGTTAACAGGTGATAGATAGATAATATGAATGGAGCCGATGTACTCAGCCCCTAAAAGCACTTAGACCATCAGTTGGGTCCATTGTGCTTTGTTGTAGGGATCTGGCTATTGCTAGCTTATTCATGCAAGAATCTTCTGGATCCACTAATGAAGCTGTAAATTTTATTCGGAGGGATCTTACCGATGTCCAGTGGTTTTAAGAAGCGGCTGCCAAAGGTGTTTAGTCTGCGGTTTTGGAAGAAAGTTCTGCAGTTTCTTCCTCTGCGTCGCATAGGTTGCAAGAAGGGTCGCTCGAAAGCCTGATGTTGTGAAGGTGGTAGTTGAGTTTACTGTGACCCGTTAGTACGCTGACCAGCGGTCCAATACCAGTTCTCCCCAGACCTAGTACTTTTTTGGCCGTGGTTGGATTAGGTTCACAGCCAAACTTTTTAGCTTGTCGTCCAACAGTTTCATTTGCCCACCTCGTCTTGTGTTGCTGTCTGCTGTATATATGTATCATTGCTTTGATTGTTGCTACTGAGATTAGCAGCGAAGGAGCAGGTCCTACAGGTAGAATATCAGCACCCTGTCTTGCTAATTTGTCTGCTTCTTCATTGCCTTCGATGTTGCTGTGTCCTGGGACCAATATAAGGGATACAGTATTGTTACATGAAATCCTTTGAAGGTTAAGGAAGCATTCTTCCACAAGTTTTGATTTCATTTCTACGGAGTTCAACGCCATTAATGCCGCTTGACTGTCAGAGAATATGTTGATCTCCTCGCCTATAGGATTGTTGTTACAAATTAGCATTGCGCAAGTGGAAATTGCTACTATTTCAGCTTGAAACACAGTAACATTTTTCCCCAGAGGGATAGTTTCAGTGATATTATCGTATGCGGGTCTAGGATGAAAGACACCAGCACCCGCCACCTCATTTCTGAGTGATCCATCAGTAAACCAGCAGTTGCTTGTGAGAGGGACCATTTGACTGTTCCGATTCCATTCCTCTCTTGTTGGAAGAATCACCTTAAATTTCTTACCAAAGTGTAATTTTGCAATATGATAATCAATAGGCATTTCTGCCTCTGGTATCTTATTCGTTAGGTCATTCCAGATAGAAATGTGAGATTTGCTGCAATTGCTGGATTTCCTTTGACCAGTAATGCTGAGTCTAAAGGCACAGAGCATAGCTTGCTCCTTGATGAATAAATCCAGTGGTAATAAGTTTAATATAACCTCCAACGCAGCTGTTGGGCACGATCTCATCGCACCAGTAATACTAATACACGCAAGTCTTTGGAGCTTATTGAGTTCGTTTTTGACAGAAGAAAGAGTTGTTCTTTTCCACCAGATTATAGCCCCATAGGATACCATTGGTCTGATTACAGCAGTGTATAACCAGAGTACAATCTTCGGAGATAATCCCCAGGTACGGGATACGGCTCTTTTACATTGTACAAAGGCTGATATCGCTTTATTTACTTTGTTTGAGACATGTGATTTCCAATTGAGTTTTTTGTCGAAGATCACACCTACAAATTTGGCTTCATTGTATAATTTCAGTTGAATGCCCTTAAGAGATGGCATTTTTAAATTGTCAATCTTACGTTTGTTTGTAAAAAGTACCGATTTGATTTTACTAGAGTTGATGGATAGACCTATATTGTCACACCACACGGAAACTTTCGTAATGGCCTCTGCTAGAATTTCACCAAGAGTGCTGAGGAACTTACCTGTAATAGATATTACTATATCATCGGCGTATCCTATTGTTAGAATGCCTGAAGAGTTTAATGCGTGTAGTAGTTCATCTACTACAAGACACCATAATAATGGAGATAAAACTCCACCCTGAGGACAGCCTTTGACAGTCGAGATAGAAGCCTCATAGTCACCAATCTTCGTATTTATTTGTCTGCCTCGCAGCATATTGTAGATCCATCTTGTTATGGTGTGATTTATACCTTTGGATCTAAGAGCTTCTCTTATGGCTTGAAAGGAGGTGTTGTCAAAGGCACCCTCAATATCAATAAAGGTGCTTAAGACAAACTCATTACAGGCCATACCTCTTTCAATGTGATATACCAGTTGATGAAGAGCTGCTTCAGTAGATTTGCCCTTTTGATAAGCAAACTGCATAGGATATAGAATCAACTTTGGTTGAAGCTCACTTCGCAAATGAACTTCCACCAGTCTTTCTAGGGTTTTTAGCAGAAAACTCATGAGACTAATCGGCCTATACGATTTGGCTAAATAGTAGGATTGCTTACCAGCTTTTGGAATAAAAATTACTCTTACCTTGCCCCATGAACTTGGGATAAAGCCCGTTGCAATACAGGCTTTGTAGAGTTCCTGAAGGGGCAAAATTAATGAATCCATTCCTTTCTGCATAGCAGCCGGATAGATACCATCTGGGCCTGGAGATTTGAAAGGGGCGAAACTGTTTATCGCCCATGAGATTTTTTCTCTTGTAACAATTTTGTTGGCTGTCGCCCAATCAGCTGTAGCTGTGTCTATTTGAGATAAACTGGAATTATCTCGGAAAGGATAATGTCCAGGGAAATGTGTATCAAGGTGTATAGCTGCCTCCCTATCACTTGACGTGTAAATGCCTGACTCGATCTGGAAAGTAGTTGGTTGGTTGGTGGGGTCCTTAGCCAGGATTTTGTGAATTCTGGCAGCTACAGGAACACCATCAACTTCACCGCAAAATTTTTTCCAGTGATTTCTTTTGGAGTTTCTTATGGATTTCTTATAGCTACTTTGGAGATTACTAAAAATGTTCCATTGTTCTGCTGTGTTTACTCTTTTGGCTTTATTAAATTGTTTGCGTAACGCTTGTCTTAGTTTTTGTAGGTCAATGTTCCACCAGGTGGTTTTGTAATTCCCTCTGCTAGTAGATATTGGACATGCATTATGGAACTCCGTAACTATTGCTTCTTCGAGCTTTTTACTTTTTGTCTCAATGTTTTGGCAAGACGGTTCACCGAGCTCCCAGGAAGCAAGGGTTTGTTGCAATTATTTGCAAATGCTACCCAATCTGTTTTCCTAGGATTTCTGAATGATATGGGTTTTGAAGTCTTGAGAGAAATTTTGAAAGAAATTGCCCTGTGATCCGACGCAAGAATGTGATTGGATACATGCCAGTCATCAATGCTGCTAAGGATATCAGGAGAGCAAAACGTAATGTCAATAATTTCTCGTCTGATTCTATTAATAAAAGTGGGCTCATGTCCCTTATTTAAAATTTCTAAATTTTCACTTTGGAGAAATTCTAGAAGTGCAGTACCTCTGTTATTTGTATTACTGCTGTTCCACACTATGTTATGCGCATTGGAATCGCAGCCAGTTATCAAAGGCATATTGTTAAGTTTGCAGTATTGAAGAATTTTGTCCCATTCTTCCCCAGGAGGAGGGCTTATAGAATCGTATGGCAAGTACGCTGAAATAAGGACAGTCTGAGGTAGCGAATCGCGAGTAGAACTCTTAAGTGCCACAGCCACCACATCCTTATTACTGAGATGCGGTAGTGGGATGAAGTCCACATTCTTTTTGACCCAAATACATGCTCTGGGTCTGTCAGTATTTGTACCTACAATGATAGTTCCTAAGTTGTTCGGTAGACCTCGAACCTTTCCATTAAAATAGTAGGGTTCTTGGATGAGTGCTACTAGTGTGTGCCCCTTGGCTAAACAACGGTTAAGTTCGGCCGTTGCTGCTTTGCCATGTTGCAAGTTTATTTGAAGAACTTCTACCTTTGCTTGATCCATATTCATGATTAAGCTTAAGAGGTGTGAGTTCGAATGCTACCAATTGTACAGCCCGAAAGCGTTTCTTGGTTGGTAGCTTGCGATACAGAGCCTTTGCCAGTTGCAGAGCCACCCTCAGAGGGCTTATCGCTCACCAGCGCTAGGCTCTGTCCTAAAATTGAACCTGTGGGGTTCTGTGAGTGGTCCTTGTGGACCGGGTTGTTTGCTGTGTTAATGGAGTCACAGCTCTCCATATCCTTGACTTCATTTGCAGCCTGAAATATAATGGGAATTGTTAATCTTTCCTGTAAATTGCTCCTAGTGGCCACGTTAGTTAACGCTGCCTGCATTGCATTACCTGATTTGGTCACTTCCGAGTAAGTAGCTGGTTTAGCCTCATTTGAGTTCGCAGCTGCTGCTGCCCTACGCATTTTGAATTCAGCTTCAGCCTCTGTTGTCAGAAAAGTGATTTGACTCAGTAGGTAGAATGCTCTGTGCTGATTTGATTCCAAAATATCGTTAGAATCCTTGTCAACGCCGAAAACAAGATGAACTCCGTTTTCATGTTCTCTGCGGCTATAGGTTCTCCATTTGTTTGTGGTCAAACCTGGGTTTTGACGTCTGATCCTATTGAGGAAAGTCGCTGTAGAGACGTCATTTGTACCTCTGACAAAGACTGACAGTCTGATAGGTTTTGGCAGCCTATCGTAATCAACTATTTCGAGACTACCTTCGCCCCAAGGGCATGGCATTTTCTCTATGGTTGCCTGAAGCCAGTCACGAGTCGGTTTATCTTGGCAGTTGACTACGAAGATATCCCTGATCAGACCGTAGCTAGCGAATTTTAAAGGAGTAAAAACTCCATCGCTATCCTCGCAGTCGATGTAGTCGGCCACATCAGAAGTAATGTTGTCTTTCAGCATTTTGGCCTGTTCTTGGGAAATCTCCATGGACGCATTTTGGTGGATAATGGCAGCCCTGAACTCGCTGGAGGTCACTGCCTTAGAATAGGACGGCGCTAAATAGCTCATTCTTGGTACCTTCTCCACCGCTTTGCTGTCCTCCGGAGTACCTCCCGGAGATCTGCTCCTTTTGTTGGAAAAACCTACCGTACTGACCGAAGTGGATCCTTTATTTAGGTCTCCACCATGGTCTTTGGATGCAATGGTTCCTTTAACTAGGTCGCCATCGCTTTCTGACGATGTGATGGTTCCTTTCTTTAGGTCACCACCACCTACTTTTGACACGGTAGCTCAAAAAGCCAGTTTAGCGCAGTTAAATTCCCTGCGCTCTTTCCTGCTGAAAAATTTTTTCTTATTAGGAATTGATTTTTCGACGCACATCGGACCACCCTTTTTTGTTCCAGTGGTTGTAGACTTTGCTAAGTAGTCGTTATTCCCCGAGGCGCTAGATGTCGCCACTAGATCAGTCTTTGAAGATCTCTGCCCCTCATTGATAGATGGCGCTGTTGTCTGCTGGGGGGACAATGATCCAGGAGCTTTCGCTGGTCCCTGGGGCTCACTACTTAGCTGGGGCGGAGTCCGACTTACCGAATTCCTCGGCGCGAAGATCATTTCTTCTTCTAGTTCGTCCTCCAGTAAAATAAGTTCGTCCTCGGTGTCCATATTACACTACACAAACTGTGATCACTACAGGTAATATTTATGCACGGGAATGAAGGAATCACTTGAGACCGAAATTACTCGTTATAGAAACGATTAAAACAGTTTTAAATTTAGCGTGTCACGCACTGATAGAAGTTTTTAAATTTTAATTAATTAATTTTATTTACGAAAATAAATTTTTACGCGGGAAAGCAAACTTTCCAGATAAACGGAGTTGCCAGATCCTCCGTTAACAGGTGAAATCAGGTGAAATCAGGATATTTGTCGTGCATATGACGTATTGCATTGGAGACAGATTAAAAATGTAAACATTCCGCTGTCGGGAGGTCGTTGGTGTTAGTGTCGTGAACAGCTTTTGTGTGCTCTTCTTGCGTTGCATTTATGCCTGTGAGGAAGAAAGAGATTTCCCACGTCGCAAAATGGTGTTTTTTTTAATTTTTATCGCTTCTCGTTTTACTCGCATTAGGTAAACGAGAATTTGCGTTTAATTCCCATCTATAGTAATTGTATTAATCTATGATATAGATCCACCGTAATCCAGTTTTGATTGGAATTTACTCCAAGATTTTTTACCGTGTACTAAACGGCAATATTTTCACTTGTTTGACGTTTTTTAAAGGTGGCAAAAGTATTTCGAAAAGCATATTTTGGTACCGTATAATCTAACCTTTATTACCGTAAGGAGGCAAACACCTTCTAGCAGAACTACAAAGTTTTTTACACAACATGAACATGTTCCTGTCTCACAATGGAATTATTCTTTTTCGCTCATCCTGTTGATATCAGTTGTCATGTCTTCCGTAGTTTACAAACATGACAAAAAATTAAAACTCATATACCGTTGTGTCAATTAATACTATGTACAGGAGAGTATAAATGGAGGAAGCATAAATTGGCCAAGACGGGGAATTGGCACAAACCTAAACAATTCTGGGAAAAAGCACAAAACTGTTGGTCGAAGAGGAAATTTCATTTCAATACGAATCTCAAGTTTTACGGAGTCATCCACAATAAAGTTCTAAATCAATCCGCATTTGAGTTTGTTTTTCCATTTTTTAGGCATTCATTTACTAGACTTATCTTTTCATTCGAATATTTTCAGTGATGAAATGGGAAATCGAAACACAAGTCAAGAAAACGTTGAAATAGCCACTGTACATGCACAAACATCCACACTGAATTTGACACTTTAACATAAACATAAAAGAAATTTACTTTTCGGATCACAATGCAATTTTTTATCACCAGTGAAATCCCAGAGTTTCGAACAATTTCGAATGGTAAACAATGGTACTTCCCAAAACTACAGTTTGAAAACTAAGTGAAACAAGAACTGAAAAGATTTGATAAAATTAACATTGAGAAATTAATTGGCATACTTAAAGGATCCAGACAAAAGAGTTCAACAATAATTAAGATAAGAGAAAACAAGGACTGGTTAACAAAAGTTAACCGCGTGGCGTCATTGGATGCAAGGGATGCATTGCATCCCTTACAAATCTCACAAAAATATTGGTAACTGAGTTTTTTAGTTGAAACATTTTTTTTTTTCAAAATTCGATCATAATAAAGTTTGAGTTTATTGTAAAGGGTGAGCCAACTTAGAGTTACTGTTTTGTGCCGTTTGTAGCTTCAGTACGGCACAAAATGCATTTTATCATACAGTCGTGATATATTCAACCGCGCCTGACTTTGAAAAAAGAGAGAATTTCTGACGTGGATACGTCTTGGATTTTGGTTATGGGGGTACAAATTAGAAAATCGGCTTGCTGCCATGGTAACAAATTTGCAATCGATGAAACTCGATAATTTGTGGTGACATCCGAACAGAAACTGTATTATAAGATCCGGCCTACATTAAAGCATTGTTTAGGGTATTTTGTTATGTTAAACTATGTTCAATTATCTTTTTAAGAATCAAAATCTAAATTTTCACTCCCGCTGTTATGCTGTGTTTGCTGCTTGTAGTACAGATTTCACATTTATACTCTTTTTATGCTTGTCCTTTGTTATTTCGAAAGCCATGTTATTTCGTTCTTTTCTCTCTGAAAAGTGTCGCTCGCTCTTAACGGCAAAATCGTTTGCTGTGGTTTCCGACTCTCGTTCTTGGGAACGAAAATGATTTCTATTTAAGTTTTCGCTTCTTGTTCAAAGCGGTTTGTGGGTCTCACATAAAAATGAATGAAAGCCTCGAGCGATGGCTGTTGGGTTTGATGCACACACACATGTAAGTATGCATTTTACTAGTGAGAACGATATTTCGCTCCCAGCATTAAGGTAGAACCTGAATCGTACGTCGATGCGTCCGTCATGCGTCCGTCACGTTGACAGTTCGAGTAGAATCAACGGGCTGCTATGAGTACTCCCCTAATAATACGTTTTCCGATGCGGCAACCGCATAGAGTAGGTCGAATTTCTACTTTTACATGCGGCAACGCACGGCAATGTCATTTCGCAAAAAAGTTTGTTTACGATTTAAGCAATTTAAGTATGGAACAAATTGAAAGTAATTGTTTCGGCGATAAACTAAAAGAAGAAGTGCAAAACAATGAATTAACTCCAGATTCGTTGCCGTACCCAACTGTCACCGCATCGAACTGCCAACCGGACGGACGCATGACGGACGCATCGACGTACGATTCAGGTTCTAGCTTTATAGTTGTGTTCAGGGTTGTGAGATTTTTGATCTTGGAAATCGTAGTAAATCGGCAGAAAAATAGTAGTAGAATCGATGAAATAGTAGTAAATTTATGTAAAACCTTCGTCATTATATATATAACTAATTTGAACGAAAGACTAGAAATGGGAGCGTTTTGAACACTGCATGTATGATATATATTTTATACTTCTCTTATCATAAACCAATTATAAATAAAATTATTATACCCGTATGATGAAACCGAATATCTCAAAAACGGTGCATCTTATCAAAAAAGTGCAAGAACAAAAGTTATTTAGGATATGATTCTACATAAAACTCCCATACATCAAAATCCCATTGGAATAAATTTTAAAAAAATCTAATTAGAAAGTTTGACTTCAAACTGGAATTTTGATACAACTGTTCGCCGTTCACTTAAATCACCATACGGATTTTCAATAATTGTCAGATTGGCAATTATAGCTTTTGTTATGTTTTAAATAAAAATTTGTTTCCTTAATTTCCTTTTCACTAAAATTTCTTACTTAAATATCTATTGGCGATCGTTGTAGGCGGATCCACGTCTTCTGGCCGTCTCTACGAGACAGACACCTTGCTTTTTAACTTGCCTTTGGAACTGTGTGGAAGCAGAAATTATTGTTGCATCTATGAGTTTTGTACGAAGAGAGATAAAACTAAACTTTAAGAGATGAAACCCTATGTTAACGACTGGAGAAAAGAGAGAATGTGGATGCAAAATAAAAATTGCTTCCACCTCAGCAGAAGTCAAATAATTTGCACTTTTATTTAAATAACTAAAAAACTAAGATCCGTATTTAAAAAGATTTTTTGGAGGACATTTAGATGATTTAGTTTTGAGTAATTCTATATCTAATATTCATACCTTTTTGAAGAAAAAATACGCGGTTTTCGCGTTTAAAAAACCCATTCCAAAAATAAAAATTTCTTTCGGGCGATCATTTCTCTTTTGCCTCGTAATGTCATATGAAACAGGAAGAGGTGAAATAAGCAATTCGAATCGTTGCTTCCGAGTGAAAATAAGTAAAAAACATAACAAAAGCTATAATTGCTAATCTGGCAATCATTGGAGACCCGTATGGTGATATTCGTATCAAAATTCGAACAGTTATACCAAAATTCCACTTTGAAGTCAAACTTTCCAATAAGATTTTTTAAAATTTATTCCAATCGGATTTTGATATATGAGAGATTTATGTAGAATAATATTCTAAATAACTTTTGTTCTTGAACTTTTTTGATAACATGTACCGTTTTTGAGATATTCGCAAAAAAACGTTTTCGTTCGTATGGGGGGTACCCCCCTAATGGTCCATTTTTGCCCATTAACGAACTTAGCCTCGCATTTTACGAAAAACTAATCTGCGCAAAATTTCAAGTCTGTAGCTCAGTCCGTGCGCCCGCAATCCGCGCCACAGACAGACAGACAGACAGACAGACGGACGGACATGCAAAAATCAATTATTTTTATCATTCTAAACACACTGGTGTAATTCATTTTTATGTGTGATGACGGGATCTTGGCGTTACAAACGGTAAGGCAAAGTTAATATACCCTTTGGTTTCACCATACGGGTATAAAAATGCATTAAGGCAAATTGGTAGTAGCGTTTCTGCATGCGTAGTGAGTAGTGTCTTAAATTGTTTATTTATTAGCGTGTCTTTTTATTGTGTGATTTTTGTGATTTCAATAGTTCGATAGCTTTTTAAAACAATCATTTAGTTCGCGCTCTTTTTCTGAAAAACAAAATATTCTTGATCGCGGGAGATTAAAACCAAAGTTAAATATAACAACAGTAAATAAAAGTTGTACGAGACGATTTTCGGTCAAAGTTTACGAAGATTTTAATTGGCTTTGCGGTTGTGCAAATAAGCAACAGTTATTTTGTTGGCCTTGTTTACTTTTTTTGGCAATCTGTAAGTTACAGCGATTTAAATAATTTTCATAAAGCTGTTTAATTAGCAATTCTGAGTTAAGAACGATCTTGGTGTATCCGGGTTTATGCGGACAATCGTAAATATTTTATTTTATAACAGTATTTTTTATACAAAAAGATCATTAATTTACTTTTTCTCTCGATTCGGATATATAAGTGTCTCGAATTAAAAACAAACACATTATAATTTTGTAGTCTGGGGATCAAAGATCGGATGAATTTTTCATAATCATTTTCATAATCATAAAGTACAAGCTATTTTAATGGTTTGAACTTTTTATTGTTTTATTGTCATTCATTTAAGTAGCTAACGAGAGATGTATTTTTGCACAACACAAAAAATACCTTTATTAATAACATAAAAACCTTAAGTTGGCAATTAAATTCCAAAAAATTAAAATGTGTATCCCTAGCTTCAAAACTCACGCCACGCCTCTGCAAAAGATATATTAAAAATGATTGAAAGCAAATGATGAAGTAAAAAATAAAAAAAATAAAATGCAAATCACTAACATTAAAGGACTGGCTAGAAAAACTTACATCAAAAAACAAAAATATGGACGGCTATCAACGAAATTGAAAAAAAAAAGAAAATGATATTAAAATTATCCTAAAACTAAGCATCGATGGAATTGAAATAACACAAAACAGACAGAAATTGCAAATAAACTAACTTAACACATACTTATAAAATTAGAAATTAAATGGGATCAATATCAGCTAGAAAAAAACTCTCCTGGAGAAGATAGGACCAATAAAAATCTAAAGCAATTGTGAAAAACAATGGAATACTTCAGAGATCTATAAAAAGCAATCTAAAGACTGTATCGAAAAGTATGGAAACAACTGCAATGACCCAATATTAGCATGCTGTTGCTTTTTAGTCAAATTTGTTTAGTTAAAAAAAACGTCTGAGAGTTTGACAATTTAATTACCCTATCAAAAATCGCGATTTTGATTTTATTTTACAAAACGCGAGGTTTTTCTGTAGAGCAACGAAAAAGGATTGTGGACAAATGGCATTTCGAAAAGGGCATCAACATGAGGCAAGTGGCAAAACAGGAAGGTGTAAGTCTAAAAGTAGTTTTTACTGCCATCAAGAAGTTGGGGAGGAGCTGACATTCGAGGATAAGAAAAAAAGTGGGAGACAACCTGGGCCTAGATGCGAAAAAATGGATCAAAAAATTTGTGCAGCAATTCGGCGTGATTGCAGTGTTTCGGTTAGAGATGTCGCAAAAAAATGTAAAAGAAGTGCTGAAATGGTTCAGCTAGCCAAGAAGCGCAACAATATGAAGACCTATCGTAAGCAACGACAACCGAAACTTACCGAAAAACAGGCAGCCTGCGTGAAACCGCGACTTCGGAAATTGTATGACCAGGACCTCAGTACTTTACGATTGCAAAAGGGGACGATATAGACGAAGCACAAAAGTCGATTCAGGTGGAAAAATTCGGAGCCTAAGTGATGGTATGACTAGCAATTTGCGAATGTGGCCTGAAACGTCAAAGAGTGTCTAAAAAAACGGTTGCTGCCCATGATTCGAAGACACGAAGGATCTATGTTGTTTTGGCCAGATTTGGCATCATGTCACTATGCAAAAAACACCATTGAATGGATGTCAACAAATGGAGTCAATTTTGTGGCAAGAACAATGAATCCACCAAATTGCCCAGAAATTCGTCCCATCGAAAAATTTTGGGCAATAATGAATCGAAACCGTCGGAAAATGTGTCTGGGAACTAATGATATGGATCAATTCAAAAAAGACTGGCAAAGTCTCGAAAACTATTAAGAATAGTACTGTCCACAATGTAATGGGTATATTAGGACAAAAGTGCGGCGAATCGTAAAAACAGAAAAAATATTTTTGAAATGTTGTATATTACATATAAAGAAATATGTACTTAATAACCAATTTTATAAAATTTTTCTTAAAAAAAACTAAATTACGCCTTTTTAATCCCATATTTTTTGTTTCCATACTTTTCGATACAGTCTTTACTAAAAACATAAATTTGGGACAAATACATAGTGTATGCTGATGATTGTCTCATGATATATTATAGTAAATGTAAGAAGGAATTTTATAATAAAAGATGGATTATACAATTACAAACAATGGACACTTCATAATAAAACAATTAACGAAAAAAGACAGAATTTTTGCCCTTTAAGCAGAAAAACCAAAAAAAATATCAGTTGTCGTCAACACAAAACTTTCTTCTACAAAATCTACGACCCTGCGCAATTTACGCTAGAGCCCTGTCGCGTTGTCAACCTAAGACGACCTCCCAATAAATTCTTCGTTTATTCAAAAATATCAAAAACGTACAAAATTTGAGATAACTTGAGAACTGTAAAATATATCAATTTACGGTAAATGGCAAAAATGTAGAAAATGTTAACATCTTTAATTATTCTTTTAACTGATTTGTCGAAAAACCGTTAAAAATATGATTTTTTACATATTAATGAAAATATCTCAATAACGGTAAAATATAACGGATAACGGTAAGAAACAAAATTGTGCAGAATGCCATTCTCATTATTTCACTTCATACATTCAGTCAGCAAAAACCCGTTAATTTTCGAGATAATCGCAAAAAACTGTTTTTTTTTTAAATAACGGTTTATCTCGATAACAGGTTGAGATACCGAGTTATAGCTAAAGACCAAAGTGTGGGAAATTTTATTTTCTCCAAGTTTTGTCATTAAGGCCACTAAAAAATGCGTAGTTTGGGAGTAAATCGAGAAAAACGATATTGCGATTTTTGAAAAACCGCCATTTTGGATACTTCCGGTTAACGGATTTCCACCAAAAGTTGATAGGATCGTACCATTTCAGGACCCAACATGCCTATAAAATTTCATGGCGCTAGCTCCACAGACTGACAGACAGACTGACAGACTGACAGACTGACAGACTGACAGACTGACAGACTGACAGACTGACAGACTGACAGACTGACAGACTGACAGACTGACAGACTGACAGACTGACAGACTGACAGACTGACAGACAGACTGACAGACTGACATACAGACTGACAGACAGACTGACAGACTGACAGACTGACAGACTGACAGACTGACAGACTGACAGACTGACAGACTGACAGACAGACTGACAGACAGACAGACAGACAGACTGACAGACAGACTGACACAGACTGACAGACAGACTGACAGACAGACTGACAGACAGACTGACACAGACTGACAGACAGACTGACAGACAGACTGACAGACAGACTGACAGACAGACCGACAGACAGAAAGACATTTTTTTAATATGACTCCAATCGACTCAGGAGTTATCGGGAAATGTTTTTAGGCAAAATTAAGAGGTCGAAATTTTTCATGAATACAATACTTTATTATACTCCGTAGAAGAAAGTAAAAATATATATTGACAATTACATAAATATCAACGGTCAACAAATGAAGACTATGACATCGACTAAATATATGAACATAACAAAAGCTATAATTGCCAATTTGGTAATCATTGGAGACCCGTATGGTGATATTCGTATCAAAATTCTAACAGTGGTACCAAAATTCCAATTTGAAGTCAAAATTTCCAATAAGATTTTTTAAAATTTATTCCAATTGGATTTTGATGTATGGGAATTTTAAGTAGAATCATATCCTAAATAATTTCTGTTTTTGCATTTTTTTGATAAGATGCACCGTTTTTGAGATATTCACAAAAAACGATTTCGTTCGTATGGGGGGTACCCCCCCTAATGGTCCATTTTTGCCCCTTAAAGAACTTAGCCTCGCATTTTACGAAAAATGAATCTGCGTAAAATTTCAAGTATCTGGCTCAATTCCTGCGCCCGCAATCCGCGCAACAGACAGACAGACGGTCAGACGGACGGACATCCAAAAATTAATTATTTTTATCATTCTAAACACACTGGTGTAATTAATTTTTGTGTGTGATGACGGGATCTTGGCGTTACAAACGGTAAGGCAAAGTTCATATACCCTTTGGTTTCACCATATGGGTATAACAATATATAAGCGAAAACGATATTTACAAAATGTCATTATTCAAACAAGTAGAATTGAAATAGCAAAGGCTTTCATAACCCACAAACAGCACGTGACTTTCTTATACAAAATCAAGGTTTCTGCACAAATTACTGCACAGAGAATTTTAATACCTTTAACACTGCTTTTAACTGTTTTTTTTTTTTCAAAAAACCAACCTATTCGCAAAAATGTTTTTTTTTATTTTTTATTATCTCGATAACGGTGAAAGATAGCGGATAACGGTAAGACAAAATTATCGGGATATTTTTTTCATTTCATTGACCTGATTCTTTTGAAATAACGGTATATCTCGATAACAGCTTGAGATACGCAGTTCTAGTAATAGACAAAAAATGTCGTAAATTTTATTGTCTCCAACTTTTGTTATACATAAGACTACTGAGAATCCGTAGCTTCGGAATAGATTACAAAAAACCAAATTACGATTTTTAAAAGGCAGCGATTTTGGTTACTTCCGTATAATGGATTTCCACCAAAAGTTTATAGGATCGTCCCATTCCAGGACTAAACATGCCTATAAAATTTTATGCTGTATTAGTTTTTGAAAAATCTAGACATTTTTGTAATAATGCTTCAATCTACTCAGGAATGCTCGGGAAATGTTTTTTAGGCAAAATTAAGAGGTCGGAAATTTTCATGAATACAATACTTTATTATACTACTTATAAGAAAATAGAAAAGGAAAGAAATTCATTTATATTTTCAATTTTTTTATATTTATCTAAATGTTAGTTTTGTAACATTTTGCTTGAGTGCTAATCGCCCACAATTTCCTAAAAAAATTTAATTCTTGCAAATTTTTTTTTTAAATATTTTTTCTGGCAGTAATTGTTTTATTTTCAGTGCAACTAATTACAGTGGTGGCTCGATAATTCGGACACTTGGTAATTCGGACACCTCAGTAATCCGGACAGAAAATTTTTAATATTAAAGACTCTGTAATTCGGACATAAGACAAAAAGTCTGACTCAGTAATCCGGACACTAGATAAAAAATCGTATTTGAACCTGTCACTTATGTTCAACAAAGACCTTTCGCGATTAACGGCATAATACGAATACAAATACGTATATGTATGTACGTAGAATTTGATTATGTTTATTCAGTTTCCTTCATATTCTTGTTTTAACATTATAACATTTTGTTTAAAAAACTAACTATGGCTCCAACTAATAAAATTAAACACAACTTCCTAACAATGAAAGAAACACTTGGAATTTAAAATAAATTAAAGAAAGGCAATAGCGCTAGAAGTCCGCCCGTCCTTCTGTCCGTCTGTCCGTTCATCCATCCATCCGTCCATCTGTCCGTCCGTCTGTCTGTTCGTCCGTCTGTCCGTCTGTCTGTCCATCTGTTGCGCGGATTGCGGGCGCACGGATTGAGCTAGAGACTTGAAATTTTACGCAGATTCGTTTTTCGTAAATACAAGGCTAAGTTCGTTAATGGGTAAAAATGGACCATTCGAAAGAAAACGTTTTTTGCGAACATCTCAAAAACGGTGCATCTTATCAAAAAAGGGCAAGAACAAAAGTTATTTAGGATATGATTCTACATAAAACTCCCAAACATCAAAATCCGATTGAAATAAATTAAAAAAAAAATCTTATTGAAAAGTTTGCTTTCAAAGTGGAATTTTGATACAACTGTTCGCTGTTCAATTAAACTTCGAACAATGCCATATCACTTTATGGGTTTTCCATAATTGCCAGATTCGCAATTATAGCTTTCGTTATGTTTAAATCAAAAATTAGGATGGAAATATATAGGTTTTAGTAATTCGGACAAATCGATAATTCGGACGTCTGGTTTGCAATTGTCCGAATTATCGAGCCACCACTGTACTAGTAAAATTTAAAAATTTCCTACCAT
Source organism: Chrysopilus asiliformis (assembly GCA_964034945.1). Classification (NCBI taxonomy): domain Eukaryota; kingdom Metazoa; phylum Arthropoda; class Insecta; order Diptera; family Rhagionidae; genus Chrysopilus; species Chrysopilus asiliformis. Next base: position 63,296,189 of record OZ035962.1, read on the forward strand.
TTTTGGATTTAGTTAACTCATGGTATCTTTTCATAACAATTCCAGTACTTACCATATTTCCCCGTCATCAATCGGTAGTTTTACATGATCATGAAATTTTTCTTGAGACTAACTTCTTCCTTATTTTACGATTAATTATGCGTTAATAATTATATTTTATGAGTTTTTTATTGGTATATAAATATAACATTATATCTTGATACATTTTGTTTTTTGATAGAGCTCCAATAATCAAACGAAAATATTCAATAAGAAAACAAAATTCCTCAATAGTAGGTACTCAAAAAACGCAAAGTCAATAAAACTTACCTGTTTAGTTTTGCATAAGTCTGCAAGATTGAGCTTTATAACGAAATCCAAATGTGGACATTTCTCTGTAATCATCTCGCTTATACTCAAATGTAATAAGAGGTATCCAATAATTTTTATTCACGAACACAAAAAGTGGAAAGTAAGAAAAACTAGGCACATATTTTGATTAAATCAGAACGTCAATGTCAAAAATTTATGTTAACACATCTGTCAATTTTCCTATAAAGTCTAACCACAATAAAGTAGGAAACAGCGACGAATCAAAATCACCTTGAATACTAATCTAGAAACTGGACATCGCACTTAAAGCCCCATTTACCATGTATTCGGAATTGCGGTTACCTCTTCGGAACTTGGCACACCGAATACAAATTTGAACCGCATTGCGAAAAAGTTCAAATTTACCACGCAATCTTATATATGTCATCTACATTAGGGTACCTCAATGACGCACTTTAGTTCCTCCTCTACTAGGAGTATGGCCACGTAAAAGTGACATCTATATTCGTGATTTCAAAACTAGTGCTTTTCGGAATAAAAGTTTAAACAGCTGATTTCTTTGACATTTCAGTGATTGTTTACCTTTAAGGCAGCATTCCAGAGGTACTTGGGTTTTTTGCGTTCAAGAAAGGTGACAAACAATATCTCTTTTTCGTTTGTCATGTCAATTAATAACACAATTGTTTATAAAGCAATAGATATAAAAAATGACACTCCAAAGTCGGGGTGAAAAAATGTCGTTTGATGTTTCACATGTTTGCGGTTCACCAGATAATCTGAAGCAACAAAAAACCAAAACGAGTCTTAAATATATGTTTGCGGCTACAGCAGGAACATGGCTTAACGGCTGTAGTCTCACATGCTTGAGGCGTTTCGTGTAAATATGGGAAATTTTAAAAATTCTGATCAATTAGAAATGAAATTTCGATTTTTATTATATATATCGTTGGTTGTCGGGTTGCTACTTTTGTAAAAATAAGTATTTGAATATGGTTGTAATTCCGGTCGCAGGCACACATCTCCCGAAGATATGTGTAAAGGGGCAACCCGATTGGTTCATTGGTTCCTGAGAAAACAATTAAAGCAATTTTGAAAACATGGCGCCGACTCTGCTAATACAATGCATTGACCTTCGAAGCACACCTGAAGATATCCTTCTGCAACTTATTCTACACACAATAAACCTTCGAAAATTGCAACAACAAAAAATTGGATTTTTTTTGGCGCGTCACACTAACACACTTGATTAACAATTTTTCATCCCTAGAAATATCTCACCGCAATGAGATTTTTTTGACAGCTGAGCCGAAAATCTCTTGAAATTTTAGTACTCAAAATGCCGATGAAAAGAAAACTCATAGTCGCCGCTCTCGCAATTAATGCAATACGTGAAATTGAAAAGGCTGAAACAGAAGAACAGACGAAAAGAAAAATCGCTTAATGTTATATATTATCTTCCAAAGCTTTTTGTATCGTATTGTTTGTAAAAATTAGTTATTTTCGCAACTACTTGTCGGGAGAATTTAGATCCGCCATCTTGAATTGAGAAATTCCAAGAAATTTTGCAATTGCAAGATTTCTTGCAATTTTTCTCTGGGATTTTTTATCGCCGTCAACTCGAGCTCTGATTGGTCAATCAAAAATCTCTGCGATGAAAAATCCCAAATGAAGACGCGGTGTAAAATACTACCTTAAACAAATTTTTACGCCATCCAGTTGCTAACCGCAATTTTCGGAAAAACCCCGAAAGCTTTCACTTTCTTTTAAATTTTTTTAATATTTATACTAATATTTAAAAGATCGTTGTTCAGAGCTTTTACAGATTTTTTAATGCTCTATAATTTAAAACAAATTTGAAACCAATCAAAGGTCTAGAAAAAAAGCGTGCATTTTCTTCTAAAATGTAAGTTTTCGGAAGAAAAGCACGACCAAAAAGCTCGGCCGCCTGTCCATACTCCTAGTAGAGGAGGAACTAAAGTGCGTCATTGAGGTACCCTAATCTACATGAGCTCTAATTTTGCGGAGACCGCATTGTTACGTAATACAAAATTAGAGCTCATATAGATGACATATGATCAGCCTTATTCCCGTAGCCGGCGGGACGTGTATACGCCACGCAAATTTTATCTCGATCGAATGAAATTTTCTTATTCTAGTAGACGTAGAAACGCAGTTTTATTCAGCCCCGCGCTAAATTTTTTGCCAATTAGCTGATTTGATACGCATGAAGTTTTATTTGTTCAATTAAATGATTGTACTGCGTCTAGTTATGAATTTAGTTAAAATTCATTGAATGTATAAATAAAATTCACATTTGTATTCAAACTTTCTATTTAATTGATTGGTCCCGCAACGATTTACTCGCGGGAAATAAATGTATGGAAAAGTCAAAACATTCGCGGGTGCGTTTAGTGTAATACCGAAAGTAAAACGTTTTCAGCACCACGGCACACGCCGGGACTATCGCGTTTAGCAGAATGCAACTTTTCTGGGAGAAACGCCAAATCCCGCGGCGTACACGTCCCGCCGGCTACGGGAATAAGGGTGGATATAAGATCGCGTTGTAAACTTGAACTTTTTCGCAATGCGGTGCGAATTCGCAATCGGTGTGCCATGTACCTTAGGCCTATGTTACACACGGGAACTTTAAACCGATACAAAATACAGAAACCCAGCAAGATTCGGAACTAGTTACGTAACTAGTGGAGTAACGTGATAATTCACTGTTACCCTAAGCGTGAATCTTCTTAGAGCGTTGGGAAAAAACTCACCTGCAATTGACAATCTGTGTGAATATCTATCGCACTTACTCCAACGTACGTATATAAGTATGTCTTGCTCTAACAATGTAGAAACGAGAGAGCCTTATGCTTATTAGGTGTGAGATGAAATATGTGAATATTTTGTTACCAGTAACGCTAAAAGTAACATGTTACTTTTAGCGTTACTGGTAACAAAATACAAAAGTAACATGTGTTACTTTTAGCGTTACTGATTTGTGCTACCCGCGGAGACAAGTATATTACACAGTGAGTGTTTCATGTGTGTGTGAAGTTGTGTGAAGAACTTCGATTTTGTGATTTTGTACTTGAAACTTTTTTCAGACAATGTTTATCTGCAGAAAAATGTGAAAATTTTGAGAACTGCGTTCAGAGTCATGGCCGAATTATACAAGGTCTGATTGACAGCTCAGTTGCTTCTGGCTCTGACGTCATCGGCAATAAATTCTTATAAGACTCAATGGGAATTTTCCCTAATTCTCAAATCTAGCTAACATCTAGCTAAACAACTCCGTACGCACAATCAACATTACAAAGAATTTCTTGCCGATGACGTAGCAAAATGGTGGCTGTTAAAAAATAACCAGCAGACCTTGTATAATTCGGCCATGGTTCAAAGTACCAATAACAAGTGTGAAATTATGGAGCCAGGATGCGAAGTAATTTTACTATTCTGAGACTTAAGGTATCTCACAGCAACGCGCTACGGAGACCGGCGCGCCTAGGGCGGCAGGGCGACAGCCGCAGTCATTTCCTAAACCCAAATTACATGGTGCGGATGCGGCGCTGTGACAGCTCAATTTGTGTTCTCATAGCAGTGAATTTCAAGATTATCCAGTTTTCGGTTTTTTTTAAATACGATTTGAAAATTATTCCGTTTTTCGCTTGATAAAAACATTGGCTTCGACACTCAGAAAATGTAGCAAGAGTTTGGATATGCCAGACATGAAGGTAGAACCAGAAACATACGTCCGTGCGTCCGTCACGTTGACAGTTCGATGCGGTCAAACTAAAATCAACGGGCTGCTATGAGTACTCCCCTAATAATGCGTTTGTCCGATGCGGCAACGCACCGTCACCGCATAGAGTAGGTCGACTTTCTACTTTTACATGCGGCAACGCACGGAAATGTCATTTCGCAAAAAAGTTTGTTTACGATTTAAGCAATTTAAGTATGGAACAAATTGAAAGTATTTGTTTCGACGATAAACTAATAGAAGAAGTGCAAAAAAAGTGAAGAAGTGATTCGTTGCCGTACCCAATTGTCACCGCATGAAACTGTCTACCGGACGGACGGATGACGGACGCATCGATGTACGATTCAGGTTCTAGCTTGATGTACCAAGCTTCCCGAATTCATATTAAAGTACCATAATTCACCACTTGACATCTATGTTATGTCACCGCTTCTGAAAGTAGGAAGTATACATACTCAAAGCGGTGCGGCGTCGCTCCCGCGGTTGATCAGCGCGCAATTAGACACAAACCACAGAACTATATAACATAGAACAACTGTCACCATACAAAGCTCTGCTGAAAAATGGTCCCAAAAGTATTTTCCTCTTTATCGTACTTGAACGCATTCACTGAACTGTATAAGGTCGCGAAATTCAAATTTCACAAGTTTTAGGCTAACTTTAGGCGTCAAAAACGAACTTTACGCGCCAACACCATTCCGAAAGTCTATTTTCCTTTGACAGTTCACGGTTTAAACGAGACGGCTATATTTATTTTCATACAGTTATCTTGCTCTTACTTGAGTCGTTTTGATACACTGAACTGTATTGAAATGGGACTATTTGAGACAGCAAATCGAGCGATCTAGTATATCTATGACACAAACTCATATAAACCTGTAGGTTCTACTATTATCTGTAAACGTGCCGCGCCGCGTTGTTGTGGGACAACTTTATGCTGCGAAAAATTTGACAACAATTTGCTTTTTAATAGCTAAAACCAGTGTTCAAAACGTTATTTTGTTATTTCGTTCTTTTCGCTCTTAAAAGTTTTGCTCTCAATGGCAAGAACGTTTGCTACAGTTTCTGACTCTCGTTCTCGGGAACGAAAATGATTTGCAAGCGCAATCGTTCTTTAAAGAAAGAAATTTTGAGCTCCGCGGTACTGTTCGTAGGAGTCGGAACGATCGATGCACATTTTTCGTTTTCCCTCCCAAGTTAAGAACGAAATGGTTTCTATTTAAGTTTTCGCTCCTTGTTCAAAGCGGTTTGTGGGTCTCGCATTAAAATGAATGAAAGCCTCGAGCCATGGCTGTTGGGTATGATCACAGAACTATATAACATAGAACAACTGTCACCATACAAAGCTCTGCTGAAAAATGGTCCCAAAAGTATTTCCCTCTTTATCGTACTTGAACGCATCCACTGAACTGTATAAGGTCGCGAAATTCAAATTTCGTTTGCCGCGAAATTCAAATTTCACAAGTTTGAGACTAACTTTAGGCGCAAACAAATAACTTTAGGTGCCAACACCATTCCGAAAGTCTATTTTCATTTGACAGCTCACGGTTTAAACGAGAGGACTATATTTATTTTCATACGGTTATCTTGCTCTTACTTGACTCGTTTTGATTCACTGAACTGTATTGAAATGGGACTATTTGAGACAGCAAATCGAGCGATCTAGTATATCTATGGGTATGATGCACACACAAATATAAGTATGTATTTTATTAGTGAAAGAACGATATTTCGCTCCCAGCATTAAGCTAGAACCTGAATCGTATGTCAATGCGTCCATCATGCGTGCGTCCGGTTGACAGTTCGATGCGATGACAGTTGGGTACGGCAACGAATCACTTCTTCTTCACTTTTTTTGCACTTCTTCTATTAGTTTATCGTCGAAACAATTACTTTCAATTTGTTCCATACTTAAATTGCTTAAATCGTAAACAAACTTTTTTGCGAAATGACATTTCCGTGCGTTGCCGCATGTAAAACTAGAAAGTCGACCTATTCTATGCGGTTGCCGCATCGGAAAACGTATTATTAGGGGAGTACTCATAGCAGCCCGTTGATTCTACTCGAACTGTCAACGTGACGGACGCATGACGGACGCATCGACGTACGATTCAGGTTCTAGCTTTAAAGTTCTGTTTTCAAAGAACGTAAAAACAAATCGCAAAAGTAAAGATCTTAAAAGCAAGAACGTAAAAACCATTTCGTTCTCGTTCTTTGGAGCGTTTTACTGAAATGCTGAATTTCGTTCTCTAGAGAGTGATTTTTATTTTTCATTGACTTCAATTCCTCCTTGGGAGCAAAACGAAAGACTAGAAATCAGAGCGTTTTGAACACTGGCTAGAACACAATGACGCGTCAACGCGTTCGTAAGCTTTGACATTTAAGTGAAACGTCTGTGTTAAAACTTAAAGCTTGTCCCACAATTGGCGCGGTGCGGCAGCGGCGCGGCGCGGTTAGCTCAGAGCGGCAGGGCGACAGCCTCAGTCATATTTAAACCGAAACTACGCGGCGCGGTTGCAGCTCTATTTGTGTTCTCATAACCTAAAAATCGCAGAAAATTTGAAGATTATTAATTTTTCCGTTTCATTTTCCGTTTCGAATGCGTTTTCAAAGTTCTTTTCCATCTTTTTACTTGATAAAAATATTTGCAACAACACTCAGAAAACATAAACAACTGTCACCGCTTCCAACCGCGTCTGAAAGTAGAAACTAGACCTACTCTTCGCGGTGCCGCGCTGCCGCATTTGGTCACCGCGCAATTATAAACCAACTCATATAAACCTAAAGTTTCTACTACCATCTGTCACCGCGCCGCGCCGCTTTGCGCGTAATTGTGGGACAAGCTTTAAGGGCTCTCCCCATGATTCAAGTAAAATAGATTACGCCTTGCGCATGTCGGCCATATTGTTGTGAAATTCTGACAACTACGATGACGTCAGCTGTGATCTCGTGAAGAACATTGTGATTTGATTTTAGTGGGAATAATAAATTAAAAATGGGGTGCGCAGTGCTTAATTGCGGCAATAATAAAAATAATAAAAAAAAGCTTTGTTTTCATTCGTTTCCGAAGGATCCGAAACTATTAAAACAGTGGATAAAATTTTGCCGTAGGGAAAAAAAGTTTAATGTGAAAACAGCACGAATTTGTGGACACCATTTCATAAAAGTTAACTATGAACGAAATTTACAATATGAAATGGGATATGCCAGCCAAAACCACCAAAAATTAAAACCCGGAACGGTGATCATGGCGACTGCTATGGGGGGGAATCGGCTGACTACTGTCAGCCCCGTAACCTATAGTAGGATCGTCCCCCCACCGCAACTGGGCCGGTCATGTTTCGGGTAGTTGTGGGTGTGTGGGGCTGATAGTCGTAATGGGGCCCGCTCCATTACGATTCGCAAGTGCATGCGTTGCCTCCTCGTGGCGATCACCGGTAACTAGTCTCTCTAGGCCAAAACGCAGCGCTAAAGGAGCAAACCTTGACAAAAAACCCCCAATCCAAGGTGGAACAGCATATGCTGAGGGATGAATGGCTAGAGGGTTATCTAGTCGCGAATATGCGGACTCAGGATACCTGGCGACCTCCTGTTTTAATCAGCCTTACGCCCGTAAGGGAGCTCTGCGGGCGCGGACCTTCCCCTTCTCGCCTTACTCGTGGGACCTAAACATGAATCCGAAAAACCAAAACCCTTTGTGTAGTGATGTCTCATCAAACCCTACCCCTATCCCAACCCCCTCCACGTCTAATCCTCCTAATCCCACCCCATCGTCCTCCTTTCCCCCAAAATCCCCAGAAACACAGGGTAATAGGGATACCCTTAAACCCTTCCCTTCGCCGGCTTCATCTTTGACGTCTTCAATATCGCTGAGTGCGCTAAATTTCCGGGAACTTAGCAGTTCTCTGGATAGCCTGGACACTCTAGTGGATCTGGAGCAATCAGAGGTGAAGCACAGTGCTACTGAGAGTGCGCTGGAGACCGTTAAGTCTTCGGAAGATTCTCGTAGTAAGAAACCAAAGCCTACTGAGAGTGCACTGGAGACCGTCAAGTCTTCGGAAGATTCTCGTAGTGCGAATCCAGACCCGTTAGTAAGAAAGAAGTACGTCTTCTACAAATCTTCGCGACGGTATCTGGAAAAGATGAAGAAAACTGATCCCGCAGCCTTAAGCGCAAGAGATAAGGCTCTGATGGCAAAACACCGGAGGGTAGTAGCATCCTTCGAGAAATCGAAGGTTGCCAAACCGGAGGGTGAACCGCCGCTCAGTCTGTCTATTGAAGCGAAGGGCAAGGTGATAAAAACCGCAAACCCCCCTGCGCAGGAGGGGAGCGCGGCTAGTAAGAAAATAGGAGGCAATACCAGCAAGCAACAGGCGGTTGCAACAGCTAGGGCATCTGCCGGACCCTCAACCTCAACGGGAGCTCACGCCAGCACAGGCAAGAGCTCGGTTAAGACCAAGAGGGTGAGATCTCAGGGGGAGGAAACTGGCAACGAGCCGAAAAAGCAGAGAACATCTGCGAGCGTAGGCACTGCCGATGTGGGCACCCCCGACCATCTTAAAGTGGCCATCGTCGATAACAGTGATCCTGATGGTAAGATCACATACGATCGATGGCTACTCATAGAAGCCAAAATACTTGAAGCACTAGCCGGGGACCCCGAGAAAAGCATTCCTCCAGTCGGATGCACCTTCCACGGGGCCGGCTGGCTTAAAGGGGTCAAGGTGGTCATGTGCGACAGCGAGGAGTCCTTGAGCTTCCTCTCCAAAACCATCTCCAATATAGGAGAACTTTGGGAAGGGGCCCAGCTACAGGTCATCCCACGCAGTGCACTGCCGCTGAGACCCAAAGCTTGGATGTGGATTCCCCCACCGGAACTACCGGACGAATCCATACTGAGAATATTGGAAGCGCAGAACCCTGAAATCTCAGTCAAAGACTGGAAGATTTTGAAGTCCCTCAAAGGGGCTAAGGGTAACGGCAAGGACTACCAGATCCTATTGGATCAAAAGTCCAGCCTATCCCTTGCAAAGTCTTCTGGGACCATACATTTTGGCCTGGGAACAGTCAGGGTGAGGCTGGAGGGTCATCATGTTGAACTCGAAGCAGCTGTCAGTGGTGCAGATTAATCTGCATCATTGTCAGGCGGCGACAGAGGATCTGATGCTTACCCTGACAGAAGATGATATCGACGTGGCTTTAGTCCAGGAGCCCTGGTTAGACGGCAATAACAAGATCCTTGGACTGACACCTAAAGGGTATGTATTACATTATAGTAAAACCAATGAAAAATCTCCTAATGGATACCCATTTCCCTATGGATTGTCAAGGCAGCAATGGTAGTTATCATGCTCCAAAAATAACGGATAGGGACTTTCGGGTAGCAAATGAGATAATAAATGAACGTTCTGTAGCGTGGGCGATACACTCCTTCAGCCCCTATAAAGCAGCGGGCACGGACGGAATCATTCCGGCCATGCTTCAGCACGCGTTGCCTTTTATCAAATCTTGGTTGATAAAACTCTTCAGAGGTTGCCTGCTAGCCAGGTATATACCGGAGTGCTGGAGAGAAGTTCGTGTGGCATTCATCCCCAAGGCTGGGAAACGTTGTCACGTTAAACCAAAGGACTTCCGACCTATAAGTCTTTCATCGTTTTTACTGAAAACACTAGAAAGAGTTATTGATCTTAGTATTAAGAATTCCTTGGACAGCAGCTCAATATCTACGGCCCAACATGCCTACACTAAAGGCAAGTCTGTAGAGACAGCTCTGCACAAGGTGGTGCGAACTCTAGAGGAAACTGCCCACCACAAGGAGTATGCCCTAGCAGCATTCCTGGACATTGAAGGTGCGTTTAATAACGTACACACAAGGTCTTTAGTGGGTGCACTTAGGGCACACAATGTCGACGAGATGCTAACTGAGTGGACAGAGCAGTTGCTCAATAGCAGAACAGTCTCGGCCACCATTGGTATAAGTAACGTAAAGAGAGCGATCAACAGGGGAACACCGCAGGGGGGGATCCTATCGCCACTCTTGTGGAATCTAGCTCTGAACGAAATCCTCCTATCGTTACAAGAAAAAGGAATAGAAGTTGTTGCGTACGCTGACGATGTGGTCGTTTTGGTAACAGGAAAATTTCTCCCAACACTAAGCGAACTCATGGAATTAGCATTACGCGATATAACAAAGTGGGCGGAGCGCAATGGTCTTGGGGTTAACCCCTCCAAAACTGAACTAGTGCTCTTCACAAGAAAAAGGAAGGTACCAACCTTTCAACTCCCAAGGATAGGAACAACCCAACTCAGTCTCTCTCCTGAGGCGAAATACCTTGGTTTAATTCTGGACTCCAAACTATCTTGGAAAAGGAATACGGAAGAGAGGATGAACAAAGCGTTGTGTGCATTCTACGCATGTAAAAAAATGATTGGAAGGAATTGGGGCACATCACCGCGCATTACCCATTGGTTGTACACAGCGGTGATCAGACCTATTCTCACTTACGGATGTCTGGTTTGGTGGCCGACCATGAGGGTCAACTGCCGATATCAAGCCCTTAACAAAGTACAAAGACTAGCGGCGCTAGGAACCACAGGAGCTGTTAGATCAACACCAACAGCGGGAATGGAAGCTCTACTGCACCTCATTCCCCTGAATGAGTACACGAGGTGTACGGCTGCTAAGAGTGCACTAAGGCTCAGAGAGTCCGGCCTCTGGAAGCACAGTACCTTCGGTCATAATAGCATCCTTAAAAGCGATGAATGGGGTATCCCAGACTCTACGGATTACTGTATACCTCACCTGAATATGAATGTGAACTTCACAGTTTTGATTTCTGAAAGGAGACTGTGGGATCTCGGCAGCGTCATAGACGAGCAAGAGGTCTCGGTTTACACGGATGGATCTAAAACTGGAGAAGGCACGGGGGCGGGAGTGTTCTCGGATAACCTTGACCTCCAAAGGAGCTACAAACTGCCTAACGAGAGCAGTGTATTTCAAGCTGAGGTCTATGCCATAGGAGCGGCTGCAAGCTTGATAATGACGAGAGAACTACCCAGAACAAGGGTTTCAATCTACGTCGACAGTCAGGCGGCAATTAAGGCACTGGATTCATCGACGATCAAGTCAAAGACCGTGTCAAATTGCCGCAGAGCACTCAATCAACTCGGCCTCCAACATGCCGTTAGACTTTGCTGGGTCCCCGGGCACAGCAACATATATGGCAATGAGAGAGTTGACGAGCTGGCAAAACTAGGGACCGAAATGGCTATGGAGAGCGCGGATCACTCGGTCGAAATGCCGATTGAATGCGCAAAAAGTATAATTGATAGGAAAGGGGTGAACAACATAAATATCCGTTGGCAAACAAGGAGCGATTGTGTAATCACAAGGTCACTCTGGCCTAGATTTAATAGGAACAGAACCGACACCCTTCTGAGACTCAGCAGGACCTCCGTAAGGCTACTCACAGGCTTAATCACGGGGCACTGCCCCCTTGGCGCTATGGCCAGAAGGTGGGGCGCGGCCGCAAATGATTTTTGCCGCAGTTGTGGTGACGAGGAGGAGCCGGAGACCGTGAAACACTTACTCTGTGAGTGTCCAGCCCTACAAGCACGCCGATATGGCACGCTTGGGGCCAGATTTTATAGTGGACTGACGGAGCTTGGCAACCACCCACTCGAGGATATGCTGAGCTTCGTCAACAAGTCGGGCTGGTTCAAATAGGATCAGCTAGTTTTGATGAAAGGTCTTATGAGTACCGAAGACATCACAATGGGCCTGTAGGCCTCCGAGTGTAGCTATGAGTACCGAAGACATCACAATGGGCCTGTAGGCCTCCGAGTATCTCACGCCTGGGCGCGCGCGGTCTTCTCAACCTAACCTAACCTAAAACCCGGAACAGTTCCTAGCGTATATAAAATCAAATCCATAGCTGCTGAAGAACAGAAAGAACGTACAACAAGAATTGAAATATCGGTTACAGTCTTATATCTTGGGATATAATGAAGGAGCCTTGTCTCATAATGCAAATGTGGAAATAGATGATACCCCAGATTTAGAAAATTCAGGATTTTCACTATCAGGTAATGGTTTAATAAAATATTAATAATTTTAAATGAAAATCTGGTTTCTCCAAGGTACCATTTTCAAAAGTATGTCGGTAAAGCCAGAAATACCAGATGAATACAACGAAGCGCAGGAATTGAATTCAATGGCAGATGACGGGTTAGAAAATTTGGCGGGGTACATTTGCCACAAACTTAAGGATAAAGTGCCGGAAATTCGTGAAAATGCAGAACATGATCCATGATTTACATGGGTCGATCATCTTAATGAAGGCGGTTTATCCAAGCCCACCAATATTATGATGACAAACATGAAAATATTAGATAATATTTTTAATGAGATTAACGGGCAAAAATTACTTATATGTAAAAATTATATCGAAAATCTATTAGCATCCGCTGAGCATATTGAATGTGATGCAAAAATAAAAAGGCTTTTTTTTCGTGCAAGAATGTATTTCCGTATTAGAAAGCTTAACCGGGAAATAGCTGAAAACTTAAAAACTAGAAAACGAAAATATAAAAAAATTATTACATAATAAGAAAATTGTTTTATTTAATTAAAATAACAGAAAAAAGAAAAAAAAACAAATAAAAATAGAGATTTCCCAAAAAACATATGTCCAACAGTATACTATCCATGCTGTTTGAGTCACAGATGACGTATGTGCGCAGAACAATAAAAATTTGGTAACACATTGGCGTAATCTATTTTACTTGAATCATGGGCTCTCCCATTGCCAGGGTATTTTAGTTGCGATAAAATGTAGGGACACACTCTTATATAACAAAGGCTTGGTAAGAAAGAGAGAGAACAAAAAAAGCGTACGTCGCCAGATGTCGCTTTTGTAGTTTATTTTATAGAAAGCGTTCGTCGCCAGGTGTCGCTTTGGTAGATGTAGTTGAACTGACGTACGCTTCCTATAAAATAAACTACAAAAGTAGTCAAAATCTGTCTGATTTTGCCATATGCAGTTTCAAAACTTACAATACAATGAATAACAACGAAGGTATTTATATTTATTACATGTTTTGGTATACAGACTATAATAATAATAATAACCATATTTACAGGTAGGAAATTTGAGATATTAGGGGACATACAGATATGTGATTCGGAGATACAAATTGAATGTTTTGGACATGGAATACGGTTTATATTCCTATGATTTTATCCTATAAAACTTTCTATAAAGACTCGTGCCCGTATTCTGTCTTTCCCATTGACAATTACAGCTATCTGTCTCTTTCTATTTGTAACACATTTTTATCGCAACTAAAATATCCTGGCAATGGAGAGAGCCCATTATAATGCTTCGTGGGAACACACGTTTCACTATTTTTATTCCAAATAAAATGGAAATAAAAAGTTTACATGAATTAACAAAGCACATGAATTAAAAGCAACTATTGATGATGGTGCATTCAATAAATAAATATTGAAAGAGATACGGACGATTTCTTTATAAAATATTTTATTTGAATGAAAGCCACGATGATCCACAGCATGTTTTAAAGCCACTAGAATGATCAGCGAATATATTTGAATTATTTCTATCTGATTTTTTGTCTTCTTAAGCTAGTATCAGACTATCACTCAAATCGCTCATTTGAATGAGACGTGACGTCAAAATGACGTCACAGGGTTCTCATTTGAGCTCACTCCGTCTGATAGCTGCAATTGTGACAGAATTTTTGTTCTCATTTCAAATGAGAAACGGAATGAGAACATTTTTGTCTCACTCAAATGAGACGATATTGTGACCGTCTGATAGCTCCAAATGAGACATGTGTCAAATGAGAATTTGAATGAGGACGAAATGAGAATGTCCCAATGAATGAGAAGGCTCGGATTCGTGCCTTCTCATTTTGAGTTGAATGAGAACTCATTTGTGTTTTGACAGGTGATCGTGAAGCAAGTTTTTTTACGTGAATACATATAAATTGTGAGTTTTCATTTAAAAACATTTTCGTGTTTTTAAATGAAAACTAATTTAATGTTGTTCGTGTGTTTAGGAGCAGCATCATGAGTGATGAAGATTTCACCCCATCCCGGCTTCGTTGCTTGGAATCTATCAAAAAAAAAAGGAATTATTTTCGAATTGAAGTGATTTCCTATTATCTACACACCTTGATGTAATCATCGACGAGCACTTTGTAAATTGCGTCGAGTACTTCGGGAATAATGGCCGTGATGGTTGGCTGCGGAATGCGGAAAAGAAACCGTAGCGAATTGAAATTATCGCCAGTGGCTAGGTAGCGCAGCGTGACCGCCAGACGCTCCGCCGGCCGCTGAAATGCTTGGTCGCATGATAGTGTCCGATTTTTCTATGTGCGGCTTGACCAATCCCAGTAAATGGTCGAATTGATCTGAAGACATACGTATGAAATTGCGATAAATTTCTGGTTCTTCAGAGCGCAGTTCGACCATCAATTTACCAAAAAAGCCCTCCGTCTCGCGACGAGCCACCCAATTCTTGGTCCAAACCTTGCGTTTGTTGGGAATTGATGCGTCGTCAAGCTCGTCCTCTTCGCTGCTCTCCAGCACATACGCAGCCAAAATCGCCATATCCTTCATTTCCTCATACTTTCTTTTGGACATTTTTCTTTAATTTTCTAACCAGCACTTGAAACACAATCGCAACTCTGTTTTCACCGAGAAACATACAACAAGTGTCAAGTGAGCGAGAGCCTTCATTGTTCTCATTCCGCGTAATAGCAAAACATCCAAATGAGAAAAAGACGATGAAATCTTTACAATTTCGATTTATACAATTGTTATCTTTTTTTTGTATCAACGAAATTTTTCGTTGAATTCAAGCACAGAAGTTAAGTTGAAAGTTATTCTAAGGCGATAAATTCTTCTGCGATGTGTTGCTAATTGCATATTAGCTTCATTTTCGCTACTACTGCTACTGTACGTATCCATTTTTATACACTTGTGATCACTTTTAGAGGCGTTTGAACACTGCTAAATATTTCTAACAATTGTAGTTAGATTTGAACCCGTACCCGGCGGGATGTAGTTTACACTTATTCAGTAGTAAGAATATAAATTTTAAAGATAAATTAAGTAATAAAAAAACAGGCAGTCATTGGGGACTGCCAACAGAAATGAAAACAATAATATATGTAAGGTAATAATTATTTTGTCGTGTATTTATAGCTATATATTTTACAACCTGAAATTTCGAAAATATATGCTAATAAACAGTAAATTTTAAATAAAAGTCAATATGCATATTAAGGTTTGAATTCCTGAGCAGCACATGATTTTCTTATACAAAAAATTGCTAGAGATATTTAATTTTTTCTGTATAAGAATGCCACGTGCTGTTTAGAAATTTTCTGTGTAATTTTATTTTGCTGTATATTTTCCAAAAAAAAAATCGATTTTTTGTTGTATAACAAAGTCACGTGCTGTTCAGAAATTTTCTGTATAATTTTATTTTGCTGTATGATATTTTCCAAAAAAAATCGATTTTTTGCTGTATAACAAAGTCACGTGCTGTTCAGAAGTTTTCTGTCTAATTTTATTTTACCGTATGATATTTTCCAAACAAAATCGATTTTTTGTTGTATAACAAAGTCACGTGCTGTTCAGAAATTTTCTGTCTCATTTTATTTTGCTGTATGATATTTTCCAAAAAAAAATCGATTTTTTCTGTATAAAAAAATCAAATGAAAGCAAATCAGCATTCTTAAGCTGTTAAATTATCATGTCGGTGACGCGAACTCATAAAATTTTACCCATCCAAAAATCGCCCAACGCGCCTAAAGAAGTATAATATAAATAAAATAAATAATTTAAGGTAAAAAAAAACATTTTGTCACCACTCGGAATCGAACTCGCACATCTGGCGCATTGTAGTCTAACACTTATTTACTTAATTTAGTAATTATTAACACTTATAATTACTAAATTAAGTAATAAAATATTAATAAAAGTAAAAAAATCAAAAAAAAAATTTGAAAAGAAAAAAAAAAGAATTTTGTCACTGATAAGAATTGAACCTGGAGCCTGGCGCATGGTAGTCCAACTTCTAACTCACTGCACTGATCAGACAGTATGGAATGTCGTGTTAACATTGAAGACTTAGTTAGCGGCATATTTATAATTTTGAAAGGCAAATAACTAATAAAGTTTATTAAAAATTGAAAAAAAAGTAAAACGGACATATCTACAGCTATAGAGCTTTCATTTAAAAAAAGAATCATCAAAATCGGTTCAATAGGAACTGCAGGAGCTCTGTCGAAAGAAATCCATACAAAATCGCTTTGCCTTTTAAATACAGGGTGGGCCAGAATAGACGCGGGGGTTTGAATTCTTTATAAATTTTTTATTTTAGCGAAACCTATAATTTTTTTTCAAATACATGTAGTTGATTGATGGGGAATATTTTTGGTCTAAACATGGAAAATTATATCCCGCAAGTGGTGGCCATTTTCTGCTTCGCAAATCCGTGCTCTTTCCAAGACATTTTCCATAACCTTTCGTGTTATGGCCTCGATTTCACTGCGAATGTTGGTTTTCAATTGGCTGATGGTTGTTGGCTTGTTGACGTACACCTTTTCTTTCAAATATCCTCAAAGGAAACAATCTGGAGTCGTTAGATCAGGTGAACGCGGAGGCCAATTGAAATCGCTTCTTTTCGAAATAATGCGTCCGCCAAACATGTCCCGTAAAAGAGCCATTGAGCCCACCGCCCACCGGTTCGTTGTTCTATTGTGTACAGGTCCATTTTAAATTGCCCAAGTCTTCTTAACAAAATGCTGAAACAAAATTAAAAAAATAAAAATAAAAAAAAAGTTATAAAGACTTCAAACCCCTGCGTCTATTCTGGCCCACCCTGTATATAGATTTAACCATCAAAAATCAATATTAATTTAGATTTTTATTCAAAAGGGGATAAAAAACGTACTCAATGTCGGCTGGAAGTTTGTCCAAAATTAAGTGAATGTTTGCTTAGGACTGTATTTTTTTTTAAATACCTGCGCCGCATTTTGTTTTCAAATTGCAGCTGCGGTCAATCTGTCAGCATATCATTATATCAGTGTATTAGAATATTAGTATACTAGTATACAGGGCCGGCCCTCCCATATGTGCAAAAAGTGCAAAAGCACATTAAATAGGTATATCCTAAAATATAATACGAGGACTGTCGTCCTTCTGTCTGTCAGTCTGTCTGTCTGCACAATGGATCTCGAAAACAGGCCTAACGATTTTAACGTGTTAGGGATTTACGGGGACAAAAATACGATCTAGATAGGTATCCCCTCTGAGAAAATTCCCCTTCGACACCCCTCGCCTGGTATCTTCGAATTCGGTGGTCCGATCTTAATGAAGCTTTACAGTATTACTAAGAAGGCTAAGGGGTTTGATTTTCCACTACAAAACCTGACTTTTCCCTCCCCTCGATACCCCTCGCCTGGTATCTTCGAATTGGCTGGTCCGATCTTAATGAAACTTTCCAGTGTCACTAAGGGGGTTGACGGCTATCGATTCGTAACGCCGTTTTCGCACGCGGGCCGCAGCTCTACCCATTTCCTAACATTAAATATATCTATATAATATGTATATACCAAAAGTCACTAAAAATTATAAAATAAAAAACTTTTTGAAAAAAAGTAAAAAAAAACCGACTTAAAAATGCATTAAAAAGGAAAAAATAATTTTTTTTTGGAAGTTGGTGCCAAAATAGAAACAAACAATTTGCTCTCTTTTATTGTACAATCTAAAAGTGCACTAAAAAGGAAAAAATAATTGTTTTGGAAGTTGGGGCCAAAATAGAAACTTAAAGAGGACTTCTATTCATATTTCTTGAGTGTTACTTTTACAGCTATCACCAATTCTATTACTGCTATCCAAATGAAAATATTTTATCTTTCGTGACGACATCTGACAAAAGAATATTTTTTTAATTTTAACGGAGCTTACCCAAAAACAAAAGAATATTTGTTAATGTTGACGGGGGTTAAGGGCAACGTGCCAAGTAAGGAACAATACCGCTGAAATTTTTATACCCGTATGGTATGGAATACCAAAGGATATACTAACTTTGCCTTACCGTTTGTAACGCCAAGATCCCGTCATCACACACAAAAATGAATTACACCAGTGTGTTTAGAATGATAAAAAAAATTGAATTTTGCATGTTCGTCCGTCTGTCCGTCTGTCTATCTGTGAACACGATTGCGGACGCACGGATTGAGCTAGAGCCTTGAAATTTTGCGCAGATCCATTTTTCGTAAAATGCGTTAATGGGCAAAAACGGTCCATTAGGGGGGGTACCCCCCATACGAACGAAAACGTTTTTTGCGAATACCTCAAAAACGGTGCATCTTATCAAAAAGGTGCAAGAACAAAAGTTATTTAGGTAATGATTCTACATAAAACTTCCATACATCAAAATCCGATTGGAACAAATTTTAAAAAATCTCATTGGAAACTTTGACTTCAAACTGGAATTTTGATACAACTGTTCACTTAAATCACCATACGGGTTTTCAATAATTGCCAGATTGGCAATTATAGCTTTTGTTATGTTTATATTATGTAAGTAGGCTGTAAAAAAATAATGGTTTGAATCTCATCTCTGTGACTTATTAGAAAACAAAAACTTTTGGTACAATTCAATAAATCTGTGGTCACAAGGAAAAACCGCTTAAGTCTCCTTATCCAGTTCTATATTCTGTCAAAATTTGGTTTTCATGCTGTACCCCTATGAGGAATGGCAGAGCAAAAACCATATAACCTAAGCCAGTTTTGCTTGCAAAAACAAAAATAATCAAAACTTTAAACCCAAATTACTCAAAACACGCTTTTTCGACTTATGCGGTTTTTCCTTGTGACCACAGAAATAATAATTTTATTTATTAGAAATTTTTTAATTTTATATATTGTACAATAAAAGAGATCAAATTGTTTGTTTCTATTTTGGCACCAACTTCCAAAAAAAAATTATTTTTTCCTTTTTAGTGCATTTTTAAGTCGGTTTTTTTTACTTTTTTTTAAAAAGTTTTTTTTTTTCATTTCGAATTCCAAAAAAACTTTCGAAATCAATTTTCAGTATTTGGTGCAATTTGATTCGTTGGTGCCTCATAAGTTGAATTATGCTTTAATTAAAAAAAAGTCTTTCTTAAGCAGGGTTTAGACGAAGCAAGTAACTCGCTGCAAGTAGACGTAAATACACGCGATTTGAGCTAGTGTGCGACGCTCGCATATGTGTGAGAATACTCGCTGCTCTCTCAAAAATAATAGAAAGCCATTCTATTTTTCTAGCAAGTAAAAACCAATACAACAACATGGAACCGTGTAGACAAGAGGTGGTTTTATGTGTGTGTGTTTCGGTTCATTTTATATTTGCTGCTTTGCCAGAAAACGTCGTAACATTTTAAGGAAAAAACGACACGGGCATAAAAAACTCGTCGGCAACAAACAGTTTCAGGTCGAAATTCGCAAATTTTTCCACAAAAAAGAGTCGTGATATTTTTTCTCAGAAAATTTTAGGTTATGTTTTCCTTAGGCTGTCATTCTACTTGCAACAATTTACTTGCATCGTGTAAACGAAGCAAACTACTTGCCTCTCTTTACTTGCAGCGAGTTACTCGCTGTGTATAAACCCTGCTTTAGTTCTAAATCTCCGAAATAAAGTACTTTAGCGAAGATTCAATCCAAACACAAAATAAATGGTGAAAACTAGCAAAGACTCAATGGGCGATTTATGTGCAGCTTTTCAATCTTGCACAGCCGTTCAAGTTTTCTCATATCGGTGTGACAGAATTTGAGGTTGGCAAGCTTTGATTGTGTGCGTTGGGGTAGGCGCCAACTGTGCAAAGTGGGCGCTAAAGACTTTTGTTGCATAGATCATAACAGCTTCCAAAGACCATGCGGTAAAGTTGACTTTCTTCCTGTATTCGTATATTTCGTGGTCAAGATTGCCTTTTGACGTTTAGTTTACCCTTGGGGTCTTAAATCGGGTTTAACATTTTGTTGGTGGCGATCCAGAAAAAACTAAAACGAGGGAAAAGAGTGTTTTTATTTAGGGAACATGGATGGAAAAAGGAAGTTTTCTGGCGCAGAAAATCGGAAAAGACGGCGGATTTTGGAAGAAGAAAATAAGAAGCAGGCACTCAAGATAAGTAAATTCTTTGAACAATGATACAAATCCAGTTCAAGTAGAAAATCCTTTAGTAGTTTTAGATTCAGTGCAACCCGTTTTAGATTCAGTGCAACCAGTTTTAGATTCAGTGCAACCAGTTTTTGATTCAGTGCACCCAGTTTTAGATTCAGTGCAACCAGTTTTAGATGCAGTGCAACCAGTTTTAGATTCAGTGCAGCCATATGTATTAAATTCTTTACCTGATTTAAACGATCCTAGTAAATGGCCCGAGTTAACATCTGACATTATCATTAAATTAGTGGCTAAAGGTCCAACACAAGTGCGAAATTTCAATTTTCCAAAAACGAATGGTAGGAGATTTATTTGTTCTTTATACACTAGAATTTTAGCTGATGGTGAAGATAATTCTCGTTCTTGGTTGGTATATTCATGTTCCAAAGATACTGTTTATTGTTTCTGTTGCAAATGTTTTTCCAAAAATAAACATTGCCAAGCAATATCAAGCTCAGGTTGCTCAGATTGGAGCCATATAAATCAAATACTTAAGAGTCATGAGATTAGCGCTAATCATATGGAAAGTTTCAAGGCTTGGAAGGATTTAGATATAGGATTACAAAAAAATAAGACTATTGATAGCAGTTTAGAAAATTTGATGAAATCCGAAGTAATGCACTGGAATAATGTAATTCGCAGATTACTAGTTATTGTGCAGTTTCTTGGTACACAATCATTGGCATTTAGGGGTAGTTCGGACAAGATATATGAGGAAAATAATGGAAACTTTTTAAAGCATTTCTTAGGATTTCTAGAAGGTACAGGAGCTTGATAAGTTAGATATATCGATCAATAATTGTTGAGGTCAGGGATACGATAATGGATTTAACATGAAGGGAAAAAATTCGGGAATGCAAAATATAATTCGGTCACTAGAGCCAAGAGCATTTTTTGTACCTTGTTATCCCCACTCTTTGAATTTGGTTATAAATGATGCCGCTCGCTGCTCTTTAGATGCTATTAAATTTTTCAGTACCGTTCAAAGTCTCTATGTATTCATGTCAGGTTCAACAAGTAGATGGTCTATTTATAAAAAAACATGTCCCTCATTTAACCGTCAACTAAGGCCGTTAGTTGAACATTTAGGTGATATAAATGAAGCTTTAATAGCAATATCTGAAGAGGGGAGTTCTGAAATAATAGTTATGGCTGAATCGTTAGGAAATAAACTACTAGATTTTCAATTTATTTGTATTTTGCTTGTTTGGTTTGATATATTACAAAACATTAATTTAGCGAGCAAATATTTGCAGGGCCAGAAAATCCACTTTTCCGTAGTAACTGGTATTTTAAAAAGTACGAAACAGTTTTTAATCAATATGCGGACTGACGAAAAATTCGATTAGTATATCATCAAGGCCCAAACAATAGCCGATGGTTTAGATATTTCCACTTCTTTTTCAAATCAATCCTCACTACGTTCCCGAATTTAAAAAAACTTTGGACACCGATCAAACCCAGACAGACCCCAAAAACTCCTTTAAAGTAAACTTCTATTTGTTAGTTTTAGACCAAGCCATTACCTCTATAGACGAACGCTTTGAACTATTAACTAACCATAACAGTTTATTTTCTTTCTTATATGATATGAATCAGATTTCTAAAATTTCTAATTTAAAGGAGCTATGTAAATGTTTAGATGAAGCTCTCAGATTTATGGACAGCAGGGATATAAACGGCGATGATTTGTACCAGGAATTGTTAGTTTTATCTACCCTTATTCAGCCAGGAAATTGCGCTTTAGAGGTTTTGAATTACATTAGCCAGAATAGCTTAGAGCAGATATTTCCAAATACGGAACTCACACTAAAAATTCTTTGCACATTGCCCATTACAGTAGCATCTGGAGAACGTAGTTTTTCGAAATTAAAATTAATTAAAAATTATCTTCGAACCTCAATGACCCAGGAGAGATTGGTGGGATTAGCTTTATTATCTATAGAGAAGCTATTGGTCGAAAAGTTAGATTATAATGACCTTATTCAGGATTTCGCTAAATTAAAGGCAAGAAAAACTACTTTTATTTAAATAGATATAGAAATTTCAAACAGAGTTATGTATTATGTTTTATTTTAGCTGAGGATTAGGCCTTCTGGAGATACCTCGTAAAAAAACGCGTCGATAAAGTCTACCCCTGAGGTGACGTGGAAAAGGCTTTTTTATCTGATATATAAGGACGCAAAATTTAGAAGTTGCACAGGGCGACAAAATGGTCTGGGCCGGCCCTGCTAGTATATCATTATCGTTATACTCGTATATAAAAATGGAAGTTTGTCTGTTGGTTGGTTTGTCGGTTTAGTCTGTTGGTTGGTTTGAGATTACAAAACTCAAGAACTACTGGACTGATTTTTACGCGGTTTTTTTGCGAAATGATCTGCGTTGCCAGGAGCAGGTTTTTGGCTATGTTAGATTTTCAAAATTCAAAGCAGAAGGTCCTGTAAGGATAACGAAAATACCCTTTTTCCCGTTATTCCCCGGACAAATTGGCATTATGGGGTTTTTGGGGTCGCTGATCACGAATCCGGTATTAGATTTTCGAAATTCGAAACAGAAGGTCCTTTAAGGATAACGAAAATATCTCTTTTCACATTTTTCCCCGGAAAAATTAGCATTATGGGGTTTTTGGGGTCGCTGATCACGAATCCGGTATTAGATTTTCAAAATGCGAAACGGAAGGTCCTGTAAGGATAACTCAAATATCGTTTTTCCAGTTTTTCCTGGGAAAAATCGGCATAAGGGGGTTTCCGGGGTCGCTGATCGCGAATCCGGTGTTAGATGTTTAAAATTCTAAATGGAAGGTCCTGAAAGGATAACGCAAATATCCTTTTTCTAATTTTGTCTCCGAAAAACTGGCTTTAGGGTGTTTCCGTGGTTGCTGATCACGAGTTGGTTGTTGGAATTTGAAAATTCTAACCGAAAAGTACTGTAAGGATAACGCAAATGTCCTTTTTCCAATTTATCTTGAAACAATTGACACTAAGGGGTTTTCGAGGTCGCTGATCGCGAATCCGGTGTTCAATTTTTCGAATGCTAAACGGGAGGTCCTGTAAGGATAACGGAAATGTCCGTTTCCTAATTTCTCTCGCAAAAACAGGCTTCGGGAGGTTTTCAGGGTTGCTTATCACGAATCTGGAGTTGGAATTTCAAAATTCGAAACGGAAGGTCCTGTAAGGATAACATTTTTTCAAAAAAAAAATTACACAAAAAACTTTTAGTTGGCAACGTAGGGTCTGCTAGAATTAATATATTAGTATATCAATATATCGGTATATCAGTATATTAATATCTATTTACAGGATGTATTGTAGTGGTCTGTACAAATGAAGAGGGCTGATTTCTGGGACCCAATTATGAAAAAAATTGTTCTACACGTAGGTCCGGAAAAAACCGTTACCCATCGGGAACCATTTTTATTTATGTAATACTGATTTAGAGTACAAGTCACTCAAACGACTCTAACTATGGCAACATGTAACGGATTTTAATGATTTTTCCTTTTTTTCCGAATGAAAAAGCGGCAAAAATCGAGGTACGAGCAGAGCGAAAACCTTCCTCCTCTACCCAAGGGAGCAGCAGAGCGAGCTCAAATCGAAGTTTCAGGCCAAACCTGTCAAAAAGGGGCACACACAGTGTAGCAATAGATTGAAACAACTTTACTTGTTGGGATCAGAAAACTAAGTGGTTTTATTTAGATCCTGACAGCTAGCAGTTAGTTGGTTAGTAACAATCTAGGTGGGAGGGAGATTAAGTATGTGTAGTGGTATAACCACGACTACATGCTACACCTCCCCCTTACAATTTAGAAAGAGAAAAAAAATAATATATATATTCAATTTTTTTTAAAGCATACCCTCTAATTTTTTTCGTTTTATGTTAAAACACTCACAAATGAAGTTTCTTATTATTTGGACTACGCTAACCTGTGCCGAATCGCATCAAAACATGTGAAGCCTTGCGCACTTAGGACAGTGTGATAATACTATTGCATTTCAGCCCCCACCCCCTTTAAAATCTTTTTAAACGAAACAACGCATAAAAACTCCTCTTTACGCTTTCGTAATACCCGGTATTTTACCTTGTACTATTTAAAAGTAGGCTAAGTTGAGCAAAATTATACGGTAAAAGAAGCGTTATATGGCATCGATTCGTGGATCCATTGTTTCAGTAATACCGTCGGATTTGTTCAGTCAATATTGTATTTCGTAACATCAAGTAACCATGTCCGTGGAATTACGAAGTTCGAAAAAAGGCATTTTTCTAGTGGGGGATTGGAGTCACCAAATATTGGGGTCCAAACTTCCGTCAAACCGCCAAGTTCTCGCAATACTATTTTATAACATTCGCGAAGTTAAATTAACGGTCAATGAAAGTGCAAATCTCGCCATTCGTGAATGTGTTATATTTTGGGAAAAGGCCAGAATACCCAGGAAATCTATGCCTAATTGTGTGAAAAAACTTTCGGACTTGTATCCGAAAGGGACCTACAAAAAGATGCCAAAAAAACTCAAGATGTTTACGAGCTACGTAGACACATTTAAAAGCAATTTAGTGAACCTTTTTGATATTCCACACGCAGATGCACTTCGTCTAATGGACATAGAGGAAGATAAATTTTTTTTTGCAGCGACAGAGGCAGACAGGACGGCCCGGTTATTTAGCTGGAGTTGATAGAAAACTTGCGGAAAAAGAGGAGCGTGCGAGACAAAGATCGTTAGAAGAAAAAAATCGGCGAACAAAATATATTTCTACTGCATCAACTTCTTCGGCAGCATATGATTTACCTAACATAGAGGGCGATTCTACCTCCAGTTCGGATGAGAATGCAGCAAATTCACAAGAGCAGTTGTCAACTATGACTGACACCACAAAATCTATTCTGAAACGAGGTAGGAAAGAGTTTATTACTCCAAAATTAGTAGCAGCTTTAGATAGGTGCCAGCTGAGTATAAGAGACGCTGTTTTCATTCTTCAGGCGGCAATCGAAGCTCTCGGATGTAATATTGCCGATTTCCCAATAAATAAATCATCTATTCAACGCATTCGGACAGAAAAACGAAAGGAACGCGCCAAAGCCATTGAAGTTGATTTTCAGAGTAACGTGCCAGAAGTTGTTACTCTTCACTGGGGTGGTAAATTGTTACCAGCTCTCAACGTCCATAGTACTAAAGAAGAGCGTCTTCCTATTGTAATTCAATACGGAAACAAAGTACAACTTATTGCTGTACTGAAATTGGACAATTCATCTGGCAAAGAGCAGGCACGAGCTGTTTGGAATGTGATCAGCGACTGGAATTTCGAAGATAAAGTGCAAATCCTTTGTTGTGATACCACGGCCTCAAATACAGGTCGTATCAATGGTGCCTGTGTGCTTTTGGAACAAAAATTAGACAGAGAATTGCTACTTTTCGCTTGTCGCCATCACGTCTACGAGCTTGTATTGAAAAGTATGTTTGAAGCTAAAATTCATCAAGTTACGACAGGTCCAGATATTCCACTTTTCAAATTGTTCAAAGAAAATTGGAAAAATATTGATCCCAAAAAAATGAAACCCTCCAAAAATATTGTAGGAGCACATTTTAAGGATTCTGAAATCGACTCATTGCTACAGTTTTTTGGAGCTAAACTAAAAGAATACTCCATAAGAGACGACTACCGAGAGTCTATCTTATTTTTAGGCGGTGATGTAGATCGATTTGGTTTGAAAATTAGGCCTCCAGGTCCCATGCACCAAGCTCGTTGGATGGCGAGAGCAATATATTCTTTTAAGATATCGTTACTCAGCTCTCAATTTAAATTAACCAAGAAAGATAAGGCAGCACTGCAAGATATTTATTGTAACGTCGCACTATGGGCCCGAAGTGCCAATCGGCGGCCAAAAATACATAACTTTTGAACAGATCAATATTTTTGAATGGGGTTTTTTTTGTTGGCTAGATAAATATCCAAGCTTTATTTCCTGATAATATGATCGGCCCTTCCTCTCCCCTCCCCCACCCATCTGCATTTGAAATCAAAAATTACCAAAATCTCGAGAACGGTTAGTCGTACAGAAAAAATCATTAATGACGAAAATATTTAGAATTGCATTTTACATATATTGTCAGTACATGAAAATCGAATAGGAGCAACTTTAATACCCTATATGATGAAATAATCAAAACTATAGTATTTGTTGTTGTAATATTTTTTTTGGTTTTGTTTTAAAGTTGTTTTTTAAATGTTATAAAAAATATAGCATTTTTAAAGACAACTTTTTTTTAATACGATTATTTTAATACAATTTGATACAAATACACATTGCTAAAATTACATAAGGTTGAGGAAAAATTACATTCTAATAATGTCTTGAACTACGTCGAATTTTAACAATTGTGAGATTTCTTGATCTTCCTCGTCATCCAATTCATCTTTTGCATTTGTCCATTTAGAACGCAGAGAAGCTAAAAATGTATCTGACGATAGAAGTAATATATTCATCAAATCTTCATTTTGGTTGATTCTATCGTTTTTTCTAATGTTGGTTAGTCTAAAATGTCTGTAGTCTTTATTTTTCGATTCCTGAGCTTCTTCTGAAAGCTCCCCAAGTGGTAAAATGCTTTTTTCAATTGTCAGCTTGCCATGGAAAAGCACTTTATGCATTGTTGCAGACATATTTCTCCAATTGTAATGTCTATTATACAAATCAGCTGTGGCCTTGGCATATGATTCGGATTTGTCTGAATTTATTCCCTGCTTGCATGAAAGCACCGATAATATAACTTTCAATCGTCGAATTAATGTAAATTTCTTAATATTCTGTTGTAACATATATACATATGTACATATGTATATCTAAGAGATTGATTTTTATTGCTCTAATTATTCATAGTACCAGGAAGACCGAGCCATGCTCGGCGATCTCAAAATCCTCCTTCTGCCTCTGTCTCTGAGTAGTTGAATCCGATTATAATTGCAATATGATTCGTATAATGAGGTTCAGGGAACTTGATTGTTTTGTAATTACAAAACCTTACTCCCTAGCAATATTGCGAATTTTCATTAAGATACCTTCACGTAATTCGAAGACACGATACCCCGAGGGGAGGGGAAAGTTAGGTTTGTAGTGGAAAAATCGAAAGCCCTTAGTCCGCTTAGTAATACTGTAAAGTTGCATTAAGATCGGACTACCCAATTCGAAGATACCAGGCGAGGGGTATCGAGGGGAATTTTCTCAGAGGTGAGACCTATCTAGATCGATTCCTTGTCCCCGAAAATCCCTTACCCCCACGTTTCGTGAAAATCGTTTGGCGGGTTTTCGAGATCGTTGTGCAGTCATTTCTCGTATTATATTATAGGATAAGATTACCAGTTTTAAACGGTTTTACTGTCAAGAAGGATGATATTTAATGGTTTCACTATATGCTGGTATGTAAAATATTCCGCTTTAATGTATATTAAAAATAATGAAAACAATTTCCTAGCATATAAGACGAAAAATCTTTGTTATGACAAAATAAGACATTTTTTTAAAAATAATATGTAAGAAATCAGACTTTTGTTTACGGTGACCAGAGTTGCAGGTAGTAGCAGATGAAATATGGATATTTTGAAAGGTATTGACCTTAGCTATCATGTCCAACTTACACCTGACCGGTACAAGCCAGTACATTTTTTGCAGAGCAATATATATACAAAATTTCGTGAAAAAAATAGTATTTTTAGAATGCCCAGAATTCCGGGATAACAATTTTAAGAAAAAAAATGTAGTACTACAAATTTTTAATTTTTATTATAATTGCCTAAATATGTCCTCAGGTTGATGATAAAATCGATTTTTCTGTACTAAGTGACTTAAAAAAGTTAAAAAAATTTGTTGAAAATTCGAAAATTGAAAAAACCAGAATTTTTACCAACTTTGACTCCATGGCGTTCGGAAATTACTTGTCCCAGGAGAGTGTCCTTTTGGATTTCTAGGTTCCTAAGAATTCTCAACGCAATGACATAACCGAAATCCTTCAAAGCCAGAACTCAAAATTTGTATTTTTGGCCGCCGAATAGCACTTTAGCCCCAACGTGCGTCGCTGACTTCGATTCTGGCATTAAAAGTACTTCCCCGGAGGAACTTCCCCGGAAGTTCCTACAAGGATTACAGACCGGCTGGCGAACAGAAAAATTCATTCGACAAAAATCGAGGCGAAGACGAAGCAAACTTGCTTACAAAATACCAACTTAGCGAAAACTAGTCGAAGTCGAGGCGAACATCTAGTAGACCAAAAGACTCATTTTTGAAGCTGTTATCGTCCCATAGAATCCACGCGATTTTGGAAAAAATGAACCGTTGTCGAGATGATGGCAAAAATCTTTTCCATTTATATGGGAGACGGGGGAAGGATTGTTCCGATTGCATTTTGATGTATTCAGAATTTTCGAGAACCATATTCTAAACACATTTTGTCAAAACAAATTATTCGAAAAATGAGGCGTCTCCAGAAAATTTCATATATCGTTTAAATTTGTATTTGTATGGGAGACAGGGGAAGGCGTGGTTTAATTTTTCCCATTTTCGGAAGAGTTTGATAAAAGCCTATTCTATACCAAATTTCAATTATCTACTTCAATTAGTTTTCGAGTTTTCAACCATTTTTGTACAAAAACGTTCAACATTATACCCACTTTTATTAATCATATGAGGTTTAATTATGTAAGAAAGGCATAGTCTCTAAGATTAAGCTGTGTTTTCAGTTAGAAAATGTTGTTCAGTCCCTTTTCGCCATTTACAATTCCTTTCTCGCCTTATCATATTACTTCTCTCTGCTATAGAGGGAAAGTGTTGTATTCATGACGGAGATCAGATAGAAACTTTCTGATCAGTACGAAATCCGTTTGAGGCAAAATTATGAGAATGTCCGTGCATCTGTCTGTCGGTCTATCCGTATTACATATCTTTAATAACTCGAGAACGTGTTGAGATTTTTTGACTTGAAACTTTTTGTGAAGGACGAAAATCGTAGTTTTCTACCAACTTTTCGAAAAGTAGCGTTAGCTATAACAGAAGCCGGGGCTTTAATTAACAGGGGTAAGAATTAACAAGCCTATTCCCGCCGAAATATACGAGCCACAATCTCGAAACTTGGTTTTTCTCCACCCCTCGATACGGTCGACCATATCATGACTCATCAGTCATAAACTGTTCATTGCTAGTGAGGGTTAAGCACAGAGACCGAATTTTAGCTAGTAAACGAACTTTTTATGGTTTGCAATATTTTGATTTTTGTCTTAGTTTTTTATATTATTGAATATAACTTTGTCGATAATGTAAGTTTATGTAGCTATAACTAATAATGTCCTTTTGTTTTATTACAATCCTTAACTATATTGTTGGTATGATTAATAATTCAAAAACAACAAAAGCTATAATTGCCAATATGGCAATTATTGAAAACCCGTATGGTGATATTCGTATAAAAATTCGAACAGTTGTATCAAAATTCCACTTTGAAGTCAAACTTTCCAATAAGATTTTTTTTTAATTTATTCCAATCGGATTTTGATGTATGGGAGTTTTATGTAGAATCATGTCCTAAATAACTTTTGCTCTTGCACTTTTTTGATAAAATGCACCGTTTTTGAGATATTCACAAAAAACGTTTTCTTTCGTATGGGGGGTACCCCCCTAATGGTCCATTTTTGCCTATGAACGAACTTACACAGATCCGTTTTTCGTTTTCGCATTTTACGAAAAATGGATCTGTGTAAAATTTCAAGTCTCTAGCTCAATCCGTGCGCCCGCTATCCGCGCCACAGACGGACAGACGGACGGACGGACATGCAAAATTCAATTTTTTTTATCATTCTAAACACACTGGTGTAATTCATTTTTATGTGTGATGACGGGATCTTGGCGTTACAAACGGTAAGGCAAAGTTAATATACCCTTTGGTTTCACCATACGGGTATAAACATCGAAGATTTTATCTCCATCAAGAGTAAGAATTTATTCTCTCGTCTCAGATTGAATGATGGTTTTCTACAAGAGTGTCCATCTTCATGGAAAACCAACGCCACCTTTTTGGAAGCCAAAAAAACTGTATCTTCTATTAAAGCAGTAAACGATACTGCTGAAAGAGCTGTAAAGCTAATGCAAGAGTTTCATGGTCTCATTACAGTAGACGAGGAACAAAAACCATATTTACTTCGCTGTGTACAGGAACACAGAGAGATGTACCCCGATTGTAAAAAAGACACTCTGAAAAGAAAATATCCTCAGTAATGACTTTCTCTCTCTCTCTTTCGGCGCTACAACCGGTTACTGGTCTGAGCCTCCTAAGTAATGACGTTGTTTAAATAAAACAAAAATGTTTAACTTTTCACTATTAAATAACTTTGGGTTTTATTTTCCCGAAATTGCATGAAATTTTAAATCTTACCTTATCAAATCACAGTCAGAACTAATTTTTACATATAATGACTTTGTAGTCAATTCTGCACGGGTTATTGTTATCCTAGAAAGCTCTAATTTTATAAATGAGTGTTTAAGATCAAATATAATAAATTTAGAGGGTATGCGTATTGGATTTCGTAAAAAAATTTTTTTGGCCCATATAAGCGACACCCTAATATATATATATAGTTAACTAATTTTGTAATTAGAACTTTAAAAAAAATATATTTTAAGTGGACTACTTGTCCACTATGGAATAAAACAATATAAAACTTTATATTAACTTTATTATGAGCCCAAGGCTGCGGAGTTTTAACCTTCAATATACAGAATGGATTAAGAACTTTATCTTATTCTAGCTCCTTTTATAATTTTAGATAAGCTTATATGACTATTACAAGATTAGGATGTTTCATCCTATGATTCGATGTACATTATTTAGACAGGTGTCTGTGAATCATTATGATGCTTTGATATTTCTATGTTTATATGATTGAGATTTTACTCATCGTTAGTCATTTACAGTTATATGACAAATCTATAGTCGTTTACAGTTATATGTCAAATCTATATTTAACTCCTCCCTTCTTAAGACTTTTTGTCCTCAAAAAGAGTGAAATTTATTTATTACCTGAGCTACTGTCTAATTGAATTGCTTCTGGCATACTTTTTGAGTGTATATTTAGAATTTTAAAATTTTTAGTCTTTTTTATCCAATATATGATTATTACAATTATTGTTATTGCTGTTACATAGAGTATTGTATCATTTGATATTGAATGAATATTTAATTGATTGATTTTTTCTGTTTGTTTTATGTTTTCAATATGAAGTTTGTCTACATTTGGTTTGATGTATGCCTCTGTAAGATTTATTTGTAAAATGGGAGGTAATGGTTGAAAGTTTTTAATTTCTTTTGAAATAAATCTTTGATTTCCGAAATCTATAGAACAGTTATTAATTTTGATAAGAAAGCTTCCTTTTAAGGATTTTATTTCATTGTCACATTCATTGGTGAAATTTCCTTCAAAATTATCAACGAATATTAGGTTATCGTTTATTTCTTCTATTACTGTATTGATATTGTATTTGTTTGGGCAATTAGCATTTACCCCTTTAAGTAGCCTAACTGTACATGAGTTTTTTGGTAATTTTATTACACTTTCTCTTTTGCATATTGTTAGATCTTGAAATGTGTTACACTTTTGTCGGATGCCATAATAATCTTGTTTGCTAGTAAGTAAATGAGTGTAGTCAAGATCAATTTGTTTTTGATTATTGGTTATTGGTTTTAATATTAAATGATCATATTCAATTTCTTCAGTTAGTGGGATAGATACAATGTAAAGGATTAAATTATCTTTGATTGCGACATATGGGATTGCTAGGTTAAGGGCTTCTGCTTCTGTTTTGTATGGTAAATTTTTTGTTACTTTAATAATATCGTTTAGTTCCTGTTTGTTTAGGATTTTTGTATTTATTATTCCCTTTCTTGCCCAGTGGATGGCATCTGTGATTTGGTCAATCTCGTGTTTCATAATCATTACTTTATTGAAAATGGCTTGTTCTAAATCTTTATCCAATATTTGGTTATAGTTTTTGAGTATTTTATTAGAGATGTCAAAAATGTTTTTATTGATTATAATTTGTTTGTTATTATTTTCACGAAGTTCATTTTGGGAATTTATAAGAGTTTCTAGATCGTAAGCATCCGGGTTGCCTGCTATCCACTTCCAAGCGGATCCTATCCAATTGATAGCTCTTCTTTGGCGATAGGGTTTGAGTTCATTTAACTATTTCTCTATTTCATTTTGTAAGTGTTCGATTTGTATTTTTAGAGGGGATGAATTGTTAATTTTTAAATTGACTGCTGAGATTAAAACTGTATGTGCCTGAATGTAATTTGTGAGGTTTATAACATGTACTATTTTGAAGTTTCCTTCTGTTAGTTTTCCAGATCCTGCTTTGATAGTTGCAAGGGGTGTATTCGTATATTCAAAGATTTTCACACTTCCGTTGACTAACCAAATGATGGTAAACCTGAAATTAAAGATTCGTTGTGAGATAGGGGAATTAATCTTGTTTAATATTTGTTTTATGAATTCTTTTGCCGCTGTACGTTGTTACTGTGACTCTGTGATCATCCTTGACTATTTCTTTGGAAAATTTCTGGTTTAATTTCCCTTTCCTTCCAGGGGCTTTTATGTAGATAACATCACCTGTGTTATATTTTTTTGGATTCTGACGTTTTTTGTTTTCGTAATTGAGTCGTTGTTGTTGAATTCGTTCAATTAAATGTTTGGTTTTTGTATTTGCTTGTTCTCGTGCGGTTTGTAATCCTTCCAGGGTTTTGGATGGGATTCTACCATAAAATATGGTAGCCGGAGTCTCCTTGACAGTGCGATGAATAGAATTATTATAACGGTCGGTTGCTATTAGTGCTAATTCATTTATAGACAAAGATCTGTGTTGCTTTTGTAGACATCTTATTATTTCCTGAATTGTGGAGTGTACTCTTTCCACTTGTCCATTTACTTCGCTACGAGAGGATGGTGTCAGATATATTTCTACTCCTATATTTTGTAAAAATTCTGTTATTATTGGTGTTGTGAAAGCCTTATCTCTGTCCATTACTAATAATTTCGGAGTCGTGTAGTAATGTATTAATTCCAATATTTTTTCCTTAAGATGTAATGATGATTTATTTTCTATAGGAAATAGTTTGGTGAATTTAGAAAATTTATCTAATGAGGTTAGGAATAATTTTCCATCGAGTTCCATAATGTCAATATGGATAATTTCGGTTGGATATTGCGGGATTGGTGTGGGTTGCAATTGGTTACGAGAGGGATGTCTATCGTATTTGTTTTCTTTACAGATGTTACAGTTTGCTATAATTTCTCTGATTTTTGAGGCCATTTTAGGGAAATAATATTGTTGAAGTAGTTTTTCCTTATTTTCTTCAGCTCTTCTGTGTGCTAGCCTGTGTTCTTTTAGAATGGTTTCCAAAATTTGTTCCTCATCAATAAGGTCCGTAACCACTTTTTGTGTAAACCTAATTTTCAAATTTCTTCCAAAATGTTCCTTATATATGTCTTGAATAAGTTGCATTATATGTTCTGGGGCTTTAAGTCCGTTGATGACATCTGATCTCATTTCAGTTTTGAGTATTTGTTTTATAGAATCTTCATTGAATTGAATCTTTGTGATGGTCTTCCTATGATATCCGGGATGTGGTAATTCGTAGGCACGTTGTTCCTCTTCTCCTTCTTGAAGGATTACTTGATTTTTGAAAACGTTAATAGGGGATTCGGTACAAATGATGAGATCTGTTGAATCTTCCTCTGCACTATGTTGAGTGGATGTAGAAGCATTACATTCGCTGATGTTCATCCTAGATAAAGCGTCGGCTACTACATTTGCTTTACCTGGTCTGTAGACAATTTCGTAATTATATTCTTCGAGTCTTGCCTTCCATCTTTTGAGTTTTGCATTGTTGTTTTTATTGCTAAGAGCAAATGTTAAAGGTTGGTGGTCAGTAAGAATTTTTGATTTTTTTGCTCCATACAAATAATTTCTAAGATTTTCTAGGGCCCAAATGATTGCAAGCATTTCCTTTTCGTTTGTGGCATAATTTTGTTCGGTAGTATTCAGACTTCTGGAAATGTACGTAATTGGTTTGTCCTTTCCAATTTCTCCTTGAGATAGGACGGCTCCTAATGCATAATTAGATGCGTCGGTTGTTAGAATAAATGGTTTTTCGAAATCTGGGAAAATGAGTAATTCCGATGAGGTTAAGTGGTCTTTTAATTTATTGAAAGCTTCATTTTCTTCTTTATTAAATTTTATTGGAATCTTTGTTGATTGGGTTTTGCGTATTCTAGCCAATTCTCCACCTGTGAGTTTTGTAAGTGGTTTTGCGATTTTAGCAAAATCCTTAATAAATTTTCTATAATAGGAGGCTAATCCTAAAAATGATTTTAGCTCCTTTAAAGTTTTGGGTTCCTGTGTGTTTGTTATAGATTGTATTTTTTTTGGGTCTGCTTTAATTCCTTGGCTTGATATTATGAAGCCTAAGAATTCTGTTTCTGTCTTAAGAAATTCTGTTTTATCCAGGTTAACTTTTAGATTGGCTTTGCTTAGTTTTGAAAATATTACCCTTAGGTCTTCGAAATGTTGTTCGATTGTTTCGCTGTATACAACTATATCGTCTATATATACATGACAGCGTTTTCCGATTTCTTCTTTTAGTACGTCATCAATCATTCGTTGGAATTCCGATGGGGCGTTTTTGAGGCCAAACGGTAATCTCAAAAATTCGTACTTTCCGTTTAACGTTGAAAATGCGGTTTTTTCAATGTCTTCTTCTTCCATTCGTATCTGATGAAATCCGGAAGTTAGATCTATTGTTGTGAAATACTTGGCCTTTCCCAAGTTCGCTAGAGTGCATGTAATATCAGGTATGGGATATTTGTCAGAGATTGTGACATTATTTAGTTTTTTGTAATCAATGACCATTCTGTATTTCTTTTCGCCTGATGCATCCAATTTTTTTGGTACTACCCATATTGGTGCGTTATAGGGTGATCTTGAAGGTCTTATTACGTTGTCTTCAAGTAGTTTTTTGATCTGTTTATCAACTTCTTTTCTCATGTTGAATGGGTATGGATAAGTCTTTGCATAAATTGGTGAATTAGTACTTGTTCTAATTCTTGCTTTTATATTAGTGACTGCTGTTATCTTGTCGTCGGGTTTAGAAAACAATGGTCTGAATTCCCTGATTAGTTTGTTTAGATCATCCTGCTGGTTTTTAGGGAGGTGGTTATTTCTGATATTGATGTGATTTACATCGAATGACTTTTTCATCTGTAGGGGGATTTCGATTCCTGGGTGAATTTTTAAAATGGATTTACCTCTGTCAATAACTGCTTTTAGTTGTCTTAATGTATCGTCGCCTATAATTCCGTCGAAAGATGTTAGAGATGGTAGCAAATAGAATTTTACTGGAATTCTATTTCCGTATTTTGAGAATATTCTTCCCGTGGCTGATTGTTCTATTTTTATTCTTCCTCCAACAGAGTTTATGAAGAATGGTTTTTTAACGGGTTTGGGGTTTGATACGTGTTTTGGGGAAATGAAGTTTTTGTTGGCTCCGGTGTCTATTAGGAGTCTGAGGAATTTTCCATCCGATATTTCGTATGCTAAGTAGGGTGTTGCACTAAGTCTGCTTGGCAAAAATTTAATTCTGGCTCCAGATCGAAGTCTTCACAGCATAATTCGTATGGATCTTCATAAGCTTCGTTGCTTGTATCTTCATATGATTCCTCAGCAGGTTCCGTATTGGTGTGGTACATACGTTGTTGAGGTTGTGCATTTGGCAGGTTACCAAATGGTAAAGGTTTCCTGAACGGTTGAGGATTAATCTGTGGTCTATTCATGTAATTGACCTGTTTACTTTGTGTGCTTTTATCCACATCCATTGGCTCTGGTTTATTTTGTTGGTTATATCGGGGATAAATAGGTGGTTTATGTTGAATGTTATATGGTTTATTATATTGATTAACTTGAGGATATATTTGGGGTTTGTATTGAGCGTTATACAATGTATTGCGCTGTTGTGTCGTAAGTTGAGGTGGGTTAAAGTTTCTGGGCATTGGCGTTGGTGGTTGTGAATATCGCTTTGGGGGTAATGTTGGTGGTGTAAGAGCATTATGCGGTACTACAATTGAATTTGTTTGATTATTTTTATTGAGAAAATTGGTTGCCCTATAATTCATGTTTTGTATTTCCAGACATGAAGAATATGCTTCTGGAAGTGATCTGGGTGATTTGATAGCAATAAGTTTAGACAATTCTCCGTTCAGACCTCTTATAAATGTATCGAGAGCTCTGTTACGGTGTCCTTCTATTATAGTGGATTGTGTTTCAACACTGAAGCGTTCTGTCTGGACTTTGTTAATAATTAGGGTAAGATGATGATTGACTTCTCCAAAGAATTCATCAATCGATTTCTTTCCCTGGTGAAGTGAGTACAATTGATACTCAAGGGTTCTAATATCGCGTTTGTCTGCGTAGTGCAATGACAAACATCTTTTGATTGCTATCCAGTTTTCATCTGGAGTATTGTATGCAATTAAGGCTGTGTCAGCCTCATCAACTATCTTTTGACGTATTGAGCGGATTATTGCTCTATAGAGGGGTTTGTTTCTTATGATTTTGTAGTCGTCCAAGACGCTTTCCACGGATTTTATCCATGAAGAATATGTTGTAGGGTTACCATTAAAGGACTTAATTTCCTTTACGGGGTCTGGTATTTTTGTTTGCTGGGATAATTCATCTTCAGTTGTGGGTTTTACTAATGGTGGTTCAACATTTATTTGAGGGGGTTGGGCAATTGTTAGTAGGGTTTGTTGAGTTTCTGATTTAAATTCATCAAACTGGATTTGGATTTTATTCGTTTGATTAATTTGTGCATTTAAGGCACCTGTTAGGTTTAAAATTTCTGCCCTAACAAGGTCCATGGCTTCTTGAATAGTGGCCATTTTATAAATTTTTATATTTTGACTTGAGTTTTACTAAGTAAATTTATTTAGGACTTAAGTTCGAGTACTTCACGTTTTTACTTGACTTCGCGTTTTCACTTGACTTCACGTTTCACTTGACTTTGAGTTTTTTAATCAATGGGATCATTAAAACGAGATTTCATGATTTATTCAAATTAAATTTTGATAATAGTGTAACACCTTTCAATTTACACGTTAGATAATTCGTATTGGTTTTTTTCTTATAAATCTATGATAACTTTTTCAATATTTGTGATTGGTTCAAATTTTAAAATACTTTTCCGTTGTATAATAAAAAATTTTCACTTTACTTATTTGAATATTTCAATGTTGTTGATTGATATTTAATTTGTAAAATATTTTTGTTGAATAATGAAAGTTATTTGACTTACAAAATAATTGTTGGGATCCTCATACTGTTGATGATTCTGGATTCCGAGTGATAGACACTATATGTTGAGTGATATAATTCCTTGAAGTTGATGATGTTGATGTAGGACGAGTTGCTCCTTTTTAGATTGCGGCGTTAAAATTGTCCGTATCCTACTGGGGCTCGTTCACTGCACACATTCACCATCAGTACACTGCTATTTAGATCAATATCTCCGTGATCTGCTGCCTTGCGAATGCACTTGTCCTTTTAAGTATGGACAACTTCTTGATTTTGTCACTTTTTCACTTTATGACAGGTTTTTTGCACCTGATGATTGATGTTTCGTTTTTTTTTCGTGGCACTTGTTTTTAATTGTGGCACTTTTTATAGAAACAGTTAGTTGGTTTCGTTTTTTCGTGGCACTTGTTTTTAATTGTGGCACTTTTTATAGAAACAATTAGTTTCGTTTTTTCGTGGCACTTGTTTTTAATTGTGGCCCTTTTTATAGAAACTATTAACTTTGATCGTGGATTATATATATTTTGATTTATTTTTCGATTCTTTGATTTTTATAATTTTTCATTTATATTTTGTGGCTTGAATTGTAAATTCACGTTTTCATTTTATAGCACTTTTATTAAAAGACACCGGTCCCTGCTCGGGCGCCAGTTAACTAATTTTGTAATTAGAACTTTAAAAAAAATATATTTTAAGTGGACTACTTGTCCACTATGGAATAAAACAATATAAATCTTTATATTAACTTTATTATGAGCCCAAGGCTGCGGAGTTTTAACCTTCAATATACAGAATGGATTAAGAACTAAAGAACTTTATCTTATTCTAGCTCCTTTTATAATTTTAGATAAGCTTATATGACTATTACAAGATTAGGATGTTTCATCCTATGATTCGATGTACATTATTTAGACAGGTGTCTGTGAATCATTATGATGCTTTGATATTTCTATGTTTATATGCTTGAGATTTTACTCATCGTTAGTCATTTACAGTTATATGACAAATCTATAGTCGTTTACAGTTATATGTCAAATCTATATTTAACTATATATATATATTACAATTTTTTGTTTAACTAAAATTTTATAATTTATGTACACAAATAGATTCAAAACTGTAAGTTAACAAAATATTTGGCCATTGGGAAAAAAAAAATTCTGTATACAAGTATGTTTCTGAAAATTTTAATTTTAATTCGCTAATTTTTCATCAAAGTCATAACGCCTCAAAAGGTGTAGCATGTATGAACGGTTGTTGATATTGCCGTTGGAGCCTCAAGACAAAGCATCTATTCGAGACCCACTGGATTGTATTACACTCGATTGCTGCTGTGTTGCTTCTGCTGCCCTGCACATCTCCTTAGCTTTAGACAGATCGAGATCTGTGACACCCAAAAGCCGTTCTTGTAAATTGCTATTATTTGTGCCCAAAACAATACGATCTCGAATTAGGGAGTTCTCCAGCGATCCAAATGCGCAAGTTTTTGCCAAAAGGCAGATATCTTTTAAAAACGAATCAAAAGGCTCAGAATCTCCTTGTGAGCGTTTAAAGAATCGATATCGTTCATAGATCTCGTTCTTCTTAGAAATGCAGTACTTCTCAAAAGCGTCTGCGACATCCTTATATCCTACGCGTTGTGCTGGGGACAAGTTAAATGTGTTGAACAAATCAACTGCTTTCTCACCAATAATGTGTAAACATGTGTTCACTCGTAAGGGTTCTTCTTTTTTATCGATTTGCGAAGCGATTTCAAAGATATCATAACTTTGTTTAAAACGACGCCAATTCTTTGCCAAATTGCCCTCTAAACTTAAAACCGAAATGCGTCGAATGTGATCCATTTTTAAATCCAATTAACCGACTGCGCCATGTAGCAATAGAGTGAAACAACTTTATTTGTTGAGATCAGAAAACTAAGTGGTTGTATTTAGATCCTTACAGCTAGCAGTTAGTTGGTTAGTAACAAGGTGGGAGGGAGACTAAGTATGTGTAGTGGTATAACCACGACTACATGCTACACACAGAGACCCCAGGACAGGGCCAAAGAAATGAAATTCATACAGGTGAATCTTCATCATGCAGAAGCTGCTAGTA
The DNA here is from genome assembly GCA_964034945.1 of Chrysopilus asiliformis. NCBI lineage: Eukaryota > Metazoa > Arthropoda > Insecta > Diptera > Rhagionidae > Chrysopilus > Chrysopilus asiliformis. The sequence goes on from OZ035962.1 coordinate 63,335,973, forward strand.
GCGTGCTTAGCAGAAGATTCACCTCAGAGGGGCTGCATATAGCCCTGATCCAGGAACCCTGGATATACAGAGGACGTATCTCAGGACCAGTGACAAAAACATGTAAGTTAATTTCTTCAAATTCACATGAATGTCCAAGAGCAGCGATGCTCATCAACAAATCTATAAAACACTTTCCAATTACAGAGTTCATAACACGGGACCTGGTTGCAGTGGAAGTGGAGGTGTCGACTACCCAGGGTAAGCAAGAGGTGATATGTTCCTCGGCTTATTTTCCAGAGGACACCAACACAGCACCTCCTGCAGAAAAGAAAGCCTTATAGGCTACTGCAAGCGCAGAAATTTGCACTACATCATCGGATGCGATGCTAATGCCCACCAGACTGTGAGGGACAGCAGTGATATCAATAAAAGGGGTGCGTTATTTTTTGATTACTTAACAGCTAATGAGATGGAGGTATCTAATAAAGGTAACGAACCCACATTTATGAATGTAATACGACAAGAGGTTCTAGATCTAACCTTATGTAGTACATTTATAAACATAAAAATTAGAAACTGGCATGTCTCACCAGAAGCTTCACACTCTGACCATCGTCAGATTCTGTTTTGCTTAAAAGCAGAAAGCATGCAAGAACGGGAAATTAGAATCCCGAAGCTTACTAATTGGGCCAAATATAGAGAGGAACTTGCTTATGAGCTTATCGATATAGAGAACAGGATAGAGTCAACAGATGACCTCAATGCTCTGACAAATCGAGTGAACCACGCAATACACAACGCATATGAAGCGAGTTGTCCACCAAAACAAAGGAAATCCAGAAGGGCAGTGCCTTGGTGGAACAACAAACTAGAGAAGCTACGGAAAAGAGCCAGACGACTCTTCAACAAAGCCAAGGAAAACGGTAAATGGGAAGAATACAAAAAAGCCCTGACCGACTACAACAAGGCAATAAGAGCGTCCAAAAGGAGGACATGGCAAAGCTCTGCGAAGGTATAAATGAACTGCCTACAGCAGCACGCCTACAAAAAATCCTTGCTAAGGACCACACAAATAGAATAGAGACTCTTCAAAAAGAAGATGGAACCTATACAGAAAGTCGAGAGGAAACTGTAAAGGTACTTATGCAGACTCATTTCCCGGACTGTCAATTCCAAGAAGATTCAGAGGACCTATCCGATACAAATAGAGGAACACTATGGCCTCATTATCGGACTAAAAGACTCGCAAATAAAATCTTCGCCAAAAGCAAAGTCAAATGGGCGGTAAGCACATTCAAACATTACAAACCTCCAGGAGGGGATGGAATATTCCCTGCATTAATCAAGGAAGGTATTGATGTGCTCCTACCGTACCTAATAAATATCTTCAGGGCGGGATATCTTTTTATGTACATCCCTATAGCATGGAGGGAGGTGAAGGTAGTCTTTATACCAAAGGCCGGAAATAGGCCAGAAGATCAGCCCAAATCATATCGTCCAATTAGCCTAACCTCTTTCCTGCTAAAAACGATGGAGAAATTAATCGACATTCATATCAGGAGTGAACACTTACTCAAGTCACCACTTCAGGCAACTCAGCATGCGTATCAGGCTGGCAAATCTACAATCACTGCCTTAAATAGCTTCACGCATGACATAGAGAAGGCATTAGAATCCAAAGAGATAGCAGCTTGTGCATTTTTAGATATAGAGGGAGCTTTTGGCAACACTTCATTTGAATCCATAGAGAATGCGGCAACTTTGAAAGGACTTGAACCCTCCACACTGACCTGGATCAAAGTTATGCTAAGCAGCCGGAAGATCACAGTCAGTGAAGGAAGTACTCGAACAACGGCCAGAGCCACAAGGGGATGCCCGCAAGGAGGAGTAATATCGCCTCTGCTGTGGTCTCTGGTTGTAGACGACATTCTAAAGAAGATAATAGAAGCAGGCTTTAACGCTCAAGGTTACGCAGATGACCTAGCGATCTTAATCAGGGGCGGCAATGAACAGAGAGTAAGCAAACTCCTGCAAAAAGCTTTAGATTTGGTCTGGAGTTGGTGCAATTCACATGGACTAAGCATCAACCCGGACAAACCAATCATTGTACCATTTACAAAGAGGAAAAAGCTAAACTTGAAGGCTCCATCTCTTAATGATACAATGATCAGCTTTTCAACTGAAGTTAAATACCTAGGGGTTATCCTAGATCAGAAAATGACCTGGACCCCACATATAAACAAAATTAACAATAGTGCGATGCATGCATTCTGGAGTTGTAGAAAACTCTTCGGAAGGAAATGGGGTCTTAAACCAAAAATGATTCATTGGGTCTATCAATCGGTAATAAGACCCATGGTCACCTATGCTGCATTAGTGTGGTGGCCTAAAGTAGAACAAAAAACAATACAGAGCAAACTCCAAAAGATTCAAAGGCTTGCGTGCCTAGGAATCACTGGAGCAATGAACACCTGTCCAACAGCTGCATTACGAGCCATATTAAACATCCCGCCGCTACATATAACAATTAAACGGGAGGCGCTATCTAGTGCCCTAAGATTATTAGCGAATGGAGCAATAACCACATCCAGTCGAACAGGACATATAAAAATCCTTGATCAAATCCACGGAAGTAAAACGCCATTATTATTATCCGACCGCATGCCAATTAAAACCAACTTCAACCAAACGTTTGAAGTGGTCATACCTGACCGCCAAACATGGTTGGAAGGAGGCCCAAGACTAGAGACAGGATCTCTAGTTTGGATCAAAAATGAACGGAAAAGCCGGAATCGCAATAGCAGGTCCAAACTGCAGCATATCCAAAGCCCTAGGGCAGTATCCATCAATCTTCCAAGCGGAAGTTTATGCAATAGAGCTGTCCGCTAGAGTGTGTCTATCTAAAAGACCACTAGGACAAAAGATGTATATAATATCAGATAGTCAAGCGGCCCTAAAAGTAATCAAAGGGTACATGTGCACTTCAAAGCTCGTATGGGACTGCCTGACAATTCTGAAGAAACTAGCCGAACGCAATAAGCTCACCCTAGTATGGGTGCCAGGCCACGCAGGCATCGAAGGCAATGAGGCAGCAGACCTCCTGGCCAAGAAAGGTGCTGAATCTATACACATTGGCCCAGAGCCTTTTTGCGCAATTCCGCAGTCTCCAAAAAATGGAGATCAATAATTGGGAGGAAAAAGAAACTGTAGCCTACTGGGAAAGCCTCCCAGGATTAAGACAATCAAAAAGATTCATCCACTACTCCAAAAAGAGAGCAAGAGAGTTTTTAAACCTGAACAAGCAGGAGCTGAGGACAGTGGTGGGCATCCTCACAGGTCACTGCCTAGTAAACTACCACCTACACAACATAGGCATAACCGCCGACAACATTTGCAGACTCTGCCTAGAGGAGGTTGAAACTGCAGAACACATACTATGCAAATGCGGGATCGGATGCCGAGAAAAAGGGTTCGAAAGCATTAGTGTGTTGTAGATAGTCTTGGGAAGACGAAAATATAAATAAAATAAATTTGAGGAAGTGAATTTTCAAACGTAATAAAGACGAGCGATTTTCTTTCGAAGAATTTCTGCTGAGCACCGGTTGCGTCATATCGCGACCAAAATGAGTGCGCGCGACAGAGACGGCATCAGCGGAGGCCGTAACAAATAACACGACAGAAAGGGAGCTCGAAATCACTCGTTGCAAACTTGATTTGGCTCAAAGGGAAATTGCCCTTCTATCAAGGGAAAATTCACTCGATTTACGTTCAATTCAATCGCCACCGACAGGCGCAGTCCCATCGTTTTGTCGGTTAAGTGCAAACGACATAAAAACTCTGATACCAGAGTTCGAATCAAGCAAAGGAATTCTTGATTTGTCGCAATGGCTGAAAACAATCGAAAATTTACAAAGTGTGAATCGAGAAATCGATTCTTCTCTATGCATCGAGTTGCTTGACTGTAGAAGAGCGAGACCTCAAGAACATTCTAGTCGCCGCGAATTGTGAAACGTTGCCAGATCTCATGCAGCGTATAAAATTGTATTAAATCAGGAAAAATCGAGAAATAATTTATTAAAAAATTTCTCGAATCGACCTGTTCCGCTGCGTAAAGACTTTCGAAGCAAGGTTCCGCTGAGTAGTGATCTGCAAAATACTCCAGAGACAGTGACCAGTGCCCCGAAAATGAAAAAGCTTCAAACATGTTTCAACTGTGGGAAATTGGGACATTTCGCCGCTAAATGTAAAGTTGGATTGAGAAACATGAAATCGATTGTGTCAAAATCGTAGGCTAGTGTCTACGAACAGGAAGTTTCTCTAAATGGTGTCAAATTAAAAGCCTTGCTTGATTTGGGCAGCGATAGCACTACTCTGTTATCGAAGATTTGCAGTGAAAATGGTTGGCAAACGGTTCCGTGTGACGTTGTTTTTAATGGTTTTGGCGGCGGAAGCTGTAGAGCGGAAGGTGTTTTGATGGGAAGACTCGTCGTCGGTGAAGTAGAAATTGTTGTTGAAATCTTATTAGTGCCTGAATATTCTCAGAATTTTGCCATGATTATCCGGTCGGAACTTCCTTGATCATCCGAGCGTACACATACGCAAAACGCATAATCGATTCGATGTGGTTCGGCTTAAAGAAAACACGATTAAGAAGCCAAAGTTGAGTGCTGCGAGTAATTTGAAACCTATTACTCGAAAAGACCTTAATGTTGGTGGTGAGGTTTCCACCGAAAGCATTGATGAATTGTTTCAATTGCTCAATAAATACCGTCATGCTATTGCTATGGCCACTTCAGAGCTAGGTTCGACCGATTGTAACGAACGCCAGTTAAAATTTTAATTTCAATTCTCTTCTCTTCAAAAAAAAAGATATTTTTTCATGTTAAGGTTGAGAATCCCTGATTCCATCGCGTTAGAAATAATCTGTCCGCTCCGTAATTTATCATTCTTTTATCTAGCGCTTGACAATAAATTTAAATAAAAACGGTACAAATGAATTGCTACCAAGAATCGATTGTTACCAAAATCGAAGAGCAGCCAAAATTCTTTTTAAACAAAAGGGAAAAGCGAGTCAGTTTTTAGAAAACGATTGCAAAGTCCTCATCGATGATTCCACGTTTTTTTTAAACCACCATCTATGGCTTAATCAACGAAGTATATACAATGGAAGTATGATCTCCCATAATACGCTAAGAAATCAAATAGCACGAAACACAGTTAGATTCTCTTTCGCACATTTTGACTCTCTCTTTCTAATGGGATCCCCTGATACCATTACCAACCTTGTACGAGTAAATAGGGATGTGTTAGCAACCTTATTTGAACAAATAGGGTTGACAACTAACCAAATCATGTGTTGATGTGTTGCGGCCACCTTTTCGCACATAATTTTTATCCTAAAAAAAAAAAAAATTCACCTCAGCTAGGGTATACTCGGAATTTCAAAAATAGTTGTTCCAAATTCACTGGATTTTCCCCTATCGTCCTCTTCACTACGGTAGCCCACCATATGGCTTGTATTGTTTTAAACAAGTGTGGTGATTCTGAATCCATAGAATCTCGGCTGGAAAAAAATACGGTACAACCAGTTTTCTTTGTAGGACCTAAATTCCAAAGATATCTCGAATTTCCAAAAACGAAATTTCAGCCTTTTTGCTCATCGACTTCGACCGATTCGGTAGTGATTTTGCTGGGCGTATTTGTCTAGAAAATAGTCGAATATACATATTTAAAACAATAAAAAAACGGAAAGAAATTTTAAAGAATTTTCCGATTAAAATTCGGACCTAAAGATTTTGTAAATCCTTTGGATTTTGTTCTCGTGTGAAGCATCGGATCAACGAGCAAACATTTTCAAGAAGAGGGGAACCCCTTTCAAGGTATGAAAAAAAGAAAAAAACGTGGTCTTTTGTGCAGTGTAAAAATTTGTCCTCTTTTCCAGGGGTTCCTTTTATTTGCGTTTTTTTGTGGGAGTCAAACCTCCAAAAAGGAAGCTTTGGAAAATCATCTCCAAGTCGGCGAATGTTTTTTCGTCTTTGCGAAACCCGAGAGCCGATTTTTGTTGCAGAAAAGCGAACGGAAAACATGTTTTAAATTCGCTAAGGAAGCCATAACGCGACCAACGTGAATTTCCCAAGATTGCGTTTTCTTTTCGAACGGCTACATACAAAAAAAACCACGGTTACAATTCCCTCCTGAATCGACGTGGAACCAGCGAGAAGCTTTGTCTTTTTTTTTAAAAGAAAAAAATTGTCTTAAGTATTCGACAAAACCCGATAAATTTAACTAAACCTAATTCTAACTTCTATAAAATGAATTAATGAATTAAACAAAGAAATCTACTATCTAAAACTTAAAACTATCTAAAACTTAAAACTAATTATTTCTAAATTAATCTAAGATTTTTTTTATCAAAAGTTTACGGCCTAAATTAGTTTTGTTTTTATTTCGATTTGGTTTAAATTTTTCATCTAATGTTACATAAAAAAAAGTGAATTCACATAAAGTTTATAACGAAAATTTATTATTATATAAAAAAAAAACACAAGAAAGTTAAAATTAAGATTCCAGCAAACGCTCCAGACGCCAGATCTGACGTAAGCAGCGACCATTGGATTTTAAGGTATTTATTTATACGAATATTGCATTTTTTTTCTATCAAGTGAATTTATTTTCTTGTGTTGCGATGCGTTTTTTTATTTTTATATTTTTATATACCTAAATTTAAATTAATACGGGCTTTAGTTATAAGATTTAGTAATACTAAATTCTAAGAATATTTTCGCACCTCGTGAGTGAATTCTCATTTTTTTTTCTTGAATTTCGTTAAGAATTGTTTTTGAAAGTTTAATTGAGAATATGACCGAATATTTTTTTTTCTCTAAATAAATTTATAACGTTTTGATATCATATGGACCTGTTTTTCTTTCCGGATTCGTGATTATGATAAAGTAATCATGATAAAGTGCGCTTAATTTAATTCGTCCTTGACTCCCGCGTCGCTCTGAAACCCTACAGGGGACTTCGCAGATCAGAAGAAGGGATTAGGAGAAATCCCGAAGTCACGGCAGGGTAGGGCAGGCTCTCGACGACATCGGTAGAGCCGGAAATCACATCCGGGTTGAGGTGAAACCCATTTTAGTAATGCCGTTCGCTTTTAGTCCTTTTTTTTCCGTTGCACACATTTTTTTGTATGGGGCTGTTTGGCTAGTTAGCGTACAAGATCCCACCCCCCAAACCGCGGGCTAGCTTGAAATTTCCACGTGTGCAGTACGTTGACTACCCATACACGCAAGTATATACATATATACATATAAAACGAAGCCTATAAGACAGCAGCTCTAACAAAATGGCGCCCAACGTGGGGCCCGAAGGTGACTCTCGAGTTACTTAAGGCGCATCCACAATTGTTTCATAGTAATATTTAGCTTCATTTTTTTTTGTAAGGGATCATCGACCTACTCAACTTTTCTTAGTTTTGTCAACTCAACTTTTCTGTTTGGAAATTATGTCTGTCGATTTCATGCTGATTGGTTTGTTGATGTAAACTTCGATCATCTGGATATCTTACCTGGAGATAAGTTATCAATATCAATATGCTAGAATAAGACCGATGAAAGAATTTACATTCACACAAGCTTTGTCAAAATGATATAGATTAGACATCAGTAATTACCGACATGTTTAAGAGATTCGAGGAGCGGTTTGCCGGATATCATACCATGGTGTAAACAGCTGTGGTCATGACCGCGATCAACTCTTCAAATTTTCTCGAACATTATTCAGTTGGATTTTTTTTTTGTTTAATTTGAGATCAATTTTAAAATACTGTAAATTTAAATTCACCGAAGACTCGTACGATGTGATTTAAAAAGGGTTTAGAGCGCACAGGGAGTCTAGGAGTTATGTACTGAAAAAAAAACTAATATCGTTATTACTGATTCAATCCATTTTGCAAGTGGATTTTTTCTTCACATATCTATTTCGCTAATTATATTTAGACGGTGCTGTGATTTTAGTACCAAATTAACTTAGATACATTTTTTTATGATGGCTGTCCATCGTAGCACGGACGACTTGTCCAGGTTATCAGAGCCTACCTGCTCTATTTGCATGGAAATCTTGGTTCTACCGGAGGAAGTAGTCCATACTCCGTGTGAGCATTTATTCCATGAGCGTTGTATAAGAACGTGGTTTAAAAGTATGAATACGTGTCCTCAATGCCGTCAAGTATGCCGGTTAAAAGACGTGAAACCAACTCACCAACCGCGAGAATTTGAACCACGAATGACTCGTAGTTTGGCCGCTAGATCTTCTGCAAATCCAAGCTCTTCTCAAGAGCCATTGAGAAATCCTTCAGAAACACCGAGAGATCCCGTCCAAGCTCCAATCGAGTCAATCGCTACCAATAACGTCTATTTTTTAAAGGACGAGTAAGAAGAAAAATCGGGAATAGCCTGTACGAAGTCGAAGATTTGAGAGGCAACTTAATAGGGAAATTTCATGCAAAGGACCTACATGTCTAGGCCGTTTTTCAGCTTATGCGGTTGAATAACTTCAGCCCGCCTAATCTGCCCTGTTGCGGCCACCTTTTCGCACATAATTTTTATCCTAAAAAAAAAAAAAAAATCACCTCAGCTAGGGTATACTCGGAATTTCAAAAATAGTTGTTCCAAATTCACTGGATTTTCCCCTATCGTCCTCTTCACTACGGTAGCCCACCATATGGCTTGTATTGTTTTAAACAAGTGTGGTGATTCTGAATCCATAGAATCTCGGCTGGAAAAAATACGGTACAACCAGTTTTCTTTGTAGGACCTAAATTCCAAAGATATCTCGAATTTCCAAAAACGAAATTTCAGCCTTTTTGCTCTTCGACTTCGACCGATTCGGTAGTGATTTTGCTGGACGTATTTATCTAGAAAATAGTCGAATATACATATTTAAAACAATAAAAAAACGGAAAGAAATTTTAAAGAATTTTCCGATTAAAATTCGGACCTAAAGATTTTGTAAATTCTTTGGATTTTGTTCTCGTGTGAAGCATCGGATCAACGAGCAAACATTTTCAAGAAGAGGGGAACCCCTTTCAAGGTATGAAAAAAAGAAAAAAACGTGGTCTTTTGTGCAGTGTAAAAATTTGTCCTCTTTTCCAGGGGTTCCTTTTATTTGCGTTTTTTTGTGGGAGTCAAACCTCCAAAAAGGAAGCTTTGGAAAATCATCTCCAAGTCGGCGAATGTTTTTTCGTCTTTGCGAAACCCGAGAGCCGATTTTTGTTGCAGAAAAGCGAACGGAAAACATGTTTTAAATTCGCTAAGGAAGCCATAACGCGACCAACGTGAATTTCCCAAGATTGCGTTTTCTTTTCGAACGGCTACATACAAAAAAAACCACGGTTACAATTCCCTCCTGAATCGACGTGGAACCAGCGAGAAGCTTTGTCTTTTTTTTCAAAAGAAAAAAATTGTCTTAAGTATTCGACAAAACCCGATAAATTTAACTAAACCTAATGCTAACTTCTATAAAATGAATTAATGAATTAAACAAAGAAATCTACTATCTAAAACTTAAAACTATCTAAAACTTAAAACTAATTATTTCTAAATTAATCTAAGATTTTTTTTATCAAAAGTTTACGGCCTAAATTAGTTTTGTTTTTATTTCGATTTGGTTTAAATTTTTCATCTAATGTTACATAAAAAAAAGTGAATTCACATAAAGTTTATAACGAAAATTTATTATTATATAAAAAAAAAACACAAGAAAGTTAAAATTAAGATTCCAGCAAACGCTCCAGACGCCAGATCTGACGTAAGCAGCGACCATTGGATTTTAAGGTATTTATTTATACGAATATTGCATTTTTTTTTCTATCAAGTGAATTTATTTTCTTGTGTTGCGATGCGTTTTTTTATTTTTATATTTTTATATACCTAAATTTAAATTAATACGGGCTTTAGTTATAAGATTTAGTAATACTAAATTCTAAGAATATTTTCGCACCTCGTGAGTGAATTCTCATTTTTTTTTCTTGAATTTCGTTAAGAATTGTTTTTGAAAGTTTAATTGAGAATATGACCGAATATTTTTTTTTCTCTAAATAAATTTATAACGTTTTGATATCATATGGACCTGTTTTTCTTTCCGGATTCGTGATTATGATAAAGTAATCATGATAAAGTGCGCTTAATTTAATTCGTCCTTGACTCCCGCGTCGCTCTGAAACCCTACAGGGGACTTCGCAGATCAGAAGAAGGGATTAGGAGAAATCCCGAAGTCACGGCAGGGTAGGGCAGGCTCTCGACGACATCGGTAGAGCCGGAAATCACATCCGGGTTGAGGTGAAACCCATTTTAGTAATGCCGTTCGCTTTTAGTCCTTTTTTTTCCGTTGCACACATTTTTTTGTATGGGGCTGTTTGGCTAGTTAGCGTACAAGATCCCACCCCCCAAACCGCGGGCTAGCTTGAAATTTCCACGTGTGCAGTACGTTGACTACCCATACACGCAAGTATATACATATATACATATAAAACGAAGCCTATAAGACAGCAGCTCTAACAGATGTTTGAGGTTATGTTGAATAGTTGTTGAAAAATTCTTCATTAAAAATTCCAAATGGAGTGTATAAAACAAACGTGTCTATTTCATAGGACATGTTTGATTGATTCTAATTAAAAAATTAAAATTGTACTTCAAACTTATTATTATACTTTTCACATCGCCACACATTCAAATAAATTCGCGCCAAAATACTACCAGATGTCATTCCCATAAAACACGAGTTGGCAATTTTTCATTCTCGTGTGAGAAACAAGGCGATCGGTAAGAGAAAGAAAGATCAAGATATGTGTGTGGCATAAATGACAGCTGGCTGCTGCATATCAAGGGTGGTTAAATTTTAAGGGCCGATGTTGAATGTGAACCACACCTAAACGTAAAGTTTTTTTCTGCATTTCATTTGACATTTCTCAATTTCAGACTAACTCAATTTGAACCATGGAAAGATACACAATCGAATGGCCGCCGCGACCTCGGCGGCACACCTCCATCCGATGGTCCAAATTTTCGATGACGCTGAGGCATAATTGAGGTTCTATGCCGTTAATGTGCCGAATTATCTCATCCTTTAGCTCTTGAATTGTTGCTGGCTTATCGACGTACACCTTTTCTTTCAAATAACCCCAAAGAAAGAAGTCCAACGGTGTCAAATCACATGATCTTGGCGGCCAATTGACATCGCCACCACGTGAGATAACACGGCTATTAAATTTGTCGCGCAAAAGAGCGATTGTTTCGGTAGCTGTGTGGCAAGTGGCACCGTCCTGTTGAAACCACATATCGTCCACATCCATATCTTCCAATTCGGGCCATAACAAGTTCGTTATCATCTCACGATAGCGAACACCATTCCCAGTAACTGCCTGACCGGCCATATTTTGGAAAAAATACGGCCCGATGATGCCGCCAGCCCATAAACCGCACCAAACAGTCACTCTTTGTGGGTGCATTGGTTTTTCGACAAACACTCTTGGATTATCATTCGCCCAAATGCGGCTGTTCTGCTTATTGACGAATCCACTGAGGTGAAAATGTGCCTCATCACTGAAGATGATTTTCTTCGAAAATTTTCATTATAAGCCTGAATAACTTTAACGCGTTGCTCGATTGTGTATCTTTCCATGGTTCAAATTGAGTTAGTCTGAAATTGAGAAATGTCAAATGAAATGCAGAAAAAAACTTGACGTTTAGGTGTGGTTCACATTCAACATCGGCCCTTAAAATTTAACCACCCTTTATGACAGCAGGGGACTCTCAACTTTAACTTTGAAGTGAAAAAGTGTAACATTTGCGTTTTGCACTGATTTTTTTTTCACATTTTTGAAGAACCAAATGTGCATACTAGATTTAGCAAGTAAAGACTAACTATCTGTGTAATCTTCATGGAATTTGAACATGACTGCAGGTGAATTGACATGAAATTTCTATAACGCAAAATCTTTACGAGTTCAATTAGGTTGGGGGCTACTGAATCCCCATGTCAAATCTGCTGCCGTGCCATTTTTCGGCTCGGATGCTATGTCCATTGTATATAAGTCAGTGGGTTTAATAAATAATTTTAATTCGCTCGGTGTTTGGCGATTCGAAAAAAAAGATTAATTAAAAATCATGATTGAAAAAAAGAAAACAAACAAGAAAGAAATGAGAAAGTTAAAATGTAGAAAGTGTGCAACAAGCTCAAAGTGTAATAAATAGGTTAGAATTAAATTATAGTAAAACGTTTTTTTATTAGTTAAAATAGTTAAGAACGGCAAAGAAATAAAAAACAAAGCAGTCATTGGGACTGCCGACAGGAGTGATAACCTTAAACTATGAAATAACAGAATTTTTTTTGGATTTTGAAATTATTTGTAGTATCAAAAATTAATATTTCATAATTTGTAAATTAAAATCATTAACATTAGTCTGGTTTTCACATCTATCGCCACTCCGAGCAACAATTACATATGTATATACATTAGCTGTTTTTTTTAATGATCCATATGGATCTGTTATCCGGATCATTAAAAAAAGCAGCTGTTATCAACCAGTTCAAGCTGTGAGAAATCTTTTTTAGAGAAGAAGCTTTATTAAAAAACTGCAGTTGAAACGCGCAATTGGTAAATCCAACAAACTTTTTTAATATCTCGAGTTTTTTTTTGAGCGCAGTTTTTCTTTCGTACAGTTGTGGAAGTAAACTTGTCGCAGCCACCTAGAAAACGAAAGAAAAATTATCAGCAGAAATAGGCACTCAAGAATAAGTTCAATATTAAGTATTTACTTTCCTCATTATGGTCTGCCGAACAGATAGAGTCGATGAGAAAATTCTTCCGTGCAGAAACAATCCATCGAAGGTCCATTAATTTGCAGTTGGCATCCTAGATTTTCCATTTCACTTCAAATGTTTCCCTTTTTCATACCATAGTTTTCACTTCAATTATACCTAAAAATTTAAAGAGGAATTAAAAATCGATAATACGAGTATTAAAATTCAAACAAAAACAATAGCCAAGACGCCACCAATTAAATTCATAAGTAAAACACAAAACATCATTCCACAATTAACAATTCATGCTTTTAAGACTTCACGATAACTACTATTAGTAATAAATAACATAAATGTTGCACTTTTCCGAATTTTTCTGCGATAGTTAAAGAAATTTTCGACCTTTTAGAATACTGCAGAAGTTGAAATAAACATTCCCACAGCAATGATAACCGATCGTGTCATTCCAATAAAAAAACACTTTAAAAAACAAGTTTTATAACCTTATACACTTTCAAAATGCACTAAAAAGTAAAAAACAAGTTTAAAGTTTCACAAAAAATGTTTTTATAAATTGCGTGTTGTTGTGAAAGTATAAAGTCTGCTGCGTTGCACAGTATGAAACCGCTATTACAGATTCAAGAGCAAATGCAACGTCACACACTTTATACTTTCACAACAACACGCAATTTATAAAAACATTTTTTGTGAAACTTTAAACTTGTTTTTTACTTTTTAGTGCATTTTGAAAGTGTATAAGGTTATAAAACTTGTTTTTTAAAGTGTTTTTTTTTTATTTTATACTTTTTAGTCTTGAATTAGCCTACCAAAAACCTTCAGAAAAGATCTTTCGCGGGAAATTTGAGCAAAAGGAAACTCACGTTATCTTTGCAGGACATTCCGTTATCCTTACAGAATTTTAAATGTCAGAATCGGATTCACCGACCCCAAAAACCCCCTAATGCAATTTTTCCCCGGAAAAAATGGGAAAAGGATATGTGCGTCATCCTTACAGGACCTTCCGTTTTGAATTTTGAAAATCTAACACCGAATTCGTGATCAGCGACCCCGAAAACCCCCTGATGCCAGTTTTTCCCGGGAAAAATGGGAAAAAGGATATTTGCGTTATCCTTACAGGACCTTCCGTTTTGAATTTTGAAAATCTAACACCGAATTCGTGATCAGCGACCCCGAAAACCCCCTGGTGCTAGTTTTTCCCGGAAAAAATGGGAAAAAGGATATTTGCGTTATCCTTACAGGACCTTCCATTATCCTTACAAGGATGGAGTAGTAAAAATATTGAACTGTCACCGGAACTACGCAAGGTGACAAAATTTCATCTTCCTAGGTTGCATAGTTTCGGAGATATAAGGTTCCAAAGATTCCAGAGAAAGACACATAGCCACATAGGTCGCGACACTTCAACTTAATAGAAAGTGTATAATAACAGAGAATAACAGTGGCTAGATCACAAAATACTTATAAAAAAAATACCGAATTATACTTGTCTGTTTATCAAACGTAGACTTCCATATCGTCTTGATGGTATTTGATGATCTTCGACCACATTTACTCCTATTCCAGCCTGGTGTCTGCAAAAGGAGGATTCTGCAAATTTATTAATTATCATGGTATAAATGGTTCTGACTTTCGGTAATTATACTCATCACACTTTAAGCCACTAGAGGTAACACACGTTGTCAAAAAAATTAGAACTTTGACATTTAAAAATTTTTTCTTGGACAGTCAAACTAATTTTAATCTATTTCCGCCGAATCTTCCTCCATGAAAAAAAATGGAAGAATTTCCGGTTAACTCCTTCCGGCTTGGATCCAAAGCACCTCGAGGATCATTTCAATAACTTTAGTCACTGAGCGTAGACGTATTTTTTCTAATTACGCAAAATTATTTATTAAGTTTTGTATAGTGAACTACCGTGTAATTTTCGCATTAAATCTAAGGTATGATGAACGTTTTTTTTTCTTCCTGGGGGAGAATTAATTTAGTTTAAATTTAAAGGTTTCAAGGGGGGTTGCAGAAATTTCTGCCGGTTATCCCCGTGCACTTGAGAAAACCTCATGATTTCGGGGAAGATAGAATCTTCCAGTGACGTGCCGTATCCCAGTTTTCCAGTGATTATTCCCCCATTTGGAATCGCTAAATAAATCGCCACAGGGTTTGGCAAATAGCAGATGCGATAGAGAAACCAGGGAAAAAGTGGACCCAAACGTGGAACTACACGGATAGTCCAAGTACTCCAGACATTCCGCTCCAGGTACTCCAGACATTCCAGGGATTCTTCCGGGAACCCAGAGCTTAAATTTTAATTGCTCACTACTCAAGTAAGGTTTATCTAAAAATTTGGTTAGTAATCGTTGAATATATAACCTCAATTATTAAATTTAGCCCATGTGCAATTAATGGCGGCATTTCCGGCCCGAAATTTTTAACCCCCCTGTTATTACTACGATTATTTTATTACATCTTTTACATCGATGATTCTTAAAAGAATCAAAACGAAAAAGCTAAAGAAGGAAAGAGCCGAAAGAGGAAAAAAAAAAACTTTGAGCTAAATTAAAATCTAAAATTTCGTCCTAATTATGCTAAACTTAATTTTATGCTACTTATATCTAACTATTAATTAACTATTCTACATTTCGAAAATCCTAAAGTAATTTCATTATTTAAAATTATATCTACCATTATCTAAACATTATTTAAAAATATTGTCTACATTTTTGTGAACGGCAGCCACATAGAAAATCTTTGCAAACTCGTGCTCGATATTAGCACAGATTTATACTGGTAATAAAAGGGGCCCCCTTGTGTACACAACCACATGATATAAATTAAACCTAAATTATTAAAAATTTAAGAGCGTGGCCTAAGTAGTCAATTTTGTCTGCTAAGTTTATAATGTAATATTTGCATGATTTCTTTTAGGAAAATTTATAAATCAAATTTACCCTTAGTAGGTTGCATGTCTAGTATTTATTAACTATTTATCTATATTTATTATCTATTTTATACACCTTATACCTACTTTTATATTGCTAGTAGAATATTTTTTCCATGTCATTTGAATTTTTTTTTATGATAAATACTTTTACAAAAATCCTTAAGATTCAGCGAATACACCTAGTCTTTATATTGTTTTCATTGATGTTTCGCATAGTGACCGATTATCTAGTGATTGTAAGCGTATTGCAATAAAGGTTTATAAGATGCATTTTTATCTTTAATTTTTCGTGAGTATGGTGAGTGCGAGAGTGTCGGACATGAAAACGGAAGAGATGACTTCGTTGCTAATCTATCGTCTGGTATAGATTAGTAAGCCTAATGATTGACAACCATTTTCCCCATTTCAGCCTTTCCTATCCCTATCCCTCTCTTTTAATATGAAGAACCTGGTAGGTACAAATTTTATGTAGCGACCAAGGGGTTCAATTGCAGGAAAGATACCACGACCATCCGATGAGCTAGGCCGTAAGAAAGTTACCTACCATCCTGTTCAAGAACACCCAAATTTACCCACCACTTGGAGACTACAAACTTTTTCTATTGTAAAGTTTTTCTAAAATGAAAATTCAAGACCTCGGTGCAAAAAGCGGTCATGTCCACTTTTTTGCGAAACTGAGTTATTGATGCCAAATGCAAGAATAAGAAGAATGATTTTTCCAATTGATTACATTAATTTGTGAAATGTCTCTGCATCTTATTTGAATTATCTATTAATAGTATTATTGTAACGATATTAAAAATCTTACTAGTGGTTACTAAACATATAATCTTTTAATTTGCGGTCAAGATTGCTTCAATATTGCTCTTGAAATTGTGAAATATATAAAAATATTATTCGCCTAGATAAACTCAGTGACATTTTAACTCACAGTTATAGTGACATCATTGTGGTACATTGTTTGAAATCCAGTGCTCTGTAGTGGAATATCACTAATCATGTCTGACTGTGCAATGCTACCATGCCAGGATTTAGACAATAAAACACGTATGATCCAATGTTTCGGAACCTGTGAACGACAATATCATGCCAAGTGCGTTGGATTTTCATCTACGATCGCCGAATCAATAATGCAAAGTGGAAATGGCATTCAATGGTATTGTTCTGACTGTCGTGAACTGTCGACTTCTACCTTTGTGTTTAAAATGGAGAAATGTAAACAACATTATGCGAACATCAACAAATCATTTACTCAAATGCATAAATGGTTTGATGACCTTGGGTCAATCTTGGACGTACCAGTGGCCCGCCTTCTGCGCCGCCGATCAATGGTAAAGGTATTTCTTCTGGGCCTTCTTCATCTGCTTGTGCCCCATCTACAGTGCAAACACGCTCAAGCACCAAACAGCTGAAAACACAGCAAAAAATCCAGGACCAAAATAGGCCCGATGGTCAATCGCCTCAGCAAACACAGCAGACAAAGCAACAGCTGTCCACAATTCAACAACAGCAGCAATCCTCTGCATTGCAGCTACAGCAAGTTCCTTTGCTGAATCAGCTGAGCGTTTCGATGAATACAGCTACGTCATCGCCATCACCGCTGCAAACACAGCCATCAGGGAAACAGAACTCTCTGCAATTGCATCAGCTGATCGATTTGCCAAACATTGATGCTTCACAAAAATCTGCTTTATCTCCGCAAGCAAATACAATTTTGCCAACTTTAAATGTTATTGTTCCTCCTAAGCAAATCTTTATTTCGCGGCTTGCATATTCAACCAATGCTGAAGATATTCTAAACTATATTGCGGTTAAATTAGGACGTAACGTCAATATCGGATGTAAGAAATTGACGCCGGATAATCTTCCTAATAGATTTGTATCATCGTTTAAATTAACTGTGCCTGACATGTACTTCAACGCTTTACTAAACAAAGACTTTTGGCCTGAGGGCATAATTATGCACGAATTCACGAAGTCCTCTAGACGAATGTTCCAATCAAGCCGAACCAATCCAAAAAACTGGTAGAACTTGCCCTCTACTACCAAAATGTTAGAGGACTCCGAACAAAAACCAAAAATTTTCTAGTCAATGTCTTATGCTGTTCTTATGATGTAATTGTACTCACTGAAACGTGGCTTACTCCGGATTTTCTTGATCATGAAATCTTCTCAACAAATTTTAATATTTACCGCACTGATCGATGTTCATCAAATAGTTGTTCTCAGCGCGGAGGTGGTGTTTTGATCGCTGTTACTGAAAATCTACATGCTCAACCTATTACTTTTCCAAAGGATCTAGAAATTGTTGGCGTAAAAATATCGGTAGCCTCTGAAGTGGATGTGTATCTCATCGCATTGTATGTTCCATATCCCTCCGAAGATATTATGAAGAAAATCGTGTTTGCTGTTGACTCTGTCATTTCACTATTGACTCCTCAAGATAAACTGTTTGTACTTGGAGACTTTAATCTTTCTCAACTCCAGTGGGAAAAATCAGCTGATAATTGCTTCACGGCGTCAAAAATAAGCCGAGACATTGATTGTATTATCGTGGATGGTTTTAATGAAAATGATCTCTCACAACTAAATGGTGTAACGAATACACTAGGTCGAATTTTGGATTTGATTTTCAGCAATGATCCATTAAATTGCATTGTTCAAACCTGTGAATCACCACTTATTCCTGAAGACAATCATCATGCTGCCTTAAATATATATTATTCATGTGATCTTAGTTGTAGCTCTCTTTTAGACGTTACATACTATTATAATTTTAAATTTGCTGATTACGAATTATTGACTAGTCTAATTGATAATATTAATTGGTGTGATGTCTTAAATTCGTCTGATGTTAACGTAGCGGTAAGTTTGTTTTATGAACATCTGTATAAAATTGTTTCAATATGCGTTCCATATGTGTCCTCGAAAAAATCATCCAATCCCCCTTGGTACAATAATGAAATAAAAATACTAATAAACCTGAAAAACCGTTCCTTCAAAAAATGGAGACAAAGTAAAAAACATGACGATTACTTAAACTACAGTCTTAATCGGAGCGAATTAAAGAAATATATTCTATTTCGTCATAAGGAATACATAAATGATATTCAGCAAGAATTGAAAAGTAATCCTAAAAAATTTTGGAGTTACATGAACTTTAAACGAAAAACCGATGGCTATCCTAACACATTTAAGTATAATAATGTTTCTTCAAGTAAAAATTTAGATATAGCAAATATGTTCGCTTCTTATTTTGGAGAAGCTTATATGTCCAGTAACAACTCAATTGACTATGATTATTTTTCCTATCTTGATTCCCTCAATAAAGTTAGTATCCCAGATTTCTCATTGGATGAAGGTACGGTTTTACAGGGGCTATTGAATTTGGAAGAAAATTACTCCCCGGGACCAGACGGGATACCATCAATTGTATTAAAAAAATGCTCCTCTGCTATATTTCAAATATTAACTTTTTTGTTTAACTGGTCTCTAAAAGAAAGCAGTTTTCCTGACTTATGGAAATCCTCGTTTGTGATACCCTGACATAAGACAGGAAATAGAGATCAAGTGGAAAATTATCGCTGTATTGCAAAACTATCGGCCATACCATAAACAAATTATATAAAGACTGTTTTTCTCTAACAACTCAGCTTTGAAAAATAATACCCCAAAGCAGCAGATATGCATGCGGTTGGCAGCGCACACGAGCAGCGGAGCATGTCGCTTGGCCGAAGAAAAACATTGAAATCGTCTTCAAATGAAGTTTTACCGAAATCGTAGTTTTCTACAACTTTTGGGAAAGTATCGCTAGCTTGTTTATGAGAATAACGTCCGGGAGGTGGATGGAAGGGGGTCGAAGTCGGCGAAAACTCGAAATCGCAAAAACTTTAAAAATTTGTAACATCTGAACGGCTTCCCCGATTGAGATGATATTAAACATTTTGGAAAGATACAAAAAAAAATATTTTTTTACACCTTTCCCCTCACTGTCAGATTGTAAAATTCAATTTAGTGACAAAATTTAAAATATCTCAAAAAGACATTTTTATTGATTTTTTCTGTAAATACCTACCATTATATCATACAAATTCGCCAAATAAAATTTGGGAGTTGTTGATTTTTAAAAAAATTTCAAAAAAAATCAAATACAAATTTTTTTTATATATTTTACTGATTTTCGATTGGTTTTTATATTTTATGTACATAATATTATTGCAAAAGTTTTAGGAGATTAAAATTAATTAGAAATTCATTTAAAAGAAAATGTTTTAAATGTATCACCATTAGAAACATTTTTTACTTCGAGAAAATTTCCGTCTCGAATAAATCTGTGAAAATTTTGAGTTCCTGGAAGTGTTTTGACACTTTGAAACCTTTGCAGTTGTTGCTGTTTTTCTCGAAATATTTTAAATTTTGTCACTAAATTGAATTTTACAAATGACGGTGAGGGGAAAGGTGTCAAAAAAATTTTTTTTGTGACGGTGAAATTTAATTATTTTTCCAAAACGTTCAATATCATCTCAATCTGTAAACCAGTTCAGAAGTTACAAATTTTTAAAAATTTTATGATTTCCAGTTTTCGCCGACTTTGACCCCCTCCGCCTACCGGACGTTTTTCCACCAAACAAAAAAATACGGGTAACTTTTTTTAGGTCCCTTACTACATCCAAATGAAAAAAGTTAAAAAAAAACAGAGGTGACTTCCAAGCTCCATACAAGTCGAGTATGAGTTGGTGTGGAATTAACCTTTAACGGTTCTTACATATCTCTAACGGTTCATGAGAAAATTTGAAAAACATAATTTTTCACATAATTTTTCTCTTTTGAAACTTTAAATATTGCAGAGGAGTCATGTGATGCTCATATCTGTTTTTTTTTTCAATTATTTAAATTATGCTTTAAATTGTTTAACGAACATAAATTTACTTGCTTTATTAAACTACAATTCTGTGGAAATTTGCTAAAACTTGATATTTACATTCTTAAAATTTTTAACAAAGCAATGTAAAAATATGAACAAAATATAACAAGATAAAATTTTTAGTTTGCTGATTATTTTAACGTTTAAAATTCAAAATAAATTTTTAATTATCGAACAAACTAAAAATTTTGTCATGTCACATAATTATTGTAAGCAGTCAAAATATTCAAATCGAAAACCTATGAGGAAGGAAAAAATACCCCAAACCCAAACACACTTGCCCCGCTTCGTGTCGCTTCCATAAGACTTCAACGAGAATAAAACTAGGAAAGAAAACCGGTCTTAACAAAGGGCGAACTGAAGCAGCAACATGTATAGGCGATCACCACGGCTGCTCGTGGCTTCTCGTGGGCGCTGCCAACTAGTCGGCAGCTGATGGGGTATTATTTTGAATTTCGGTTTTGCACTAAGTTGAGTTGTTAGAAAAAAATAGTCTTTATATAGTTTGTTTATGGCCATACCTAAACTTTTTGAAAGTTTAATCACTGACAATATGTACCCTTTCTGCAAAAATATTTTAAGTATAAATCAACATGGTTTTGTAAAACAGCGTTCCACATCCACAAACTTATGCGAATTTGTTAATTTCACAGTTTCGAAATTCCTTGATCATGAACAGGTTGACACGGTCTACACAGATTTCTCCAAGGCCTTTGACAGAATTGACCACGGTCTATTAATTTTTAAGTTACGTGTACTCGGTTTTCCTGACAAACTTTTATTATGGATCTTGTCTTATTTGTCTGGACGGCTGCAATATGTGCAATTCCGAAATGTTGTATCTGACGTAATATTGGTCACATCCGGTGTTCCCCAGGGTAGCCATATTGGCCCTCTGTTATTTATATTATTTGTTAATGATGTAGTCTATGTCTTAATTTATTCTCTTATTTTAATGTATGCTGACGATTTTAAAATGTACAAAGCGATCTCTAATCTAAATGACACTAACCAACTCCAATATGACTTAAATAATTTTTTTATCTGGTGTAACAAAAACTTTCTAGTCTTAAATTTAAGCAAATGTAATATAATTACTTATTATCGTAAGTCTAATTTTTATTCCATTGACTATATGCTCGATTATAATAAAATAAGTAGGGTGAGTTCTGTCAAGGATCTTGGAGTATTGTTGGATCATAAATTAGGATTTGATCTCCATCGGGAATCTGTTATCAACCGTGCATTCCGAACATTAGGCATGATTAAAAGATTTTCGTCCGAATTATATGACCCGTATGCAATAGTGTCTCTTTATAACGCATTTGTCAGACCTATTCTAGAAAATCCATGTATCGTCTGGTCTCCTACCTGCTCTACACATATTTTAAGAATTGAGAAGGTTCAAAAAAGATTCCTTAGGTTTGCTCTCCGTAAGCTACCTTGGGTTGATATACTAAACCTACCGCCTTACGAACAAAGACTCTCTTTGCTGGGTCTATCCACTTTATGCAAAAGACGCGAAGTTTTACAATGTATATTCATTTATAAATTATTGATCAATGAAGTGGACGCCCCGAATTTATTATCAGATTTAAATATTCACTGTAAACCCAGAAACACGCGAGTTATGTTGTTTTAGTTTTTATTGTTTGATAAAAATAAACGAAACTTTTTTTAATAACAAAAATTTAATCTTTATTACTATAAAAAACTTTACAACTTTTTAAACAATTTTCGACTACTCTTCGGAGAGTCGTTACCGTCCCAGACTTAAGTCAAGACTGCTTATTTTTATTATATTTTTAATGTTGGAATCGATACATTTTGCTTAATTGTTGAATAAGCAAAAATGTATCGTGAGAACGGTTGCCGTCTGGTATGCATCCGGCTAGAATTGCTTTTCAATCAATTCCCATCACCTGGAATTATTCTAACTTATTGAAAAGCTCGTCAGATTTCATTTATGATGGAATTTGACGATCTTATTATTTTTTATATTTTTTGTTAAACGGAAGTGAAGTCTGGGAACGTAACTCCTCCCCCCTTAATCTAAAGACTCTCCTGAGTCGTTTTTGAAGTGAAAACTTCTTTAGCGGCGTTGTGAGTGATTTCAAACTCGATGAAACGACAGTAAAAAGAGATAGGATATTTTAGCCTACGAGAAAATGAGATAGAATCAGAGCCGTATTAACAAGTTTGAGCGCCCTGGGCTAAATAAAATTTTGCACCCTTACATAGTTTTATTGTAAAAATTCAATTTTATTTTTCTACCCGTATGGTGAAACCAAAGGGTATATTAACTTTGCCTTACCGTTTGTAATGCCAAGATCCCGTCATCGCACAAAAAAATTAATTACACCAGTGTATTTAGAATGAGAAAAAAAATATTTAATTTTTGCATGCCCGTCCGTCTGTCTGTCCATCTGTCTGTCTGTGGCGCGGATTGCGGGCGCACGGATTGAGCTAGAGACTTGAAATTTTGCACAGATCCGTTTTTCGTAAAATGTGAGGCTAAGTTCGTTAATGGACAAAAATGGACCATTAGGGGGGTACCCCCCATACGAACGAAAACGATTTTTGCGAATATCTCCAAAACGGTGCATCTTATCAAAAAAGTCCAAGAACAAAAGTTATTTAGGATATGATTCTACATAAAACTCCCATACATCAAAATCCGATTGGAATAAATTTTAAAAAATCTTATTGGAAAGTTTGACTTCAAAGTGGAATTTTAGTACAACTGTTCGAATTTTGATACGAATATCACCATACGGGTCTCCAATGATTGCCAGATTGGCAATTATAGCTTTTGTAATGTTTTACAATATTCTTTAATTCAAAACATACATACAGTCGAAGTCCTCTAACTCGAATCGTCTGCTGCCATCAAAATCGTTTCGAATTAGAGGAATTTCGAGTTAGAGAAATTGAAACAATTTTCTTTAAATACATGTACTATATGTATATTTATTAGTTTTTAGAAGTTTTGAAAACAAACTAAAAATTTAAAGAAAAATTGAAGAGAACGCAAAAAAAGGTTTAAAAAATTCGAGTTAGAGGAAAATTCGAATTTCAGGGATTTCGAGTTAGAGGACTTTGACTGTATATATTTACGCAAAATAAAATTCAAATTTTTTTATAAATATGTGAATTAAATATTAATTGGCGCCCCTGGACTGTATGGCGCCCCTGGGCTGTAGCCCAATTAGCCCTATGGTTAATTGGGCCTTGGATAGAATACAGATGGGTGCCAGTCAATTTATCGTAAACAAGATTGATGGGAAGGGGGAAGGGGAAGGGGAAGGGGAAGAGGTAGGGGTACGGGAAGGGAAAGGGGAGAAGGGAGAAGTGTTAGGAGGGAGGAAGTGGAGAGAGGAGGCGATAAATTATGTTTCGTCATAAATTGCAATATATACATATCTACTCGTATATAAATAAAAATGGATGTTTTATTGTTTGTCTGTCTGCCTGAGATTACAAAACTCAAAAACTACTGGACCGATTTTTATGCGGTTTTTTGCAAAATAATCTGTGTTGCCAGGAGCAGGTTTTTAGCTATGTAGATTTTCAAAATTCGAAACGGAAGGTCCTGTAAGGATAATGAAAATATCTTTTTTCCCATTTTTCCCCGGAAAAATTTGCATTTTAGGGTTTTTGGGGTCGCTGATCACGAATCCGGTATTAGATTTTCAAAATTCGAAACGGAAGGTCCTGTAAGGATAATGAAAATATCCTTTTTCCCATTTTCCCCGGAAAAATTTGCATTTTAGGGTTTTTGGGGTCACTGATCACGAATCCGGTATCAGATTTTCAAAATTCGAAACGGAAGGTCCTGTAAGGATAATGAAAATATCCTTTTTATCATTTTGCCCCGGAAAAATTTGCATTTTAGGGTTTTTGGGGTCGCTGATCACGAATCCGGTATTAGATTTTCAAAATTTGAAACGAAAGGTCCTGTAAGGATAAATATCCTTTTTCCCATTTTTCCCCGGAAAAATTTGCATTTTAGGGTTTTTGGGGTCGCTGATCACGAATCCGGTATTAGATTTTCAATAAAAATATAATATGACTTTTGAACTTGGTACCAATATTATAATAAATAAACGCTATAACTATCCCACACCTGATACCGCATTCGTCTCATTTTCTCGCTGTTTAGTTTTGCTAAGGTTTCACTTCTACCGCGTGTGCACTGCACACACATGTTTTTTTTCTTAAAGTTATATTTATTATTTTGTTACATTTGTTTAAAATATTTTTTTTTATACAATATTGGATAAAAATTCTATAATATTTTATATATATTTCTACAATTTTTGTATTACATAATAGAAAGTTAATTATATTAATTTCAAGCATCATCTTTTTTTTTTCAAATCTGAAAATTTTTGTACTTCGGAGGCTGGATTCTCGTTATCTGAAGTCTGGTTTAATTTAAGATTCGGTTTTAAGTTTATTTTAATGTTAGTGCTTTTATATACTCGAGATCCAATAAAAATTATCAAAATTATCAGTATAACAATAGTGGTTCCACCTAGACTATAGTTTACAATTCTATGGAATTTTAATTCTTTTATCTCTTTAATGTTATTGATTTGATGAAAAGCAATTTCATCAAATGTTAGATTATGATTTGTTATATTTATATATTCGTTTTTTGGTATCACAAATCTTTCAACGAATGTAGTTATTCTATTCCAATATTTGACATTATTTATTTCGATTGAACGATTATTAAAGTTTATTAGAAAATTTCCGGTGAGATTAATTTTTCTTTCATCGCAAGAACTTTTGAATTCTTTGTTTTTAATGTTATTTAGGATCAGAAAATCGTTTCTTATTTCAATTATTTCCTCTCCATTACTCTTAATAAATTTACAATTACCCTTGAAAACACAATTTTTACTTAATTTGAGTTCATTAGCGTACAGATTTGTGTCAAAAGTAAACGATTTGTTTTTTATTTTTAATATATATTCCATATCTTCATCGATTTGTTTGCCTTGTGAATTCGCGATAGGTACAATTAATTTTTTATCTACTTCTAAGATTTCTATAGGAATTTTTATAGCGAAAATGATAGAGTTGTCAGTATGCTTTGCAATACCGACTTTCAAATTGCTTAGTTTTTTTAGATCAATATTGTATTCTCTAATTTCTGTGTCGGTTAAGATATCGGGATGAACTATTCCTACTCGGGCTGATATAATATTGTCCTGAATTTTTGTTATGTGTTCTTGTAATGTATTTATTCTTAGTTGTTGTTCAAAAAATATTTCTTTTCCTAAAATTTCTTGTTCGACATTTTGTATTTTTTCTAATTCGGAATTAATTTTTTTTCTGTCATGGTCTAAAATATTTTTTAGAAGTGTTAGGGAGTTATTAAAATTTTCATTTATTTTAATTTGTTGGTTAATAGCTTGTATTGCAAGATGGCTATTTTGTTCGGCTACATTTAAGTGGGCCTCAATATTTATTTGGTCGTTCTCGTCGAGTGTTCCGAACAACCACTTTAACCCTGATCCCACAAAGTTTATTAAACCTCGTTTGCTTCTACTGGGAAACAGTGTTAATGTTTTAGTTGTGAGAGACGAAATTTGTTGTAAAAGAGAGTTTTTTCCTTTTGTGTTTAAGTTATTAATGTTGTTTTCCAAATCTTTGATTACACTCATAATTTCGGAAGGGTGTATAATGTGTAAAATTATGTCCGATTTGTTTACGATTTCGACTTTGTCCATTTTGATTTCTGCATATCCGGTTTCCGAATTAATTTTTTCAATTGTTAGTACCGCTTGGGACGATGGGGGCATTACTAGGACCAGCAGTACTATCATCCATAGGAAAACTGTTATTCTCCTGGCCTGTAAATTTAGGAGGACGTTTAATATTGCTTTCATGAACATTTTGAAGTTTATGTTTTCGAAATTTGGGTTGTTCCTTATGACGGACGGACAAATAATTTTTTATAAACCCTACAGATCTTGTTTCCGTATACTCTTCGCGGTTTTTATTTCGTTTTTCTATTATATGTTTCTTTTTATCTTCGATTCGTTTCTTTATAATTTTGAAATCAATTTTGCGATTTTGAACTTCGGATGGGGTACACTTTATTGTACAATGGTATTGGTTATTATATAGAGAAATAGCGTTTAGCATTTGGATTTTAATGGGTTGTCTGTCCTCAATATTTAGGATTCTGATTTTTTCGGTTAAGGTATTATTTAGTCTCTCGATATCGCCATTGCCAGTATGCCTGTTTGGTTTTGTAATGTGAAATTCTATGTTTTTAATTCGACAGAATTGTTCAACATTTTTACACTTAAATTCGTTATCGAAAACGACTTTTTTGGGTTTTCCATAGATTGAGGTGAATTGGTTCAATTTCTCAACTAATGTGCGACTATTTCTGTCTTCGAGGTGAAAACTAGTTGCAAATTTTGAGAACTTATCTATAAAATTAATGAAAGAGTGTTTGCTATTGACGTATACATCAATATGTACTATTTCATTTAGAGTTGAAGGGGTCTCCGTGAGACAAAATTTCTTGTTAACTGGTCTCCGGTCATATTTTGCTGAAGAACATATATCACAATGGTTAATAATTTTCCAAATTTCTCTTCTTAAATTCGGATTGTAAATTTTCTTTTTCAAAGTTTCGTAAGTGGAAATGATTCCAGAATGTCGGCTTTCATTTTTATGAAACAAGGCTATTTGCTTTTTTAGCATCTCTTCGTCTTCAATATCATTGGCAAGGTGACTACATTTGACAAATTTTATAATATTACGATTTGGAAATAATGCTATTAGCTTCTGTTGTAATACATTATAGTCGTGATCACTCAGACTTGTATATATTGCAATTTTTCCGGTTTTTAAATATCGTTTTAAAATATTTTCGACTTCATTATTTCGAATATCGCTTTTATCGATATAAATTCTCCTATTTTTAAAAACAGTTTCTTGTTCTTTTTCTTTTGTCTCCACAAAAAAAATTTGTGTTTTAAATCTATTCACGACAGTATCGAGAATAGGAATGTGATCTTCGAGGTTCTCCTCTTGAGAGTGAGTTTGTACTTCGACAGATTCAACTTGGTCGATATCGTTACCTTCGACCATGTTTAACATACTTGTTTAATTTTTTGGTTTAGGATATCGTTCAATATCTTAGTGTTTGAATCCCTAGTTTCCGAAAAAGAATTGTCCAAATTTTCGACACTTTCGGAAAACATATCGCTAAAGCTTATATGTGTAGAGTTTTCAGAAAAATTGCCCAAATTGTCGGCTGTGTTCAAATTTTCAACACGTTCTGAAAAACAATAATTTGCATTGTTTTTATTGGAGTCTACTCCATTTCTCACATAGATATTATTAATTTCTTGATTTTCTGAGTTAATTCGGCTCAAGAAATCAGCTATTTTATTTTCTTTGCCCTTAATGTATTCGATTTTAAAGTCATATTCGCCAAGTTGGACTAGCCATCTTTGTAGGCGTTGATTTATGTCTTTTCCTGCATATTTTGTTTGAAGCCACTTAATAGGTTGGTGGTCAGAATATAACTCGAATTCTTTGCCATAGAGGTATGGTCTGAAGTATTTGATTCCCCAAACAACTGCTAACAACTCTTTTTCGATTGTCGAATAATTTTGTTCGTGATTATTCAATGTTCGAGAGGCATATGAAATGGGGTGGTCGTCTTGAGTTAAAACGGCCCCGATTGCAAAGTTGCTTACATCAGTTATAAGTTTAAATTTTTTATTAAAGTTGGGGTAGCGAAGTATAGGGTGATTAGTAATCAGTTCTTTTAATTTTTCAAAGGCAGCAATAAAGTTCGGATTATTAGCATCTATACGAGCATTTTTCTTTAAGGATTTTGTTAAAGGATGTGCAATTTTTGCATAGT
Organism: Chrysopilus asiliformis; assembly: GCA_964034945.1. Lineage (NCBI taxonomy): Eukaryota > Metazoa > Arthropoda > Insecta > Diptera > Rhagionidae > Chrysopilus > Chrysopilus asiliformis. The sequence goes on from OZ035962.1 coordinate 63,364,545, forward strand.
CTTTAATAAACTTTCGGTAGTAATTCTGATTCCTCTGTTGTTCTTGTTGTTGTTGTTGCTCTTGCCGCTGAACGTTTTGATTTTGAAGAAGTTGTTGCCTAACTGCTTCTACTTCTAGTTGCTGCTGTTGTAAAGAAGCCATTAATGTGGCTGCTTCTTGTTGTTGTGCCCTTATTGCCTCAAAATCGTAGGGCCTTTGGTTAAATTGTTCTCGTAATTGTTGTAGTTCTTGTTGTTGCTGCTGTATTGTTCTAATTAACACAGCCATTTCTTGTTGATCAGCCATAGTTGTGAAATCACTGTCACTGTCACTATCACTATTAAAATTTCTATTTTAGTCAAACTTATCAATTTTGTTTGATTTATCACTATTCATATGATTTTTCACAAATTTATTTAAATTAAAGAGAGTAAATTGTTCGTCGATTTTCGTTCTTTAGAAAAAAAATCGCCTTCGACTGCGCCAGTTATGTTGTTTTAGTTTTTATTGTTTGATAAAAATAAACGAAACTTTTTTTAATAACAAAAATTTAATCTTTATTACTATAAAAAACTTTACAACTTTTTAAACAATTTTCGACTACTCTTCGGAGAGTCGTTACCGTCCCAGACTTAAGTCAAGACTGCTTATTTTAATTATATTTTTAATGTTGGAATCGATACATTTTGCTTAATTGTTGAATATGCAAAAATGTATCGTGAGAACGGTTGCCGTCTGGTATGCATCCGGCTAGAATTGCTTTTCAATAAATTCCCATCACCTGGAATTATTCTAACTTATTGAAAAGCTCGTCAGATTTCATTTATGATGGAATTTGACGATCTTATTATTTTTTATATTTTTTGTTAACGGAAGTGAAGTCTGGGAACGTAACTCGCGCGATATTAAATTTTTCTACACGAATTTTTCAAGGACATCGTATGGAAAAAATGCACCTGTAACTCTAATGTGTAATTCTTTTGACAAATATTATAACTTAATTGACTTTAATGTATCATCAGACGTATTAAAGGCAATTTTACAATCATGATTAAACATTTTAAAAAGTAATTTTATTCTAATTCTAAGAAAATATGTAAATTGTCTCTGAGATTGTATATCTCTGTATGGCTAATAAATACATAAATAAACGAATGCTCACATTTGGCTGCAAAGAGCATACTTTTTAGAAGCCTGAAAAGATGCAATGTTTCATATAATTTGACGCGGATTTTTTTTCCAAAAAATTTTTTTTTTATTCTGGGAGTTTTGTTTTGTTAAATAGAATATTTTTTTATTTGTTTTTTACTAAATAAAGGCTAGTTAACAAGTCTGGACTGTATTTTGTAGTCATAAATAAATTTTAAAAACCGCTTTTTTACTCTTGCGTGCAAGAAACAGCTATGTCCAAAACTTTAAAATGTCCATAACTTTTTCAAAAAAAAAAAAAAAATATGGATTTATCTCTAATTAAAATGATGTAAGAATACATGCTTGATTTAAACTGTAATTTTTTAACTTTGTCCCAGAGCAAAAATTTCACGCTAATATGTTTTTTGTCTCTCCTGAAAAATTTGAAAAAGTGGAGATGACCGCTTTTTGCACCGAGGTCTTCATTATCATTATCGAAAAAACCATAACAGAAAGCTTTGGAAGTTGAGGTGCGTTTTTTAAAAGTTTTCCAATGTGGAAGTTGAAGCTTAAAGCTTTGGAAGTTGAAAGGTTGTCCAATGTGGAAAGCGTCACGTTTTGTGGAAAGCAAATGCTGACGCCAAACCATAAGTTTTTACCCATCCAAAAATCGCCCAACGCGCCTAAAGAAGTTATCACTTCAAAAATTTCGAAAATTTACGAAAACGAAAATTAAATTGTTCTAAAATAATTAAAATAAATTTAATACGCCGAAATTCAATTGTGACATTTACTTATATTCATGAATATCAACATACACAAAAATTACACCGAAATTCACAAAAACCACGAATAAATATTAATTTTTAATATGACGTGTTGATAACAGTTATATAAAAATTCAACATACATTCGACATAACAAAAAACTTCACAAAAGGTTACGAAAATTAATACAAAAAGTGTTTAAAAGTTTTAGATTAATTGATTAAATATAACAACGACAAATTGCAAACAAAAAGGGTTTAAAATAGATAAAAACCAAATTAATTTATCGCCAATTAAACATAGTGTTAAAATTTTTGAATAAATTAGTGTTAAAATTTTTGAATAAATTAAACCAGCACCTGCAAACTCCAAAAATGAAGTGTTAAAAATTTGGCTACATTAAGAAAATTTACATTAAGAGAAAAATTAACAACGACAAGCCAACATAAAATACAAAAAGTGGAAAAAATTAAAATTAAAATTTTCGCTAAATTAAAGGAAAAATAAATACGGCGACAGTAAAAATAAAAACCACAAAAATGTGTTAAAATTTTCAATAAATAAATAAATAACATATACGACCAAATTAAATATGAACACGTTAAAAATATAGTTTAAAACAGTTCGCGACATCGGCCCCAACAAAATTTAAATCCAACCAACAACATTTAATCAACAGCATAATTACAAATACACACAAATACACACACAACATTCATCCGCCACCCTAGTAGATCATTCATGATGAACTTATCGATGAACTCATCATCGCGAAGTGATGATACTCATGATTAGTGTTGATTCGATACGGCAAAGTTTCGATACTTTTATTTGGAAGTAGTATCACAAAAAGGTATCGATACCACATTTAATATCGGTGGAAAGTATCGATACCTACTCGGATCGAATGGAAAAAAACGAAATATTTTACACATTTTATTGTGAAACTTCAAAATTTCACCAGGGGCCTATTCCACAAAAGTACAAGGCTTGTATTTGTAGCTATTGTTCACAAATTGTAGGACTTGTAAATACATTTTCATTTCTTAAAATACAATTTATAAATCTCAAGTACAAATTCGGAGTAATTTTACAATCCGAAATATTTTCACAAGTCTTTATTTTGTGTTCCTCAACACATTTCGGCAAGCTTACAATAACAAGTGTTTTTTTTTGGAAATTTGTGAGAAAAAAAATCGCTTGTAGTCCAATACTGTTCCACAAAGACATTTTTTTCAGGAATCTAACTACAATTGTTAGAAATATTTAGCAGTGTTCAAACGCCTCTAAAAGTGATCACAAGTGTATAAAAATTGATACGTACAATAGCAGTAATAGCGAAAATGAAGCTAATATGCAATTAGCAACTCGTCGCAGAAGAATTTATCGTCCTTAACTTCTGTGTTTAAATTCAATGAAAAATTCCGTTGATACAAAAAATTGATACAATTGTATAAATCGAAATTGTGAAAATGTAAAGAAAAATATTTACAAATGTGTGAGTTCCTGGAACGCTTTTTTTTATTTGAATTTGTGAATATACAATTTAACAATTTGTGAAGTGTAGAACTGTACTTTTGTGGAATAGGATGTTTATTTTTTATAAAAATTACTCAACATAATCATACTAATATATAAAAATGAGTTGTCTGTCTGTTCTTCTTTCACGCAAAAACGGCTGAACCGATTGACTAGAAATTTGGCATGAGTGTCTGTGGTAGTTCTGGTTCCAACATAGGCATACGGAAAAGAATCGCGAGGGGTGTGGGGGTAAGGGGAGGGGGTAAAGTAATCTCGAAACTTAGCTCTTCCTCTATGTTACAATTTTTATGTGTAAAAGGTGGTATTTGAACTAAAAACCTTTCACAAAAAGTCGTTTTTTGGAACATTTCCCAAAAACAATAATTATTCAAGGTGTTTTCCGGAGAGTCGATTGTGCTTTATGGTTGCACCCACCTTTGAAAACAACCTTTCCCAAGGAACTGACGATGCAACGACTACTAAAAACGCTCTGGCATGTTTATATAATAAAGAAAACATCGGTTTTATTTCCTCCCATTCTTCAAGTGGAAGAAATTTTAATGAAGAAACGGCCAAGCTCAAGTAAAGAGAAACTTCATATTTTCCCCAAAAATTATAAAAAAAGCCCTAGAATCCCTATATGAGCTCCACACTTCCATAGGAAAAGTTGGCAAAGAATGCGAGTTTGATGCCATGGTCATAAGGGTGAAAAAGCCTAAATATTCAATTTAAAGTACTCACTTTTCGATATCAGGCAAAAAGTATCGAAACCTACTTGGTATCGGGATAAAGGTATCGATTACAAAATTACTTGGTATCAAAACAAAAGTATCGAATATGTACTCGTATTTACTTGGATCGAATCAACACTACGCATGATGAGTTTTGTTCTAGGCCTGGGAAATATACTCATCATTACTGCTCACTTATATACTCATTTGTACACAGAGAAAATGATGTTCAGAATTTTTAGATACAAAAGGTCATACAGCAAAATTGCATAAAATGTACGCACTTGTTCTGAAATTTTATGACATTGTGTATAGAAATCAGTACCATGATTATTTTTTTGGGTATTAACTGCAGATACCAAATGGGGTAAAAATTTGTACATCGAATTAATGATCAATGACATCAATTTAACAGTCAAAGCCAAAATCGAAAATGTATGAACAAATGATATTAAAATCAATTACCGTTGTGCATCCAATTCCCTGCTGTTAATGTTTGGATGCCTGCAGCAGGTAATTAGACTACTAGTAGAACTGCGCCACACTTGTGCATGACGAAAAAATGGCGACGATTTTGTTAGTCGATTCGTCAGTTCTAAAAACTCGATTTTAAAGCGATTCCAATAATTTTTCATAAAACTGATGCAAAAAATCAGTTTTTGGAAAGCATTTCTTACAGGGGCGTGGCGTCATTGGATGCAAGGGATGCATTGCATCCCTTACAAATCTCACAAAAATATTGGTAACTGACTTTTTAAGTTGAAACATTTTTTTTTTTCAAAATTCGATCATAATTAAGTTTGAGTTTATTGTTAGAGTTACTGTTTTGTGCCCTTTATAGCTTCAATACAACTAAGAGTTACTGTTTTGTGCCGTTTGTAGCTTCAGTACGGCACAAAATGCATTTTATCATACAGTCGTGATATATTCAACCGCGAATGCCTTTAAAAAAGAGAGAATTTCTTAACTTGCCTTTGAAACTGTGTGGAAGCAGAAATTATTGATGCATCTATGAGTTTTGTACGAAGAGAGATGAAACTAAATTTTAAGAGATGAAAAACTATGTTAACGACTGGAGAAAAGAGAAAATGTGGATGCAAAATAAAAATTGCTTCCACTTCAGCAGGAGTCAAATAATTTGCGCTTTTATTTAAATAACTAAAAAACTAAGATTCGTATTTAAAAAGTTTTTTTGGAGGACATGTAGATGATTTTGTTTTGAGTAATTCTATATCTAATATTCATACCTTTCTGAACAAAAAATACGCGGTTTTCGCGGTTTAAAAAACCATTCCAAAAATAAAAATTTCTTTCGGGCGATCATTTCTCTTTTGCCTCGTAATGTCATAAGTAGGGCTGCCAAAAATATGCATTTGCATATTTCTTCTCGTTATGATTTCGGCTCCGGGAGTTTTTTATTCATCCGAATCAATAAGCTTAGAAGCGAATGAAGGTCACTTGTTGTTGCATATTTCGCATATTTGACACGTTAGTGCATATTTGCATATAAATGCATATAAATGCATATAATGCATATTTAGTTGCATATTTTACAACTTTCATGAACAACCAAATTTTTTTTGTACAATTCAAATTATAATTCGACTGTTTCAGCTAGAATAAATATTAAAAATAAATAAATATGTGTTTTTACTTTCTTCTACGAAGTATAATACAGTATTGTAGGGTAGACCGGGGCTAGTAGACCCACTTTTTATAATCTACTTTATAAAAGTTTTACTGTAATTGTTTCAGGTGTAGTAAAGACGTTTTTGGTTGGTTTATTCAATTGTGTTTCTTAGTCAATCTTTTATTTTGACTAATTGTAAGTGTTTCAAATAATTTTTTTTATTTTAAAAAAAGTTGTTCGATGAGTCGACTAACCCCGTGTCTGGGGCTTGTTGACTCTGTGAATGGGGTTATTTGACTCTATACTTTTTATGAGGAAAATGTGTTGGAACATAATAAAAAACTATAATAATTCTGAAAAAATTTATTCTTTAAAAAATTAATAACATTTCAGTGTTAATTTATACACCCCGATTGCGAGTGTCGTGTCGTTTTCGACAAGAGTCGTTTTACTTGTTGTTGTTGGTAGAAAAATACTAACAACAACACGTAAAACGACTCTTGTCGCAAACGACACGACACTCGCAATCGGGGTGTAAATTTCATCTAATTTAAAAAAATAAAATTAATTAACAAAAAAATATAGGTAATTCATATCGAGTCATTTAACCCCAGTATACTGTGAGTCAACTAGCCCCAAGCCTCCATTTTATTTTTAACACACTCGTGAAAAAAATGAAAAAGTATGGGTCAGAAAATGCTTCACTAACTTGTTAACTCATACATAAATTTTCACTTGAAATCACTGACGAGTTCAATACAATGAAAGTGTAAGCTACAAAACAATTTAATTAACAAGAAAAAAAATTACTCACACGCTTGAAATTTCGTTTTTTCCCCTCACAGTTCGTTCCAAGAACACTGTGGTCTAACGACATTGGTTCACTGATAGCTGTCAGTCGACTGAATAAACAGTCCAATTCACGCAGGTTTGTTCTCAACCGTAGTTGACTTAACCGCAATGAGTCTACTTACCCCTATAGCCAACTAATCCCGGTCAGCCCTATTCATGAAAAATTTCGACCTTTTAATTGAACCTAAAAAAACATTTCCCGATCACTCCTTAGTCGATTGGAGTCATATTACAAAAATGTCTTTCTGTCTGTCAGTCTGTCTGTCAGTCTGTGTACAAGATTTCTCAAAAACTAATAGAGCTAGAGCCATGAGATTTTATAGGCATATTTGGTCCTGGAATGGGACGATCCTATCAACTTTTGGTGGAAATCCGTTAGCCAGAAGTAACCAAAATGGCAGCTTTTTAAAAATCGCGAATTGGTTTTTCTCAATTTACTCCGAAACTACGCATTTTTAGTAGTGTTAAGTATGACAAAACCTCGAGACAAAAAAAAATTCCTACACTTATGTCTTTTGCTAGAACTCGATATCTCAAACTGTTATCGAGATACACCGTTATTTCAAAAAAATTAATTTTTTTCCATTATCTCGAAAAAAAAATGGTTTTTTGCTTACTGTATATATGAGATGAATTAATGAGAGTGGCATTCTGCACAATTTTGTCTTTTACAGTTATCCATTATCTTTTACCGTTATTGAAATATTTTTGTTAAAATCTAAAAAATATATTTTTGCGAATTACTTGCAAACTAACAGTTTTTCGAAAAAACTTTTGAAAAACGAATTGAAGGCAATGAAATTTTCTACATTTTTACCTTTTACCGTTCTCAAGTTATTTCAAATTTTGTGCATTTCGAGGTCGTCTTTGGTTGACAAAACGATAGGGCTATAGCGTAGATTCCGCAGGGTCGTAGATTTTGTGGAAGAAAGTTTTGTGGTAGCCACAACTGAGATTTTTCTATAAGTTTTAACCCCGATTATACCATAGACAATATGAAGTATTGAACATCTTTTCGAAATATCTTAAAATTTAGCAGTTGCAATTTAGAAACAAGTAAAAAAATTTTTTGTCAGTCAAAATGTCAATCTTTTTTCACAGACTATTATTTTTTCAATTTTTTTATTTTCCACATAAGTCGAATTAACCACATTTTAACAAGTTCCGTTCACTATTTTGGGTTAAATATACTATATTTCGGATTTTGAATGTTTTTAAAGTGCATATTTAAGTGCATATTTTGCCGTTTTTAGTGCATATTATATGCGCATATTTCGCCTTTTTTAGTGCATATTTTTGGCAGCCCTAGTCATAAGCAACAGGAAGATGTGAAATAAGCAATTCGAATCGTTGCTTCCGAGTGAAAATAAGTAAAAAAAAATGCATTAAGGCAAATTGGTAGTAGAGTTTCTGCATGCGTAGTGTCTTAAATTGTTTATTTATAGCGTGTCTTTTTATTGTGTGATTTTTGTGATTTCAATAGTTTGGTAAAAATGCCAGATTGTCGATAGCTTATTAAAACAATCATTTAGTTCGCGCTCTTTTTCTGAAAAACAAAATATTCTTGATCGCGGGAGACCAAAACCAAAGTTAAATATAACAACAGTAAATAAAAGTTGTACGAGACGATTTTCGGTCAAAGTTTACGAAGATTTTAATTGGCTTTGCGGTTGTGCAAATAAGCAAAAGTTATTTTGTTGGCCTTGTTTACTTTTTTTGGCAATCTGTAAGTTACAGCGATTTAAATAATTTTCATAAAGCTGTTTAATTAGCAATTCTGAGTTAAGAACGATCTTGGTGTATCCGGGTTTATGCGGACAATCGTAAATATTTTATTTTATAACTGTATTTTTTATACAAAAAGATCATCAATTTACTTTTTCTCTCGATTCGAATATATAAGTGTCTCGAATTAAAAACAAACACATTATAATTTCGTATTCTGGGGATCAAAGATCGGATGCATTTTTCATAATCATTTTCATAATCATAAAGTACAAGTTATTTTAGTGTTTTGAACTTTTTATTATTTTATTGTCATTCATTTAAAAAGCTAACGAGAGATGTATTTTTGCACAACACAAAAAATACCTTTATTAATAACATAAAAACCTTAAGTTGGCAATTAAATTCTAAAAAATTAAAATTTGCATCCCTAGCTTCAAAACTCACGCCACGCCCCTGATTTCTTAGTTTAGACATTAGTTGGATTGCTTTTTTGAAATATTTTTTATGCTCATTTTTTTCAGATTTCGATAATTCGATAATTTCGATAAAAATACTAAACGGGAATAGTATTTTTTCGAGGTAACACAACAACATTCGCCGAGAGAATTCATTCGTTCGAAGTTTTTGTAAGAAAAATCATTCAAAATAAATTATTTTCATTTCGCATCATATTGGCCTTCATAAAACATTTCCTCCATATACGAATATTCAATATAGAAACTATCAGAAACAAACACGCATCTCTTAATTTTTAAAGTCATCACACTAAAACAATTTCCGCTCATTAGTTGCATATATTAAATTCTATGAACACACACTAAGCAAGAAACAGAAAGAGATTCCATATCAACAAGAGAGATTTGTTTTTGCATAAAATCCAGATAATGTGGATACATGCTATGACATTGATTGTTGATTCTATGGAAAATTATAAAAACTGCTTAATGACATTTTGTAGATCAAATAAATGAACTTATGGCATCGGTTGATTTTTGATGCACAAAAATCATAAAATTAACGTACATTTAGTAAAATTTATGCACAAATTCCTCTGAGTGTAGCAATGAGTCTTTCGATGAGCTCTGCATGAATCTCTCGATGAGTATCATGGCGCCGTATTGATGATGTATTGATGATGCTCATGGGTAAACTCATTGGTAGCCGAATTGGCTACCTGATCAGTAAGCGTATTGATGAACTCATGAATACCAGAATTGATGAACTCATGAATACCAGAATTGATGAACTCATGAATACCAGAATTGATGAATTGATTATTTTGATGAATTCACCAGAATTGAAACCTAAAATGAAAGAACTCAAGCATACTAAAATTGATGAACTCATATTATTTGAACCTTCTGTCTTCAATTGCCATTTAACTAAGAATGAAAATAATCGTTTTCAAGCATTTCAGTTCCAGAGTTAACGGTAATATCGAACGCATCGCCTCGGCGACATTACATGAGCACTCATTGAAGGCTCATCATATGCTCATCAGAAGTCAAATTCAAAGCGGTTAAAAGCATTTACTTTAAAGTTTTTTTTAACAAATAATTGTGTATATACCCAAACCAACTCATGTTCGCTAAACACAACTGAAAAACCATGTTATTGTGTGCGTTTTTCCTTTAATAGTGTAGAGTACTGATGAGCAAAATCTACTAGGGCAGTAATTCAAATTCATCCGCCAGTAATTCAGGATCTTAACACACCCACACATATCCACAGTCAATCAACATTTTTCCTGTAAGTACAAAACATTTAATCGTCACTAACACCAAAAAAAACGACAAAATTAAAGCATGCAACATAAATTAGCGTTAATTTTACCATCAAGAAGGACGAAACAACCATAAAAATCGTGCGAATACATACAAGGATTTTCAACTATAAAACAAATTCGAAATTTTAAACAAATACAAATTTCGACAATCACACACACTCATACGCAAATCCGGGACGATCACAATTTGAATAAATTAAAATAAGCAAGTAACAAGAAGAACAAACATAACAAAAGCTATAATTGCCAATCTGGCAATTATTGAAAACCCGTATGGTGATTTAATTGAACGGCGTATCAAAATTTCATTTGAATTCAAATTTTCCAATAAGATTTTTTTAAAACTTGTTCCAATCGGATTTTGATGTATGGGAGTTTTATGTAGAATCATATTCTAAATAACTTTTGTTCTTGCACTTTTTTGATAGGATGCACAGTTTTTGAGATATTCGCGAAAAATATTTTCGTTCCTATGGGGGGTACCCCCCCTAATGGTCCATTTTTGCCCATTAACGAACTTAGCCTCGCATTTTACGAAAAACGGATCTGCGCAAAATTTCAAGTCTCTAGCTCAATCCATGCGCCCGCAATCCGCGCCACAGACAGACAGACAGGCGGACGGACAGACGGACGGACGAACATGCGAAAATTAATTAATTTTATCATTCTAAATACACTGGTGTAATTCATTTTTGTGTGTGATGACGGTATCTTGGCGTTACAAACGGTAAGGCAAAGTTAATATACCCTTTGGGTTCACCATACGGGTATAACAACAGGAATTTTTAAAACTAAAACTAGAATTTAAGAAATTAAAAATTTCAGGGGCTACTAACCTTTTATATTTTTATACCCGTATGGTGAAACCAAAGGGTATATTAACTTTGCCTTACCGTTTGTAACGCCAAGATCTCGTCATCGCACACAAAAATGAATTACACCAGGGTGTTTAGAATGATGAAAAAAGTTGAATTTAGCATGTCCGTCCGTCTGTCCGTCCGTCCGTCTGTCTGTCCGTCTGTCTGTCCGTCTGTCTGTCCGTCTGTCTGTCTGTCCGTCTGTGGCGCGGATTGCGGGCGCACGGATTGAGCTAGATACTTGAAAATTTGCACAGATCCGTTTTTCGTAAAATGCGAGGCTAAGTTCGTTAATGGGCAAAAATGGACCATTAGGGGGGGTACCCCCCATAGGAACGAAAACGTTTTTTGTGAATATCTCAAAAACGGTGCATCTTATCAAAAAAGTCCAAGAACAAAAGTTATTTAGGATATGATTCTACATAAAACTCCCATACATCAAAATCCGATTGGAATACATTTAAAAAAATCTTATTGGAAAGTTTGACTTCAAAGTGGAATTTTGGTACAACTGTTCGAATTTTGATACGAATATCACCATCAGAGCTGGGCATACTTCAGTACATTTGATACTGCAGTACACGAGCAGTACCAGTACATAGATACTTGTACTGGGCTTGCCACCAGTATCAATACCTTAAGTATTGGTACTGCACGATCAGTACCAGTACTTGAAGTACTTGTAATCGATGCACGGATCCAGTCCCAGTACAAAAAGTACTGGTACTGGTTTTTTACAATATTTGTATTTTTGTACTGGTTTTTTGCAATACCAGTACTTTTTGTACTGGTATTGGTTTTTGCAGTACCAGTACTTTTTGTACTGGTTTTGAGTTTCGCAGTACCAGTACTTTTTATACTTTTTCAAGTACTTTTGCAAAAGTACTGGAATTTTTTCAAGTACTTTTGCAAAAGTACTGGAATTTTTTCAAGTACTTTTGCAAAAGTACTGGAATTGTTTCAAGTACTTTTGCAAAAGTACTGGAATTATTTCAAGTATTTTTCGCGAAAGTACTGATGTTTTTCAAGTACATAGCACTGGTACTGGAGTTTCAGTACCAGTACCGATGTTGGTATTTTTGTACTGCTCAGTCAGAGCAATACCAGTACAAAATTTACTGGTACTGAAATCTCAGTACCAGTACTTTTTGTACTGATACTGAAATGCGGTTAAAAGTATCATTACCATATACTGGTACTGATACTTGAGTATTGAGTATTTTGCCCAGCTCTGATCACCATACGGGTCTCCAATGATTGCCAGATTGGCAATTATAGCTTTTGTTATGTTTTTAATTTTATTTTGTAATTTTCATCATACTTTTTTATATTTTATATTTAAACTTAAGTTAATTTTCTCAGTTAGATTATATTGGCCACGATAGGATTTAGAAATAACCATCTTTTGTTTAGTTTGAATCCTTTTTGACGTCGATACGTCTTGGATTTTGGTTATGGGGGTACAAATTAGAAAATCGGCTTGCTGCCATGATAACAAATTTGCAATCGATGGTACTCGATAGTTTGTGGTGACATCCGAACAGAAACTGTGTTATGAGATCCGGCCTACATTGAAGCGTTGTTTAGGGTATTTTGTTATGTTAAACTATGTTCAATTATCTTTTTAAGAATAAAAATCTAAATTTTCACTGCCTCTGTTATGCTGTGTTTGCTGCTTGTAGTACCGATTTCACATTTATACTCTTTTTATGTTTTCTTTGTGGTCTTGAATATTTGGAAGAGGCACTGGAAAGAGAACACGACGAAGTGTGTTGAGGTTGAGTGAAAGCTCTTACTCTTGATTATTTATCTTCTCTATATGAGTTGTACTGGTTCTGGAAATTCATTTTACTTGATTGTTTCTCTTGATTACCCAGTGTTTCCTTTAATTTCTGTATACGAGGATTGTGTTTAAGATTTTAGTTGCTGTAAATTGACATTGCTTTGTTGTTTTTATCGTGGAATTTTATTTTATTTTGATTTTTATTTGTTTTTCATCTATGGTCGTTTTCATGAATTCAAGTTCTGAAAATAACACAAAAGATTTTGATAATAATAAATCCAGTTATATGTTATTCATTTAGTTAGTTTACTTTCGCAAATTACTGAACAACTAAGTATTACGGGGAGATGAAAGAAAATGTTTTGTGCAATTTGCGCAACATCCGAGTACATTTATGAAAATGCCCTATAACATTTTAGAATTAAACATTTGTTCGTTGTGTTGCAAGTGAAATTGGATTTCTAGGTACAAGATGTCGAAATTCACCAAATTGAAAGGCACATCCCGTAAACGTAACATTACGGTCAATCAAATTGTTTCTTTAGTTTCCTTTTCACTAAAATTTCTTACTTAAATATCTATTGGCGATCGTTGTAGGTGGATTCACGTTTTCTGGCCATCTCTACGAGACAGACACCTAGCTTTTTTTTGCAGTTTTTTTATACTCATTTTTTTTTTGTTTAATATATTTTGTTAAACTTCACGATTTTTTTTATTTTTATTTTAAATAAAACTTTTTAGGCCCGATAAATTTTGCTCGGTTTTCTCGAATCCGATAATGGGTTAATCTGATTTGAGAGGAGAGAGATGCGAACGAGGGGTGGTATGGGAAGTGTGAGGTAGGTTTGTAGGATGGGTATCGGCGTGAGTAAGGATCCGCCACCTTCCCATATAAAGTAGATTACCCGGCCCTTGTGGCCTAGATAGTTTCACCTTTTGTCCGTAGTCCAGTTGGAGAGAGCTAGCCGAGCTCCACTGGCCACCTCAGTTCGTGCTTGGCACACCCTTAAAAAAGTAAAAGAACCCCCCCGATAACACGATATTGAGGAAATAGTGATCACACTCAAAACTCCTGAGATTGTAAGGTATAAACCGTATCGAGTGGCGTATGCCCAGTTGGATATCATGCGACAAAAGGTCGCTGAACTTTTGGAAAATGACATCACCGAGCTGTCAACGTCGGAATATGGCAGCCCTGCATTGCTTGTACAAAAGAAAGATGGCGACTTCCGACTGTGCATCGACTATAGGAAAATCAACTCTATCGCCAGGCGCGAAAGCTTTCCTACGCGAAACGCGGAGAAGCAGCTCAACAATTTGAGGGAAAAAAGTGTTTTTTCTACGCTGGACTTGTTGCAGGGATATCATCAAGTACCGATCGCTGTGGTCTCCAGGCCGTTAACTGCTTTCGTGGTTCCCGACGGACATTACCAGTACAAACGCGTCCCCTTCGGCCTCATGAACTCTCCAGCTATTTTTATGCGTGTCCTGAAAAACAAGGTCCTCTCAAAAATGAACTCAGATGATATCAGTGCGTACATGGATGAGATCAATATTTCTACTAAAAATGTTGTGTCGAATCTATTGGTCAACGAGGAGTTCCTGCGTGCTTTGGCCGCTGCTGGATTGACAATTAATCTCAGTAAGTGTTATTTCTTTCAAGATAATATTCAATATTTAGGGCACGAGATATCCAAGGAAGGCGTGAAACCGGGCGAGAATAAAACCCAAGCGGCAAGCCGTTTCCCGGCGCCTTCATCCATTCGTGAAGTGCGGCAATTCCTTGGCCTTACTGGGTATTTCCGCCATTTTATTCCACAGTACACCAAGATTGCACAACCCTTAAACGATCTCTTGAGGAAGGACGCCAATTTCGTTTGGAGTGCCGATCAAAATCAGCCATATAATCAGCTGAAAGATCTGCTGGCGTCCAAACCGGTCCTTACGTTGTACAATCCGTCTTGCGAGCACGAACTACACACGGATGCTAGCGGCATCGGGTTGGCCGGTATATTGATGCAAATCGAAACCGATGGTAATAAGAAAGTTGTGGCATACTTCAGTCGTGTGACCACGCACAGCGAGGCAAAATATCATAGTTACGAGCTTAACAGCCGTCGCACACTTGAGCTAAGCGAGCTCGACTACGTGAACTAAGTTTCTCGCTGAAAGTAAAATCCTTAGCATTTGCATTGGCGACCGCACACTTCAGCGAAACTATGAAACTACATCGCGTAGTCATGGGCGACGGGAACTAAGTTCGCTTGCGTAGTTCAGACCTCAACTACGCGAACTACTTCGCTGGCATCGCTGACACTCACATATAAATATTTTCGGCGTTATACAGTGTGGAATCGGTGTTTGCAAAAGTGTAGTATTTTGTGGACATAAAAGTGTAAGTGCCAATTGCATACAACTGATGGCATACATTTATTTAAATATCGCCGCGTAGTTTAGCTCAAGTGTGCAACGATAGAGCTAACCCAGCTAAGCTATGTAAATATAGCTAGCCTCGCTCAAATAGCTTAGCTCAAGTGTACGGCCGGCGTAAGGCCCTCGCCGTGGTTGAGAGTCTACACCGGTTTCGCAATTATCTTCTGGGGAAGCGATTTAAAATCATCACGGATTGTAACTCATTAAAATTGGCACATCAAAAACATGACCTCACGCCAAAAATCGCTAGGTGGTGGTTGCGAATTCAAGAATTCGACTTTGAAATGGTTTATCGTGAATGGCACATGCTGACGCACTTAGCAGACAACCAGTAGAGAGCTGCAATAGTCCGGAAATTGGCGAGGTGGCTGGAATGCAGATGTTGGCTATCGGAATGCAGGAAACTGACTGGATCGCGACACTACAAATGAAGGATCCGAAGCTTGCAACAATCAAAAGCGAACTCCAGGGCAAAGAAAAGGTGAGCAAAGAACGTCTTTCGTTGATCCAACAATTTGTTATTAAAGATCATCGACTCTACCGAAAAACGGAAAAAGGAAACAAATTTGTAGTACCGGCTGGACTTCGTTGGAGAGTCATCAAATCGAGTCATGACGATTTGGGCCATGGTGGCCTAGACAGGACAATCCAGTGTATCCAAACAACGTATTGGTTTCCACGCATGCAATCTATTGTTTCACTAAGTTTGTATAGCGCGGCAATTCCTTAGGCTTCAATGAAAAACTTATTTTTTTCTTTAAATTGAATTTAAAAATCTTAGTCCGATTTCTTCAAATTTCTTTTTTCTACTAATGAAAACTGATTTTTACAATATCAAATTACATCAAAAGCTAAGTAGGAACAAATTTTAATTTTTTTTCTAAAGTGGATATTTTTAAGTAAATTAAGAACAAATGAACATACTTTTAAGTAAATTAAGAACAAATGAACATACATTAACAAATATTAATAACCAATGTGACAAAGAATTAGTAAACACATGCAATATTAGCAACAAAGTATTAAATATCAAATACATAAATAATATACATCTGTAACATTCTCCCCCCGGTAAGTCATTTGGCTTACAAATTTAACAGTCACTCATTTGGCAACAATTCGTTTCGAACATCCAGGACAGCTAATTTTACAACTGGAGCTCGTAGACCCCATCGATAGTACGCACAGTTGCTCGTCCAACCTGACCATCTTTCCTTGGGGTTGTGGAAATGACAATACCCTTCTTCCAACAGTTTCGAGGTAGATTTTCATCAACAATAATAACTACATCATCTACAGAAACGGGTTTTACTGGCTCGAACCATTTCGTCCTTCTAGTTAGGGTTGGTAGGTACTCTTTAATCCAACGTTTCCAGAATTCATCAGCTACTTTTTGAGAAAGACGCCACTGCTTCCGCAATACTAAATCACCATCGTCAAATCGCCCAGGGAGTTTACCACCATTGGAAGAACCTAAAAGAAAATGATTAGGGGTTAAAGCTTCATCTTCTTCAGACTCCAGCGCGACAAATGTTAATGGCCTTGAATTGATGATATTCTCAATTTCCAGCAATGAATTGTGAAGAGACTCATCTCGAAAGCGTTTGTTAGGAAATATTTTGTATAAAATATTTTTGACTGATCGAACCATACGCTCCCAACTTCCTCCCATATGTGGAGCTGACGGAGGATTGAAGTTCCATTTCATTTCTGCAGTTGTCAATTCTGAATGAAGCTTTTCTCTATCCACATTTTTTAAGTTTTCTTTCAATTCTTTTTCAGCACCTTTGAAATTTGTCCCATTATCGGAAAAAATTTCGATAGGAATTCCTCTTCGGGAAATAAAATTCCGTATCGCCATGATGCAAGAATCGGTACTTAGACTGTGTGCCACTTCGATATGAATTGCTCTAATCGTTAGACAGGTAAATAGTACACCCCATCGTTTTTCTTGTCGCCTTCCAATTGAAACCATCATAGGACCAAAATAATCCACTCCAACAAAGGAAAACGGTCGAAAATAGGCTGATAGCCGTGCACTTGGAAGACTAGCCATTTCGGGAGTTCTTGGAACAGTTGTATAATTTTTGCATTTTTGACAATTTCGACGTATGATTTTAAGATTATTTCGTAAATTCGGAATGTAGTATTTTTGTTTAATTTCATTGACCACCGTTTCATTATTACAATGATGATATTTCTCGTGGTAAAATTTGACTAAAAGTTGAGTGACGTAATGTTTTTTAGGAAAAATAATTGGTCTTTTTGTTTCTTCAGATACATTAGCTCGATCGATTCTTCCCTTAATACGAAGAACATCATTTTCATCGAGGTACGGAGAACAAGTGTAGATGGAACTAGTTTTCTGTACATATTTTGCATCCTTATTAGGTATATTTTTATTGTGTTTCAAAATACGTATTTCTTCTGGAAAATTTTCTTGTTGCACCAACTTGTAAATGATGTTTTGCGCAGCAGTAAGTTCAACCGAAGTTAAGGGGCTTACTGTTCTTGATTTTTTCATCATCTTGTTTCTTTTGATATTCGAAATGAATCTAATTATATACGCCATAGTTCGAAATAAACGTTTCCAACTAGAAAAACGAGTGAAGTCGATTAGTTGAACTTCTTCATGAACAAGAACACTTTCTTGATTCACTTCCTCATCTTCAGAAAGTTCAGGACTTGGTTTAAATTTTTCATCATCTGATCTTAAAATTTGTGACCACATTTCTTCAGGCTTCCAAAGAAAGCTTGGACCCACAAACCATCTGCTTGTCACACTGAGATCAGGATTTTTCTGCCATTTGGTTGCCTCATCTGCTACATTCAATTTAGTTGGAATCCAATGCCAGTTATTTAATTGTGTGAGTTCTAAAATTTCTCCTAATCGAAATTTAACAAATTGCTGGTGTTTTCTCGAATCTGAACCACATAAAGTATTTTTTAATGTCAAGTTTATGACCGTTTGTAATAGTTTTTGCTAATCGAGAGCCTAGTAAAGCAGCCTGTAGTTCTAATTTGGGAATGGATAAAGGTTGTAATGGAGAAACTTTAGTTTTGGCCATAACAAACGAACACCTTATATCTTGCCCACTGCTGATTCGAAAATATGCCACAGCCGCGTATGCATCTTCACTAGCATCCACAAATACATGTAATTGAACATTAGAATTTGTGCAAGTAATATCCTGGAAATAGCATCTCGGGATTTTAACTTTTTCGATTGTTGGTAAAATGGTAACCCACTTTTTCCATTTCAAATTTAAATCTTCTGGCAGTTTTTCATCCCAATTAATTTTGCTTCTCCATATTGCTTGTAAAAGAACTTTAGCATATACCAAAAAAGATGCCAAGAAACCTAATGGATCGTAAATTGACATAAGTGCCCTTAGAACTTCTCTTTTCGTTGGATCAGTGTGACCAGACAAAACAGATGCATTTACTTTATTTAATTTTAATGAAAAGCTAAAGTTGTCTTCTGAAGGTAACCACCATAAACCCAAAACCTTTTCTGACTGTATTGATTTTTCATCGGTCATAACTAAATTCTTTTCTACATTTTGCGTTTCTCCCAAGGCTTTTAGAACTTTACTTGAATTCGATATCCAATTTCGAATTTCGAATCCTCCATGTTTGTGAACATATTTGATGTCTTTAGCCAATTGTATTGCTTTTTCTTCAGTGTTTAAACTATCCAACAAATCGTCAACGTAGTGGTTTTCACAAATTGAAGTTGCAGCGGTTGGATATTGACTTTTAAACTGAGAAGCGTTTAAATTTTTAACAAATTGAGCGCAGCTAGGGGAACAAGTAGCACCGAAAGTCATAACTTGCATGACATATACATCTGGGGACCTTTCCACATGACCATCTCTCCAAAGGAACCGTTGAGCATGCTGATCTTCATCTTTTATACGTACTTGATGGAACATCTCTCGAATATCTCCACATATTGCTATTTTGCCAATCCGAAATCCAAAAAGAACATTTATTAAATTAGCCAATAGATCAGGACCTTTAAGTAGCATCGTATTTAAAGACACATTCTTTACTTTTGCTGCAGCATCCCATACAAGACGAATTTTTTTGGGTTTGTTCGGGTTACGCACTATAAATATGGGAAGATACCAAATCTTATCATGTGGTTCCGTCAATTCTTCTTTGGTTAATTTGCGCGCATATCCTTTTGCGACTAAATTTCGAACTTGATCATTTATATTTTCTAAAACATGGGAATCATTTAACGCTTGGTTCTCTAGACATTTCAAACGCCTCAATGCCATCGGAAGGCTATCAGGAAAACTTATTCTGTCATATTTCCACAAAAGACCGGTTTCAAATCTATCTCTAGTACGAATTGTATAAGATTCAAGCAATTGTGAAGCTCGTATATCCTCAGAGGAAAGAGATTGTAGAGGAACTTGCTTGATACCCAAACTGTCTACGGAAAAATAATCTTTTACCAATTGCTCAAGATTTGTACCACCTTGGCATTCACAGAAATGATAACTGTGATGGATCATTGGATTTTGTTGAGTGCAATTTTGTGTAGAATTTTTTGTGGAGTTATCACATCCTTGAATAGTCCAACCTAAACGAGTTTTGGCTGCGACAGGTTCATTCCAATTTCTTTCTCTGATTTTTAATGGTACACCTAACTTCCAATTATCAATTCCGATCAGTATCCTTGGTTTTGCGTTCTTATAAGATTCGAATGGTATGCCATATAAATAATCATACGACTGATTCAAGGAATCAAAAGACAATGTCTGAATTGGTAAATTGAGATCTGATACAGTCCTCACATTATGTAGGGTATAGCAGGGAGTATTAGGTTTATTCTGTGATATTTTAATTGCCACTCTTTTTGAATTACTTTCTTGGCGAACTATATCTCCAGTCCATTTTAAGCAAAGGGTCTCAGCAACACCTTCTAAATCTAATTCAGTTGCCAATTCTTCGTCCATTAAAGTTAATGAAGATCCTTCATCGAGAAATGCGAATGTATTTATCATTTTGTCATTATTCCCATACAACTTTACGGGTACAATACGAAAGAAAACGGATCTTACAGGATGACTATTTTCATGGGTATTGCAAGTTGAAATAGTTGAGTGTGATTCTACTTCAGATTTTTTATTATGAAGAAGTTGATTGTGTATTGCTTCACAATTATCAACACCGCACGGTTTAGTTTTCTTACATTGTAAGAAATGATGTTTCTTTAAACAACATTTACATAACTTATGTTTCCGAACCAAATCCCATTTTTCATAAATTTTGAAATTTTTAAATTTATCGCATTTATCCAAATCGTGGTTTTCCTTACAAGCGACGCACAGTGATTTTTTAAATGATTCTTGTTCTTTCACATGTGTGTTTACACGAGCATTTGGTATAGGCTTTTGATGGCCAGTACTTGAATTATTGTAATTGGAAAACGAGACCAGACTAGCAGCTTTAGCGATATTATAAAGCCAATCGCTAAATATCGATAGATTAGAGTTGGATTTAACATTGTTAACATTTTGTAATGGCCAATTTAATTTAATATTCGTAGGTAATTTTTCAATTAATTCTTGAATAAGTACCGGATTATTCAAATGGGAATGTAAGCCAGAAGCCTCTATAGAAGCGCACAAATTCCGTACCATCATAGAAAAATTTATAAGTGTTTCAAGTTTATCATCTTTTGGAGGAGATTCTTTTCTTATTTGATTAATCAAAGAACTGATAATCAATTCAGGACGGCCAAACAACATTTTTAAAGTTTCAATAACTTCTGGAACCGTACCCGGAAGTAGAAGGCGACTTCGTACTGATTCTAAAGCTTTACCACGCAGACATTTTTGTAGACGAACTAAATTTTCTACATTTGAAAAACCGCAAGCTTCAGTACTAGTTTCGTAGCAACTGATGAATATTGGCCACTCTTCCGGTTTACCACTAAAGTTTGGCAATTCTTTGGACATCCCATGTCTCGCAGATATTTGATATGCAGAAGGTCCTGGCTTAAATTTTGATGCATCATAAGCCTTTCCTGCACTTTCTCCGAACTGATCCTTTTCATTTGAAACTAAAATTGAATTTCCATACCTGACTTTTTCCGGACATTGTACCTTATTAACCCACTCTGAAGTTAGCTTCTGTTTAACATTTTCTTCACAAATTGACTCACTGACGTCACTGTAACGGCTGCTAGCTGTGGATCGGTGCAATACCTCGTATTTTTTCTTCAGGAACTCTTGCTCAATTTTCTTCTCTTCTTCTAATTGTTGCAACTCTAATTCCATTCTTCGCTCAGAAACTTCGGTACGTTTTGAACGCTTTGACCCTTCAGAAGATCTTTGCGAAAGAACATTATTTGATTTTGCATTTCCGGATGCTGATTGTCCCATCACTGGCATATCTGCCGAAACGTGTGACTTTTGGGAAGCACTCCACCCATAAAATGATTTCGATTCAGCTTTTTCATTGGAATTACCCGCACGATCACACTCCATATTTGTAATATTTTCAAGTCTTCCTCGTTCCGACATGTTTTAAAGAATTTTCTCCACACGCGAAATCGAGAACACAACAAAATTTTAAGTTTTAAGAAAATATTTAATTTTCACAAATTTTTAGTTCTTTTTTCCAGTACACTTTTTTTATTTTAAATTGCGTATAGAATCCCGGGTTTTTAACTATGAACCGCAATTCCGAACCGATATTTAGGAATCCTTTAGAAGATTTTCTTCGATTCCAATTTTTACGCAAACACGGAAATTATTAAGATTTTTAAAAGAAATATTGTTTCACTAAGTTTGTATAGCGCGGCAATTCCTTAGGCTTCAATGAAAAACTTATTTTTTTCTTTAAATTGAATTTATTTGGCCAATTGCCTACGCTTTTAAAAATCTTAGTCCGATTTCTTCAAATTTCTTTTTTCTACTAATGAAAACTGATTTTTACAATATCAAATTACATCAAAAGCTAAGTAGGAACAAATTTTAATTTTTTTTCTAAAGTGGATATTTTTAAGTAAATTAAGAACAAATGAACATACTTTTAAGTAAATTAAGAACAAATGAACATACATTAACAAATATTAATAACCAATGTGACAAAGAATTAGTAAACACATGCAATATTAGTAACAAAGTATTAAATGTCAAATACATAAATAATATACATCTGTAACACAATCTATCACTTCAAAATACATTCAAAGCTGCATCAAATGTCTGTACAACAAACGCGGTAAGAACGAAACTAGTTTCAACATTCATCCAATCGAGAAAGTCAGTATGCCCTTTCATACGATACATATAGACCATGTTGATCCATATGTTAAGAGCGGAAAACAGGGCACTCATATTCTAGGAGTGATTGACGCTTTCACAAAATACGTGATTCTGAAACCAGTTAGAAGCACGAACACCCAAAATGTCATCAGAGCACTTCTCGAAATTGCTGTCATCTTCGGAACACTGCATCGCATCATATCTGATTGCGGAACAGCATTTTCGTCCCATGCGTTTAAGACTTTCTGCGAGGACCACTTAATTAAACACGTGACTACAGCAGTGCGCACACCCCGCGCTAATGGCCAGATAGAGCGCGTCTTCCGAGTCGTGAACTCGGCGCTATCATCAAAGACTACTGATTTCAACGGCCGAGATTGGGAAAAGCACGTCCCATCTATTCAGTGGGGTATGAACCAGCTTCAAAATCGCATTACCGGCAAAAGTTCTCATGAATTATTGTTTTCATACCGACCGAGACGTTATCTGGAAAATAAAGTGACATTGGCTCTTCAAGATGAAGAAATCGACACTGAGGATGGAATCGACAACTTCGAATCGAATCTACACGAGATACGAGAGTTAGCCGCAGAACGGATGCAGAGTATCCAAACCATGACGCTGAGAGGTTCAATGCAAAACACCGTGCTGCTGACCAATACGAAATGGGTGATTTGGTCCTCATCTTGACAGAACATCCCGCAACTGGACAGTCTCGGAAACTTTTACCAAGATACAAAGGTCCGTATTAGATTTCGGCCATTCTAGGCAACGATCGCTACGAAGTAACCGACACAGAAGCTACCACTGGTCCAGTGTCACTCAAAAACCATTCAAGTCCGTCTACGCGGCTGACAAGATGAGACGCTGGTGCAGACTCGAGGATCTGGCCCAAAACGATGTCTGTTGCGAGACAGAAAACGATGATGAACTCGCTATTGTCAACAATTAATTTGAAATACACTTAACCTTTAATTGATGAGGTGGGTCCAGTGGAGCCACATTGACTTTTCTCTATTTCTCATGTTTTCAGCACAGTGACTCTGAAATCTTCAGTACCTTCATACAGTATGGTGTTGTATGCCGAGTTAAAAGCACGGATTTGGTATGTGATTAGAACAAGTCCATTGGAAACCACCTCATCATTTACGCATATGATTTTCACCTCATAAATTAAGTGTTAAAACGAATTTCATATCTGCTGTTTTTAATCTAGTTAAATTGTTTCAGAGATCAAGGTGCACTGGAGTCCTAACTATATGGAGGACGTGAACAGAGCCTCATTGGCCAGGTCAGTGAAATGTCAGCCTTGGCTGTTGGGCCAATGTAGCGGTTTTACTGGCGCTGGCAAAGAAAACAAAAATCATCCTAAATCTATAAATGCGGGTCAGTGAAATGTCAGCCTTGGCTGTTGGGCCAATGTAGCGGTTTTACTGGGGGTGGCAAAAAAAGGGGGTTGTAGCCTCAACCAAATGTGGTGCACAGAAAAAAATGATGTTGTATTATTTACAAAATAGGTTTTGTTAAGCCTAACAAAAAAAAATTCGTAAATATTACTGAAGTTTTGTATATACTACGAAAAAATTAACGAATATTTTTTCGTATAGTTACTAAAATTTGTTAATATTACGAAGTACATTTTGTCAAATCTGATTTGCATCATGGCGTCATTACCATGTTTGGATGCCTGCAGCAGGTAATTAGACTACTAGTAGAACTGCGCCACACTTGTGCATGACGAAAAAATGGCGACGATTTTGTTAGTCGATTCGCCAATTCTAAAAACTCGATTTTAAAGCGATTCCAATAATTTTTCATAAAACTGATGCAAAAAATCAGTTTTTGGAAAGCATTTCTTAGTTTAGACATTAGTTGGAATGCTTTTTTGAAATATTTTTTATGCCCATTTTTTTCAGATTTCGATAATTTTTTCCCATTTTCGAAAAATACTAAACGCGAATAGTATTTTTTCGAGGTAACACAACAACATTCGTCGAGAGAATTCATTCGTTTGAAGTTTTTGTAAGAAAAATAATTCAAAATAAATTATTTTCATTTCGCATCATATTGGCCGTCATAAAACATTTCCTCCATACGAATATTCAATATAGAAACTATCAGAAACAAACAAGCATCTCTTAATTTTTGAAGTCATCACACTAAAACAATTTCCGCTCATTAGTTGCATATATTAAATTCTATGAGCACACACTAAGCAAGAAACAGAAAGAGATTCCATATCAACAAGAGAGATTTGTTTTTGTAATATTTACAAAATATTTGTAATATTAACAAAATTTTTGTGAAAACGAAATACAAAAATACAAAAACTTAACAAAATTGACATCGTACCATTAACAAAATATGTTGTCGGCCCATGGGGGACAAATGGTTTCGTTATATTAACAAACGTTTTCGTAATATTTACATACATTTTATTTTCTGTGTAGGATGGCCGAATGTAGTCCACTGTAGTAGTTCAGGGAGGGAAATCCCGCCTCTCCTTCTGTAGTGTAATCCATCTCTCTCGCACGATGGCTACCTCCGGCGATGTGGTTGAATTAAGCTTTCAGATCCATTGTAACGGGCGTCGGAGGTAGTCTATCGAAACGAATAGTAAGACAAAACTGGTATAATTTATTTTTGTATGTGATGACGGGATCTTGGTGTTACAAACGGTAAGGCAAAGTTAATATACCCTTTGGTTTCACAAAACGGGTATAAAAATTAAAAATGAAAGAACTTAATTCTAAGTAAGTAGTACATTTTATAATCAATATTGGACGAAATACCACTGGCTTATCGAAGTAGCTTCATCTATCAGCAAGATGGTGCACCACCACAAAATGGTAGACTTGTGACTTCTGGGTTGCAAAACAATTTGTCCTGATTGTTGAATAGGGAGAAACGGTCCCATTCAGTGGCCTCCTAGATCTCCGGATCTTACTCCTATGTGTATTTTGTTTTAGTTTTTTTCGTATAAAACTCTTCATTTGATCAACGCTAACAATGTAGTTATTTAATCAATATTTTTCGTATAATAAAATGATGCGGTGTTCATATTGACGTTTTTAAGTCTCTGCTCAAATACCAATCTACTAAAAAAAGTTTCAGGTCAGCCAGGCATTCCTTTTTCGGGACATACATTTTCTTAAAATTTAATTTTTTGCACAAAACTGTCCTCACTTATTTCCGCCTATAACTGCTGTCCGCCTATAACTGCAAAACTAAAAATGGTACAGCAATGAAATAAAAACCATTTTGTAGATAATTTAAAAAGCATTAGGATAGGGTGAAAAAAATATTTTTTTAATAGACAAGTTTTTGAGAAAAATTAGGTTTTCTAATTTTTTTTTCAATTTTTTTAAAAACATTTTTTTAAATTTAACACAATTTTTATCTAAATAATTTTACAATTTTTATCTAAATAATAAAGACAAAACATTCAGAAAAAGCAGATCTAAGCTTTCCAAAAAAAGAAAAATCATTAAAATCCGTTACATGTTGCGATAGTTAGAGTCGTTTGAGTGACTTGTACTCTAAATCAGTATTGCATAAATAAAAATGGTTCCCGATGGGTAACAGGTTTTTTCCGGATCTACGTGTAGAACAATTTTTTTCATAATTTGGTCCCAGAAATCAGCCATCTTCATTTGTACATACCATTATAGTACACCCTGAAATATCTATAGAATATGCTAAGTACCCCAACAGAGCGACGATGCTCGAGAGACGGTAGTGAATCTGTCAAAGACTTGTCTCCAATCAGTCGGATCGCACGTTTTTGAATTCGGTCCAGCAGTTGCAGGACAGTTTTTGGGGCTCCAGCCCAAATATGCGAATTGTACTCGAGTCTCGGTCGAATGTAGGTTTTGTAAATGTTTAGGACGTCGACTGGTGCGAAATATTTTTTGCATCGTCCCAGGAAGCCTAGGCACTGTGATGCTTCCTTTGCTATTTTGAAAATATGATCACTCCATTGAAGCTTCTCATTTATTTCGATGCCCAACATTCTGATGTTTTTTGAGTCACTAATGGACTCACTCATAAATTCGACCGTTTCGGGGGTTTTTTCGCATTTCATCGATAACAGCATTGATTGGGTTTTAGATGCGTTGAATTCCACACGGTTGATTCTGCCCCAAGCCAGAATTGTGTTTAAGTCAGAATTCAAAGATCTAATTTGCTCACTGCGTTTCGATCAAACTGCAATGGCTTTCGATTCGGCAGGTGAACTGAAATGGTAGGAGGCGTCAAGGGAGCTGTCATCAGCGAAACAGTAAAGCGGATTGAGAGTGAGAGATAATAGATCATTAATAAATATTAAGAAAAGCGTAGGAGCTAGAACTGAGCCTTGAGGGACACCAGAGTTAATTTTGAAGAAATCAGACTTATAACTGTCCAATACAACCCGTATTGAACGGTCAGAAAGGTAGCTCTCAATCCATTTGGAAATCGCAGGGTTTAGACCAATAGCTCGTACCTTTGCCATCAAAGCTTTATGCCAAAGACGGTCGAAAGCTTTGGAGATGTCCAATGCTATTGTTTTTGATTCGCCAAAATTATGGAGACTTTTACTCCACCGCTCGGTCAAGCAGACCAAAAGATCGCCCGTGGAGCGGCGCTCACGAAAGCCATATTGGCGATCGTTGGTTAAATTATTGCGCTCTAAAAAATTTATAATTTTGGTATTTATTAGAGTCTCCATAACCTTGGCAAGTACAGAAGTCAGAGCTATGGGTCTATAATTAGAGGGGTCGCATTTGTCACCTTTTTTGGGAATGGGCTGGACATTAGCTGCTTTCCAAGAAGAGGGATAAATCCCCTTAGAGAAGCTAAGGTAAAAAAGGGAGCGAAGAGGTCCAGCTAAGGTGACGGCACATTTTTTCAAAACATGGGGGGGAATGCCATCGGGTCCTGTGGATTTGTTTACGTCAATCCTCTGCAGAATTTTTGCTATTTGTCTTTTGCGGATGGAAATTTTTGGAGAGACAATCTCCGAGATGGTGGGTTGGGGCGGTAATTGGTTGGATTCCGGGAGACATGAGTTAGCTGCGAATTTCGCGGCTAAAACATTCGCCTTACCAACGGGATCGACAACCACTTCATTATCACAGATTAGTGGAGGTGTTGAAGATACTGTGAAATTGTTTTTTTACCGCTTTCACCATAGACCAAAAGGATTTTTGCCCTTTCGGGCAGGTTAAGATTTTCCGCTTCATTTTTTGGTCGAACTCATGTTTGGCACGCCGCAGTACAGACTTTGAGGTGTTTCGAGCGTTTATAAACGACAAGCGAGTTTCTTCATTTGGATTTCCCCTAAATTCAGAAAACGCCGTCTTTTTTGTTTTTATGACGTCGCGACACGCTTTCGTGAACCAGGTGTTTGATTTACACTTTGCAGTTATCGAACTGCACGGTATGTAGGACTTCATACCAAGTGTGATTACTAGGGCCCGGATTATATGCATTTATTATTGCAAAAATATGCAGTTATATATGCAATAAAAAAGTTCAAAATATGCAAGTAAATATGCAATAAAAAAGTTCAAAATATGCATATAAAAATTTTAAATTTGTAAGGATTTAATAATTTTGTAAACTTTATTAAAACAAAAAAAGAAACAAATAACTTAAATTAACTTCACATTTCAGAAGTAGAAAAAAAATAAAGTAAAAAAAATAATTCTAAATTCAAAAAAATTCAATCACAATTTCGGAGGTAAAAAACATTATTGACTGACTATTGTTGGCTATAATTATAATTAGATACTAGGGGCTGCGCCCCGAACCGCTTCGCGGTTCATCCCCCTTCCGCAGGTCGGCCTTCGGCCTCCCTGCCCCCGTCGGCCTACGGCCTCCACAACTACTCGGCCTTCGGCCTCGCCCCTCACGCTTGAATTGTTGGAATTTGATGTATGGAGATGTTACGTAAAATTATTTAAATATATTTCAGCTCTCGCCTTCCTCTTTACTCGGCCTTCGGCCTCGAGTCAAATGCATATAGTTAACTCAAAAAAGGGAAATTTTTTTAGAGACATTTTTCTTTGTGACTCAACGGTGTATTACAAAATCGTACTGTTTACTTACAATATATTCAATAACGGTGAAAGGTGGTTATCCACACGGGGAAAGACAATATTGTGGGAAATGTTATTCTTTTTAATTCATGTCATACATTGAAGCACCAAATCCCTTTAGAATTGCAGAAGATAGCAGGTGAGGACTATACATAACGATGGTATCTATACTGTTTTTCGCAGTATTATATTGTTTTTCAGACTCCAATACTGCATAATTGCTTTTTTCCCAAAATACTGTATTTAAATACTCAGAAAACTTTAATTCTTTAACGTTTCGAAATTCAAATTTATTAATAGCAATGCAAAACGTCAGTGGCAACACAAAACAGTGGCAACACATGGCAAGTGTAAATACATTCAAACGACGAACAGCGAAGTATTGATGGCTAAATGTCATATAGATTCGCTTCTTCCTTTCCCCATCGATTACTGTCTTGTCATTATTCATCCTTCTTCAGAACGCGTTACTTTGATTTTGCTTTCCATTGTTAATTTTAAAAGAAAAAGAATAAAAATGTCGAAATCAAGCGCAAAAACACAAATTTTCATTGAACAAAATTTATAATGCGAAAAATACTGTTTTTATATCCGTATGGTGAAACCAAAGGGTATATTAGATTTGCCTTACCGTTTGTAACGCCAAGATCCCGTCATCACACACAAAAATGAATTACACCAGTGTGTTTTCGTCCGTCCGTCTGTGGCGCGGATTCCGGCGCACGGATTGAGCTAGAGACTTGAAATTTTGCGCAGATCCGTTTTTCGTAAAATGCGAGGCTAAGTTCGTTTATGGGCAAAAATGGACCCTTAGCGGGGGTACCCCCCATACGAACGAAAAAGTTTTTTGCGAATATCTGAAAAACGGTGCATCTTATCGAAAAAGTGCAGGAAACAAAAGTTATTTATGATATGATTCTACATAAAACTCCCATACATCAAAATCCCATTGGAATAAATTTAAAAAAATCTTATTGGAAAGTTTGACTTCAAAGTGGAATTTTGGTACGAATATCACCATACGGGTTTTCAAAAATTGCAAGATTGGCAATTATAGCTTTTGTTATGTTTTCAAATCGATTTACTGCTTTTTTAAATTTTTAGGTGAAATATACTGTTTTTTGTCCGAAAAAAGATACCATCGTTAGCTATACATAAAAAGGAGGGGTAGATATTAGTGAGCAAAAATTTTCCCTGCTGGCTGACCTCTCTCATTGTGAAAACCGGATCCGAAACCCTTAAGCGCATAAAGAGGTTTCAAGAGAGGGAAAGGGGTTGCTATTAGACTGGATCCGACACACTTGAGTAAGAGATATCAGAAGAAACGGGGATTGGCATCAAAAAGAATCATATCCTGTATTCTGTCAATAACTGTACCTGTGTGCTGTTTTTGCGTGATGCCGGAACAAACATTCAGACAAACAGACAGAAATACCGACCGACATACAGACAGACGGACAAACATAAATTTTAAGCATAACAGACCCAATAATTGCCAGTCTGGCAGTCTGGCAATTATTAGAAACTCGTATAGTGATATTCCTGTCAAAATTCGAACAATTGTATCAAAATTCCAGTTTGAAGTCAAACTTTCCAATAAGATTTTTTAAAATTTGTTCCAATCGGATTTTAATGTATGGGAGTTTTATTTAGAATCATATCCTAAATAACTTTTGTTCTTGCACTTTTTTAATAAGATGCACCGTTTTTGAGATATTTACAAAAAACGTTTTTGTTCGTATGGGGGTACCACCCCGCCTAATAGACCATTTGTGGCCATTAACGAACTTAGCCTCGCATTTTCCTAAAAACGGATCTGCACAAAATTTCAAGTCTCTAGCTCAATCTGTGCGCCCGCAATCCGCGCCACAGACGGACATGCTAAATTCAATTTTTTTTATCATTCTAAACACACTGGTGTAATTCATTTTTTTGTGCGATGACGGGGTCTTGGCATTACAAACGGTAATGCAAAGTTAATATACCCTTTGGTTTCACCATACGGGTATAAAAATGTCATTTTTGGCATCAGTATTATACGACCAAATACATCAATGAATGTCAATATTTTTGAGAAAATCCAAAATTATAAAAATTGTCCCCTTACAGTTTTTATTACATAGATGGGAAAAAAGTAAAGTGGACACATCTACAGATAGAGAGCTTCCTTTAAAAAAAGAATAATCAAAATCGATTTTAAGCTGGAGCTGTGTCGAAAGAAATACATACAAAATCGCTTCCGAGTGATACTTTTCAGCCTCCTATTGAGCAGGATTCATGGCGAAAATCACGGTTTAAAAACACCCAAACCCCCTTTACCCCCCGTTCACTCCATCAGCGGTAAAACTTCGAAAAATCTCGCCTTAGTGAGCGCCTACGCGATGGTTGGGACATATTCTGAAAGTTTCAAGTCTATCTTCAGGGGTTTGGGCTAGCGTCAGAGAAGATGATTTTCACTTTTTCCAATAAAAGACGATGCGTAACAGATATTTTTAATTTTACGTTTAAAAAACTCAATTTCAACAAAAAAATAAAAAATAAAAATATTTTGCCACCGCTCAGAATTGAATCCGTATCTGGCGTGATGTAGTTTACACTTATTCAGTAGTAAGAATATAAATTTGAAAGATAAATTAAGTAATAAAACATAACAAAAGCTATAATTGCCAATCTCGCATTTAAGTGAACGGCGAACCGTTATATCAAAATTCCAGTTTGAAGTCAAATTTTCTAATAAGAATTTCTAAAATTTATTCCAATCGGCTTTTTATGTATGGGAGTTTTATGTAGAATCATATCCTAAATAACTTGTGTTCTTGCACTATTTTAATAAGATGCACCGTTTTTGAGATATTCACAAAAAACCTTTTCGTTCGTATGGGGGGTACCCCCCCTAATGGTCCATTTGTGCCCATTAACGAACTTAGCCTCGCATTTTACGAAAAAAGGATCTGCACAAAATTTCAAGTCTCTAGCTCAATCCGTGCGCCCGCAATCCGCGCCACAGACGGACGGACAGACAGACGGACGGACATGCAAAATTGATTTTTTTTTATCATTCTAAACACACTGGTGTAATTCATTTTTTTGTGTAATTACGGGATCTTGGCGTTACAAACTGTAAGGCAAAGTTAGTATATCCTTTGGTTTCACCATACGGGTATAAAAACAGGCAGTCATTGGGGACCAACAGAAGTGAAAACAATAATATATGTAACGTAATTTTGTCGTGTATTTATGCCTATATATTTTTATACCCGTATGGTGAAACCAAAGGGTATATTAACTTTGCCTTACCGTTTGTAACGCCAAGATCCCGTCATCACACACAAAAATGAATTACACCAGTGTGTTTAGAATGATAAAAAAAAGTTGAATTTTGCATGTCCGTCCGTCTGTCTGTCCGTCTGTCCGTCTGTCTGTCTGTGGCGCGGATTGCGGGCGCACGGATTGAGCTAGAGACTTGAAATTTTGCGCAGATTCGTTTTTTGTAAAATGCGAGGCTAAGTTCGTTAATGGGTAAAAATGGACCATTATACGAACGAAAACTTTTTTTCTGAATATCTCAAAAACGGTGAATTTTATCAAAAAAGTCCAAGAACAAAAGTTATTTAGGATATGATTCTACATAAAACTCCCATACATCAAAATCCGATTGGAATAAATTTTAAAAAATCTTATTGGAAAGTTTGACTTCAAATTGGAGTTTTGGTATAACTGTTCGAATTTTGATACGAATATCACCATACGGGTCTCCAATGATTGCCAGATTGGCAATTATAGCTTTTGTTATGTTTTAACCTGAAATTTTGAAAATATATGCTAATAAGCAGTAAATGTCAAATAAAAGTCAATATGCATATTAAGGTTTGAATTCCTGAGCAGCACATGATTTTCTTATACAACAAATAGCTAGAGATATTTAATTCTTTCTGTATAAGAATGCCACGTGCTGTTCAGAAATTTTCTGTGTAATTTTATTTTGCTGTATATTTAAAAAAAAAAATCGAATTTTTGTTATTTTCTGTCTCATTTTATTTTGCTGTATGAAATTTTCCAAAAAAGAACCGATTTTTTGTTGTGTAACAAAGTCACGTGCTGTTCAGAAATTTCATCGCTAATTTTATTTTGCTCTATACAGTCTTCAAAAAAAAATCGATTTTTTCTGTATAAAAAAATCAAATGAAAGTAAATCAGCATTCTTAACCCATTTATACGCCACCCGGTAAGAATTCTTACCACAACTTTGAATGTTCATCAAAGCTCATCAAATTACTTTTTCGTTGATTGGGTAATTGGATTTTCCCATTTTTGGCCACAAAACAGACAAAAACCCTCCCAGAAACGTAAAAATACTCGTTTCTCGCCATTGGTAAGAATTCGTACTACAAAACCTTTTTTCACATTTTTGTTTATTTTTTCGAAGAATGTACCGCAAAGCGGTAAGGGGTTGAGCCCTTAGATCATTTTTATTCCAAAATCAATAAAAATTTTCACGTTTTTCTGGAAAAAATACCACATATTGAGCATATCAGAGTATTGGCTATTCGCCGTGGTTAAGAATTTTCACCACAATTTTCCGGAAAACTGTGGGTCGGAAAATTCTGAAACTTTTTGAAAGTCATATTCGACCCAAAAGTAGCTTCCACACAAATTTTGATGGAAAAATTCCCACGCGTCTAAGAGCGGCGAAAAATGGGTTAAGCTGTTAAATTAGCGTGTCGGTGACGCGAACTCAAGGTTTTACCCATCCAAAAATCGCACAACGCGCCTAAAGAAGTATAATATAAATAAAATAAGTAATTTAAGGTCAAAAAAGAAATAAAAAAAAACATTTTGTCACCACTCGGAATCGAACCCGCACATCTGGCGCATTGTAGTCTAACACTTATTCAGGAGTAAAAATGTAAACTTAAAGATAAATTAAGTAATAAAATATTAAAAAAAGTAAATAAATCAACAAAAAAGAATTTGAAAAGAAAAAAAAAACAATTTTGTCACCGATGAGATTGAACCCGGGCCTGGGCGCATGGTAGTCCAACTTCTAACTCACTGCACTAATCAGACAGTACGGAATATCGTTTTAACATTGAAGACTTAGTTAGCGGCATATTGATAATTTTGAAAGGTAAATCACTAATAAAGTATTATTAAAATTAAACGGACATATCTACAGCTATAGAGCTTTCATTTAAAAAAGGATCATCAAAATCGGAGCCGCTGGAGCTCTGCGGAAAGAAATCCAAACAAAATCGCTTTGCCTTTTAAATATATAGATTCGTGATCAGCGACCCCAAAAACCCCCGAGTGATACTTTTCAGCCTCCTATTGAGCAGGATTCATGGCGAAAATCACGGTTTAAAAACACCCAAACACCCTTACCCCCCGTTCACTCCATCAGCGGTAAAATTTCGAAAAATCTCGCCTTAGTGAGCGCCTACGCGATGGTTGGGACATATTCTGAAAGTTTCAAGTCTATCTTCAGGGGGTTAGGCTAGCGTCAGGTATATAGAGAAGATGGTTTTCACTTTTTCCAATAAAAGACGATGCGTAACAGATATTTTTAATTTTATGTTTAAAAAACTCAATTTCAACAAAAAAAAAAAAATAAATAAAATAAAATAAAAATCTTTTGCCACCGCTCAGAATTGAACCCGTACCTGGCGCGATGTAGTTTACACTTATTCAGTAGTAAGAATATAAATTTTAAAGATAAATGAAGTAATAAAAAACAGGCAGTCATTGGGGACTGCCAACAGAAGTGAAAACAATAATATATGTAAGGTAATTTTGTCGTGTATTTATGCCTATATATTTTTTAACCTGAAATTTTGAAAATATATCCTAATAAGCAGTAAATGTCAAATAAAAGTCAATATGCATATTAAGGTTTGAATTCCTGAGCAGCACATGATTTTCTTATACAACAAATAGCTAGAGATATTTAATTCTTTCTGTATAAGAATGCCACGTGCTATTCAGAAATTTTCTGTGTAATTTTTTATTTTGCTGTATATTTTCCAAAAAAAATCCATTTTTTGTTATATACCAAAGTCACGTAATGTTCAGAAATTTTCTGTCTCATTTTATTTTGCCGTATGATATTTTCCAAAAAAAAAAATCGTTTTTTTTTTGTTATTTTGCTGTATGATATTTTCAAAAAAAAATCGATTTTTTCTGTATAAAAAAATCAAATGAAAGCAAATCAGCATTCTTAATCTGTTAAATTAGCATGTCGGTGACGCGAACTCATGAGATTTTACCCATCCAAAAATCGCCCAACGCGCCTGAAGAAGTATAATATAAATAAAATAAGTAATTTAAGGTCAAAAAAGAAATAAAAAAAAACATTTTGTCACCACTCGGAATCGAACCCGCACATCTGGCGCATTGTAGTCTAACACTTATTCAGGAGTAAAAATGTAAACTTAAAGATAAATTAAGTAATAAAATATTAAAAAAAGTAAATAAATCAACAAAAAAGAATTTGAAAAGAAAAAAAAGAATTTTGTCACCGATAGGAATCGAACCCGGTGCCTGGCGCATGGTAGTCCAACTTCTAACTCACTGCACTAATCGAACAGTACGAAATGTCGTTTTAACATTGAAGACTTAGTTAGCGGCATATTTATAATTTTGAAAGGCAAATTACTAATAAAGTATTATTAAAAATGGGGAAAAAAGTAAAACGGACATATCTACAGCTATAGAGCTTTCATTTAAAAAAAAAATCATCAAAATCGGTTCAATAGGAACTTCAGGAGCTCTGTCGAAAGAAATCCATACAAAATCGCTTTGCCTTTTAAATATATAGATAATAAAATATTTTAAATGTTCAAAAGAAAAGGACTGTCTGTTTGGTCGTAAAATACTCTTATAAATAGAAAACGACCTTTCAATATCACAAGACTTCGTCACATCGGTGACACTTTTTTTTCTCAAAACTCAATTTCTGTAACGATAGAGTTGTCCCCTCTTAATATAGCTTCCACTTTTTTTAGGACTTCAAGATTCTTATTTTTTTCCAAAGTGGTTAGCATTTTCATTTTAATTAAATCGGCTTTATTCCCAGAAATGCTTTCAATTTTGGAAAAAATGTTTTGTAGAATTGGTAAGGATTCGGTTAATAGTAAACCACGCGTTTCCAATTTTTCAATAGCTTGCGGTAAAAATCCATAGTTTGAATTTATATAAATTAAGTCATTTTTTGTATTGGGTTGCGACAACAGCTCTTTGCAAATTTTTATAGAAGTGGCTTCGTCTTCGTCCAACTTATTTATGACTTCAATGAATTCATCATAATATGGGCAATAATAAATAGCGGCATTCAGCCATGTTCCCCACCTAGTTATTACGGGCTGAGGAGGAAGTGGAATATTAGGAGCTGTTTGTTTAAAAATTTGTATTCTTGACGGTGCTTTTAGAAACACTTTTTTTCCGTTGGACACCAACCGGTCAATATTTACAAACATTATCCGAATTTGTTCCGCAACACGGTGCAATCCGTGAGCAATACACGTGATGTGTATAATTTTCGGATATAACTCAGACAATCCTTTCCCAGCTTTGACCATATATTTTCAAATACTTAAAATATGCACTTAATATGCATTTATATGCTTTTACATGCATTTATATGTTTTTATGCATTTATGCAACATAATGGTAAATATGAATTTATATGCAAAGAAAAATTGGTTTTTTTGGATCTGAAACCCGCAAATCATATAAGTAACTCATAATAAATGCGAAATGCAGCAAAAAAAAAATCTATGCATTTATGCAAAATCCGGGCCCTAGTGATTACGTTCGTGACCTTTGCAGTGGCAACGTCAACGTCACCTTCCCTGAAACAATCAGACCACTTGTAAGCTGCAAAATACTGGTTCAAGCTCTCCCAGTTGGCTTTTTTAAAATGCCAAACAGAACTACGCGGGGCTTTAATTGTATTTTTAGGAGGCCTTTCGGTGGAAAATGAACAGCTTACCAGACAGTGATCAGATCCTCCCAGGGGAGGCAAGACAGAAACGCTATATTTAGACGGATTTGTAGTTAAAAACAAATCCAACAGATATGAGGTGTGTCCTGCAATATCTGGAATTCTCGTTGGTTTGTCTATGATTTGCGTCAACAAGTTTGATTCTGCGAAGAGTTCAGTGTGCAAACCAACAGGATCAGGATGGCATGAGAAAGGAAGCCACTTATCATTATGGACGTTGAAATCACCCGCAACAACAATTTCAGCGTCAGGGCTTGTTGCAGTAATTGCATCGATGGAGACAGACAATTTGTCCAACTCGACCAACGTGTTCTCGGTGGAACAATGAGGGCTTCGATTAATGAAACAAAGGTAGATGTGCTTGCGCATATGGAGCTTTAACCAGATGAAATTAAATTCTGGATTAGCGCATTTTCCTAAGTTAGGAAGAAGTGAGTAAGGCACATCGTTGCGGATATAAATTGCGATACCCCTTTGACGAAAAAATACTGGCTCCAGGTGATACCCATTGACCTGAAATTGACCTGGGTCGCAATCACGATCAACTTTAGTCTCACCCAAAGCCAGTACCTCTGGTTTATTTTGGGTAAGGTGGATGTAAACAGAAAGATGGTTCTCCCTAATTCCGCGAACATTACAAAAATTAAATTTTGAATTTCGACTTACCCGCATCGGTCCAACAAAAAACACAAAACGACAACACGGACACAAACAGTAGCCAAGTGGAGTATAAGAGGATACAAAAGAGCTGGAAACGGTTAACGGTTGCTCAGTACAAAAGCCTTAAGCAACCAGATGCCAACCGCTCCTGCACCCTGCACCCCGCAGAGGCTCCACTTAGCCGGGAAAGGTGTTTAAAAGGGCCTTAAGAAGCCCTTTGCCCTGGCACTTCACTATTTTTTTTTTATATCACGCGGCGGACGGTTTTCGGTTTTTCGTTGTTTTGTTTTTTTTTGTCGCGGAATACGAAAATTGTAGTGCGGTTTGTGTCGATCGAAATGCAGCCACGTCCGTTCGCTGCCACTGTCCCTGTGACTGTCTGATCAACGTCCATCCCAAACTCCTAAAGCTAGAAACTTGAAACTTTCACAGTATGTCCCAACCATCACGTAGGCGCTAACTAAAGCGCCACCTACACGTTCAATCTTGCAGTTAATTATCGCATGCTGTGACAGCATTTTGAACGTCTATGGTGATGCTGTCATGCAAAATTCCATGAATGCCAGCATGCTGGCCAATATCAAAATCATTTTGATTTTTTTGTCGTGTTGTGTTTTTACTAAACACGCCGAGTGGACATATACACTATTTACGAATAAGAAAACACTTTGTATTTATGATTTTCTTTATTGATACTAATGCTACATTTACACGAATGACAAATTTGTCATTTTTTTCTTGTCATTATGTTAATTCCCGTGTAAATGGCATAATTTTTGTATTTTTTTCTGTCAGAAAATGTCAATCTCTCATAAAAGAATGATCTTGTCCATTCTTTTATGCCAGATTGTCATTCGTGCAAACGCAATATTAGTTATGACAACTTTAGTATTCAACTTTTGTCATAACTAATATTGCGTTTGTACGAATGACAATCTGGCATAAAAGAATGGACAAGTTCATTCTTTTATGAGAGATTGACATTTTCTGACAGAAAAAATTACAAAAATTATGCCATTTACACGGGAATTAACATAATGACAAGAAAAAATGACAAATTTGTCATTCGTGTAAATGTAGCATAACACCTTTTAATTTTACAATATTAAACTGACAATTTTAACTTAAACTCTACTGTTAAAAACTTAAGGTTTTACTTTTAAACTTTACTTAGAATTTCTTGTTATGTGTTATCTTTTCCCGATGTCAACTCTTCAGTGATCACTCCAGAACTCTCCGTTTCCTAATTTGATCGACATGAGTTTACCTCCGTTTGACGTCATCTACATTTATTGCAATATTGGTTATTTCCCAATATTGCTGACATTGCAATTGGGTTCAATGACGCCAACAACCCGAAGTCGTTTTTTCCTGTCGATGAACTCAAGAAACGTTTACTAGGCAGAATGTGGCAATGTAGCAATTTGTTACCTGGAATAAATGTATGCTAATTCTGTGGTCACAAGGAAAAACCGCTTAAGTCGAGTTATGTGGTTTTAAAGGTTGGTGCATATTTGAATTCTCCTTATCCAGTTCTATATTCTGTCAAAATTTGGTTTTCATGCTGTACCCCTATGAGGAATGGCAGAGCAAAAACCATATAACCTAAGTCAGTTTTGCTTGCAAAAACAAAAATAATCAAAACTTTAAACCCAAATTACTCAAAACACGCTTTTTCGACTTATGCGGTTTTTCCTTGTGACCACAGAATTTAAATACATGCTAATATATTTTATTATTTCAAACTTCAAAGCCCACACTTTTTCAAGGGAGCTTTGTGAATGACAAAGATGTCGCATATAAAAGACAGTTTTTTGGGAATCCTTTTTCGAGTTATATAGACAAAGAAGTGAGTTGTGGATGGCGAAAAGCGAAAAATAATAGGACCAAAATTTTTTAAATTGATATTTGTGCTGTGTGCTGTCGGTTTGCCTGTTTCGAATTAACTAATACTTGCGTGCATGATTGAGCGTCTAGTGCAAATAAGCTTTTTGCTGTGACAGCATGATTCACTGCAAGATTGAACGTCTAGGGCCGCTTAAGGCGGGGTTTTCCGAAAGAACCATGCAGGATTCGACGATTTTTATGCCCCCGGGCTAACTTTTGAACCAGTTCGGGTTTCACTTTTATCCATTAGAAAGGTAATTTGCTCTAGTTTCATGGACAGAAGCTCTTTTTTGGCGGGGAACTGCAGGGGGATGGTCAGCTGCCATCTTAGACGCTTTCAGTCCAATATTTTAAAGATAATATAATTTCTTGACTGAAATGACTGGCTCTTTCTTATTGTAAAAATACATGTAATTCACAGCTGAATGTACTTAACATATATATTATGAAACAGAAATTCTTTACACGTAAAATACGTAACAATATATTTTTCGGAAAATTAAAGAATTGATTTCACAATTGTTGAAACTTTTGAATTCGACATAAGTATGCCATGAAATTTCTCTCAATTATTTAATTGTTGGTTTTCATTCAAGTTTTGAATGTTAAAGGCGATAGATATTTAATAGACATATTGATTAGATGTGCGTTCAATTTAATTGCTATTACTATTAATCTTACTTTACTATTTGTTCCTAATTATCTTCATTATACTTAATACTCCTGTTTCTTAGTAATTCCCATAATTCAATTAGCATTAGTATTACTCATTATTTAATTTTTATTAGTTTAGTTTATCTCTATATATAAAATCGTTTAACCTGACTGAGTAAGTGACTGACTCATCAACGCCCAGCCCAAACCCCTAAAGCCAGAGACTTGAAACTTTCACAATATGTCCCAACCATCGCGTAGGCGCTCACTAAGGCGGGGTTTTCCGAAATTTTACCCCTAAGGGGGTGAACAAAACGGAAGGTCCTGTAAGGATAACGCAAATATCCTTCTTCCCATTTTTTCTGGGAAAATTTTTTTTTCGGGGTTTGGGGGGTTTTCGGGGTCGCTGATTAAGAATCCGGTGTTAGATTTTCCAAATTCAAAACGGGAGGTCCTGTAAGGATAACGCAAATATCCTTTTTTCATCTTTTTTCCCCTTTTTCCGGGACAAAATGGCATTAGGGGGTTTTCGGGGTCGCTGATCACGAATCCGGTGTTAGATTCTCAAGATTCAAAACGGAAGGTCCTGTAAGGATAACGCAAATTAATTTTATCCGGGAAAAAATAGCATTAGGTCGTTTTCGGGGTCGCGGATCACGAATCTGGTGTTGAAATTTCATAATTCGAATAGACCTATAAGGATAACGAAAATATCTTTTTTTCATTTTTTTCGGTTTTTGCAGACGCTGATCACGAATCTGGTGATGAAATTGCCAACGGAAGCTCCTGTAAGGATAACCCAAATATCCTTTTTACCATTTTTCCTCGAAAAAACTGGCAATAAGGGGGTTTCGGAGCCGCTGATCACGAATCTGGTATTATAATTTTAAAATTCGGAACGGGAGGTTCTGAAGGCATAACGATTTTTTCCAATAGTTTTTAAGCTATTTCTGGGTTTTTTGTGCAAAAAACTTTTTTAAAAAAAACTTTAGCCCGGCAATGACAGATATGCAAGCTAGTTAAAATGAATAATTGTGCTGCATGTTTATATGGTTTTCGAGGAAAAAGGAAATACCCTGTTAGTGGGGAGATTCGCACTTTCATTAAAAGTCATCGTTTGCATCTATTGCAGAATGGTAACAAAAGGAGAAATAATCGTGGCGTTAGCAACTGTGATTTGACTTTAGCTAATAATGCATATAACAGGTACCAATTTATATGCCAGAGTTGCAAACAGTTTTTTTTAAAGAAAAGAGGCGATCCGGTGGAAACAAGCAATGCGCCAGTCGTTTCCCAGAATTTGCCATACATAAGGAATATTGAAGGGCAAAACCATACAGGGGCAATTTTATCCGGATATATTCCTGAGGTAGACAGACTCAATACACCAGAAAATATAGCGCAAAATATTGGGGACAATGAAAATGGCGATTTTTTGGAAACTGATAATGTAGAATCACATAGCGTCAGATATAAAATTTCAGATGTTACTTACATGTCCGATATTCCTCAAAATGACATTCCAGCTGCTTCCTCAGTTACAATTGAAAGCGATAACGACACTAGTGATTTTGAGGATGAACACGGTGAGGACGAGCACAATGAGATTGTTGTGAATGACCCAACAGCAACAATGCGAAGAATAAGAAGTCATCGTCTTTGCATTTTTAAGTGTAGACCGTCGATTTCTCGTAAAGTAGTTCCCTTAGGGCGCCGGTTAGAAGCTATATCAAGAAAAATCTTCATATCTCAGAATTCTAGATGCTGTAGAATACATTTGGAGGAAATATGGAATGAATCCGAGCACTACATTCATGCAGATATTCCTTGTGATCGTGATGATTATGAGCAAATAATAGAGTAGAACATCGCGTTATTGTACAAAAATTTTTAGATTTTGACAGATTGGATGATATAGATGAAAACAGAGTTAAAACTTGGGTAGGAATGTCTAAATACAATTTTCTAGATTTGTATTCATATGTATCGGACGATATGGACAAATTAGCATTAGCTATGTTTTTGACCAAATTACAGAAGGGAATGACGGATATTGACCTCGCCGATATCTTTGCTACAAACCGTACTACATTTGCTCATAAAATCCATCAGGTATCACAAATTCTTATGCAAAGATTTGTGCCTCAACACATTGGATTTCAAAACATTGGAAGAGCCGGTATTATTGAAAACTCAACTCCAATAGCGAATGCTCTTTTAAATCCATGGTCAAATGAAAAAGCTATATTGATTTTGGATGGATCATATAAATATCATCAAAAAAGTTCCAATTTTAACATAAAACATAACAAAAGCTATAATTGCCAATCTGGAAATTATTGAAAACCCGTATGGTGATTTAATTGAACGGCGTATCAAAATTTCATTTGAATTCAAATTTTCCAATAAGATTTTTTTAAAACTTGTTCCAATTGGATTTTGATGTATGGAACTTTAATGTAGAATCATGTCCTAAACAACTTTTGTTCTTGCACTTTTTTGATAAGATGCACCGCTTTTAAGATATTCGCAAAAAACGTTTTCGTTCGTATGGGGGGTACCCCCCCTAATGGTCCATTTTTGCCCATTAACGAACTTAGCCTCGCATTTTACGAAAAACGGATCTGCGCAAAATTTCAAGTCTCTAGCTCAATCCGTACGCCCGCAATCCGCGCCACAGACAGACGGACGGACAGACAGACAGACGGACAGACAGACAGACGGACGGACATGCTAAATTCAACTTTTTTCATCATTCTAAACACACTGGTGTAATTCATTTTTGTGTGCGATGACGAGATCTTGGCGTTACAAACGGTAAGGCAAAGTTAATATACCCTTTGGTTTCACCATACGGGTATAAAAATAAATCGAATTCTACACAGAAAAAAAAATAAAAAATTTTTTTTTAAAAAAGCTTTTATTAAAAAAGAATGCACTAAAAAGAAAAAAATAATTTTCTGGACGCTGTGTATCACAAATATAAAAGCTTTTTAAAAGCGAGATAAATTTTTATACCCGTATGGTGAAACCAAAGGGTATATTAACTTTGCCTTACCGTTTGTAACGCCAAGATCCCGTCATCGCACAAAAAAATGAATTACACCAGTGTGTTTAGAATGATAAAAAAAAATTAATTTTGCATGTCCGTCCGTCTGTCTGTCTGTCCGTCTGTCCGTCTGTCTGTCTGTGGCGCGGATTGCGGGCGCACGGATTGAGCTAGAGACTTGAAAGTTTGCACAGATCCGTTTTTCGTAAAATGCGAGGCTAAGTTCGTTAATGGGCAAAAATGGACCATTAGGGGGGGTACCCCCCATACGAACGAAAACTTTTTTTTCTGAATATCTCAAAAACGGTGAATTTTATCAAAAAAGTCCAAGAACAAAAGTTATTTAGGATATGATTCTACATAAAACTCCCATACATGAAAATCCGATTGGAATAAATTTTAAAAAATCTTATTGGAAAATTTGACTTCAAAGTGGAATTTTGATACAACTGTTCGCTGTTCACTTAAATCACCATACGGGTTTTCAATAATTGCCAGATTGGCAATTATAGCTTTTGTTATGTTTATTTTATTGTTTTATGCTTTATCTCGCTTTTTAAAAGCTTCTATATTTGTGATACACAGCGTCCAGAAAATTATTTTTTTCTTTTTAGTGCATTCTTTTTTAATAAGAGCTTTTTTAAAAAAATTTTTTTTTATTTTTTTTATTTTGTTCTTTTTAGTCTTCGAATATATATCCTTACATTTGAGATGTCCTTACAGGCTTTTTAACTTGAGAATCGTATTCAGCGACCCCAAAAAACCCCCAGAATAGATTTTTTCCGGAAAATTTGGAGAAAGGGATAATCACGTTATCCTTACAGGACCTTCCGTTATCCTTACAGACTTTTTAGTGGCAGATTCGGATTTAGTGACCTCAAAAACCCCCAGAATATATTTTGTTCCGGAAAATTTGGAGAAAAGGATAATCACGTTATCCTTACAGGACCTTCCGTTATCCTTACTGACTTTTTAATGACAGATTCGGATTCAGCGACCCCAAAAACCCCCAGAATAGATTTTTTTCCGGAAAATTTGGAGAAAAGGATAATCACGTTATCCTTACAGGACCTTCCGTTATCCTTACAAGGACGAAGTAGTGAAAATATTGTATTGTCATCGGACTTATATAAGTGCAAAATTTCAAGTCAATCGGACAAGTGGAAGTGGGTCAAAATTGGGTTGCAAGATTTGATCTGACAGACAGACAAACAGACAACCAGACAGACACGAAGGCAAGCTAAATAAAAGCTTTTAAAAAACGAAATATTTTTAAGCCTTTTCTTATTGTTACTCCAAATGGATACATTGTAGATGTCTTTGGCCCATTTGAAGCAACGAAAAATGATGCTAGTATTTTAATTGACATATTTCAAAGATTATACTCTAAGATGATTTACGCAAAAGATCGAAATGGTACCAAAAATTTTTGAGATTGTATCGCCATCTAGAATACAATCTCTAAAGCTTGATTAGATTTGTGAGCCTTGGGTTTAAAAGCTTTAAATTTTTTTTGTGCGTATGCGTGTTGTGTCAAAGTTGTTCTATGATTCATTCATTAGTACCAGGAAGAACGAGCCATGCTCGGCGACCTTAAAATCCTCCTTTTGCTGATTTTTTTAGGATAAAAAATCAAGCGTTGTGACCAACTCGGTTAGTGTTAACATCCCTTTTTTTAACATCCGTTTTTTTGCACACTTTATCTAATTTTATAGTTGTTGTAAGTGATAGTATTTATGATATTTATACCCGTATGGTGAAACCAAAGGGTATATTAACTTTGCCTTACCGTTTGTAACGCCAAGATCCCGTCATCACACATAAAAATGAATTACACCAGTGTGTTTAGAATGATAAAAATATTTAATTTTTGCATGTCCGTCCGTCTGTCCGTCCGTCCGTCTGTCCGTCCGTCCGTCTGTCCGTCCGTCCGTCTGTCCGTCCGTCTGTCCGTCCGTCTGTCTGTCTGTGGCGCGGATTGCGGGCGCACGGATTGAGCTAGGGACTTGAAAGTTTACACAGATCCGTTTTTAGTAAAATGCGAGGCTA
This sequence comes from Chrysopilus asiliformis, assembly GCA_964034945.1. NCBI lineage: Eukaryota > Metazoa > Arthropoda > Insecta > Diptera > Rhagionidae > Chrysopilus > Chrysopilus asiliformis. Next base: position 63,409,411 of record OZ035962.1, read on the forward strand.
AGTTCGTTAATGGGCAAAAATAGACCATTAGGGGGGGTACCCCCCATACGAACGAAATCGTTTTTTGTGAATATCTCAAAAACGGTGTATCTTATCAAAAAAGTCCAAGAACAAAAGTTATTTATGATATGATTCTACATAAAACTTCCATACATCAAAATCCGATTGGAATAAATTTTAAAAAATCTTATTGGAAAATTTGACTTCAAAGTGGAATTTTGGTATAACTGTTCGAATTTTGATACGAATATCACCATACGGGTCTCCAATGATTGCCAGATTGGCAATTATAGCTTTTGTTATGTTTATACCCGTATGGTGAAACCAAAGGGTATATTAACTTTGCCTTACCGTTTGTAACGCCAAGATCCCGTCATCACACACAAAAATGAATTACACCAGTGTGTTTAGAATGATAAAAAAAATTGAATTTTGCATGTCCGTCCGTCTGTCCGTCTGTCTGTCTGTCCGTCTGTCTGTGGCGCGGATTGCGGGCGCACGGATTGAGCTAGAGACTTGAAATTTTGCGCAGATCCGTTTTTCGTAAAATGCGAGGCTAAGTTCGTTAATGGGCAAAAATGGAGCATTAGGGGGGGTACCCCCCATACGAACGAAAACGTTTTTGCGAATATCTCAAAAACGGTACATGTTATCAAAAAAGTGCAAGAACAAAAGTTATTTAGAATATTATTCTACATAAAATTCCAATACATCAAAATCCGATTGGAACAAGTTTTAAAAAAATCTTATTGGAAAATTTGAATTCAAATGAAATTTTGATACGCCGTTCAATTAAACCACCATACGGGTTTTCAATAATTGCCAGATTGGCAATTATAGCTTTTGTTATGTTTTTATTTATCAAAGGCTATACAGTTAAGAAATACAATAAAAAATGTAATTAGTGTTTGTCTATATATTACTTAGTGAGATTCGCATGAATAAACTCAAACTATTACTTAAGTTTGAGTTTATTCATCAATTGCGAAGTCTTCCATATGGTCGGGATAGTCCCTTAGCGTAGCTATATTATTTGGTACAGGCGTCGTGTTTGGCTTATCCAAGATGTCTTTCCACACGATATTTCGAGCGTGTCGTGGATTTTCCGATGGTAAGACGACTTTCAGAGCGCTTCGTCTTTTGACCCGGGAAAAAGAGACGTACAGCATGCCATGCATAAAGACCGCTGTATGAAGGAGAAGACCAACAAATTCAAAGGTTTGGCCTTGAGACTTATGGATCGTCATGGCAAATGCTGGTCTTACAGGGAACTGATGGCGCTGCATGATGCACCCAAGTTGAGATTTGTTCGAATCAAGCGTAATTCTTGGAAGATGGACTTCACGGCCGGAATATTCACCAGTGATGATCTTAGCTTTGATGAGGTTCTCGCATAACTCGGTCACTGCACAATCCTTCAGAAACATCTAGATTGCGTAAAAGCATAATAATTGTGTTTTTTTTAAGCTTGAGATTGTGAGGCGGTAAATCGGCGATTTCAATAGAGTTTAGAAATTCCGGCGTAAACTGCAACGCTCCGTCATGTTGGTCTTTAACAGAGTCAAAGCTTTTGTAGAACTTTTCTTCACCTGGTAGCATTTCAATAATTCGTTCGTTGATTTCGTTAATTTCTTTGTTGAGAGGAGCCAGAATTGCGCGCTTTTTCATATCTTCGTAGTTTCCACTGGCCAGACATGCTCCAAAGGTTTCTTCGATAAGGTCCCCGTTTGATATTATGTTGTTCGGAAGCTCTATTTCGCCAAGTTCGTTTGTCGCCAATTCTCCATTTCCGAGTTGCAGCAAATAGTACGCAAATTCTTCTTCTTCTGGGTCGACACGCATATTCTTAGTAAGCGAGTAACGGATAAAATGTCGCCATAAGTTGCTGCTTTTGATGGATAAGTCGAGTAGTTCGCTTTGGTTAGCTCGTGGCTGAACCGGTAAACATTGTCGGAAATCACCACCAAAGATCATTACTCTTCCACCAAATGGCAAATCGCTATTTCCAATGACACGAAGCAGTTGGTCCATGTTATTTAGGCCGTATTTGGGTAACATTGGAGCTTCATCCATTAGAAAAATTTCGATGGTTGCGAGTCGATTAGCTTTTGATGATCCTGGTTTAATGGAAGATATTGAGTCAGACGTTAGTGGCACTTTAAGTCCAAAAGTTCTGTGTGATGTATGTCCGTCCGGTAACAAAATCGCTGCTATTCCGGTGAAAGCCATACATTTGACGTTGAGTTGCCGACCACGGGCTAGATGATAGAGCGCAGTGTAAACAAAGGTTTTACCGGTCCCACCTGGTCCATCAATGAAAAAACATTTGGGAATCGGACGATGGTCTTCTATTGCTAGCATTACAGTGTCGATTATTTCGCGTTGCTCATTATTGAGTTGGAGATACATGCGGTTGCCGATGGCTACGGATTCGTCGACGTTTAAGACTTCTACATTCATCTCATCGACATAGTTTTCAATATTGTCCATGCCATAGTTGTGCACCCAGAATTGGAAATTGCGGCCTTCGGTGGCCTCGGTGTTTAGCTTGTAGGCGATGATGCGGTAGGCACGTTTGATTGCATTGTCTATGGTGCTGCCGGTTCGTCGAGCTTCGCAAATGAAGTCTCCAGCCAGGTCTTCTTTGAACGTGTCCCATAGGCGTTTCGGGTTTTCAGGTGAGCCAAAAATTAGAATTTGTACAAAAAGCGTTCTCATTACCCTCGGCATCTTCGATATGGCTGACTCTCGCAGGCCGTCTATCCATTGTTGATCATCATAGGTGAGCCTTCTGGCAAGGCAGGTTTGTTTGTAGGTTGCGTATCGAACACCATTAACAATTAGAAGATCATCAAAGCTAGTTGCATTTTTGACGTGGAAAAGCAGTAAACGTAGATGAGAAAGCTCTGGCTGAGCAACAAAATTCACGGTGTGTATCCGGCCAATTGTTTTGATGCTGCGTAGTCGTTCGATCCATTGACTGGTTTTTCCAATTCATCGATAAAATTCAGGCATCTGCCAGTAGTAGTGATAGGTGACAGCGGTACCATTTAGCTCTTGCTGCTTTAGATTTAAATTGTGACAAAAGTAGGCCTCTAATGTTGAACCTTGTTGCCCAATGTCTACCAGGTCTTCTTGGGCTTGATCCGGGTTAGCCATGCGATAACTTCCTGGAAGATGGATGTCCAATCGTTGAACGGAGTGGCTCTTCTTTTGGATTTCGTTTCCACAAAGTCGCCAGCATGCTTCAGGAGGCGAGATATAGCGCGCTTCGACATAGGTTTCTGGTTCGTTGTAAATTAGTTGTACACCATCTTCAGTAATCTTAATACGTGCACAATCGTGGCCTTTGTAGATGTACTTGTAGAGGTATTTAACTGCGCGGATGCTGCCGACGTACTCGACGTTGATGTGGCACATATACTTTTTAAGTAAATATATATTATACGGCGCAACATGGCGGTTGTCTCTGGTAATTCTACGACCATGGAAATCTTTGCGGTAAACAGCGTGTTCATGTTCAAATTCTGGGCTGTGTGGATCTAGTTTTTGTGTGTAGCGGCGGCGGTATTTTGGCTTTTCGTCGTCTACTATAGATGTATGTTCTTGAAACTCTTTGGGGAATCCAAAACGGCACTTGGAACGTCCATTCTTGTCGACCATGCACGGTGCATTTCAGTTATGTCCTCCACATGGGTTATGAATCATCCATTTAAGAACCAATTGTCGGAGTTCAAGGTCATCATCAGGAATTTCGGCTGAAATAAAGTCGTCAACTTCTTCTGGGTTGTGAAGTCTATCTTCTGGAGTCATAATCAATAAAATATGCATGTGCGGCAACCCCCGTTTCTGGAATTCTATAGTGTATACAAAAGCCTCGGTCTTTCCGAAGGCTTGATTCTTATAGATGTCGGCGATGATTTGATCAAATTTGAGTTTGGCGATTCTAGCGACGAGGTCTGGACGGTCTTGGGCAAGTTGTTGAATTGCGGTTTCGTCGTCAAATTCAATCCGTGCCGCTTCTCTCAGCTCGGGCCAATTGGGACTAACTGTAACGGTTATGGAAAAGTCCGGAGGACCATATCGGCGCACTATCGCCATAGCATCCTCGAAATGTTCGTTATAATAGCGGGTTGATCCTGGAAATGACGAGGGGAGAATGATCTTTTCGCCCACGGTAGCGTCTCTCGTTTCGGCCAAATTGATGAGAAAATGCGTCACCCCGGTATACAGATCGGCTAGAAGCGTCTTCTGGTTGGCCTTAATCCATTGGAGACGATCTCTTTCTACTCGGATGTAGGTATCGACGACGTATTGTTGGAACAAACGGCCGCCGAAGTGAAGCGCGTTAAAGTTGATCGGGCGCAAATCTAGGCCAATTATGTTAGGATCCGAAAGAAAAGGTTTTGCATAATGTGGACAGAAAGCCAAGCGATATTGTGCTAATTCCATACGGGTCATGTGCGAACGGCTTGCATATGGTATCTGAAGTGGAAGTCCGACTGAGTACCCAAAGGTTCCACGTGGATAAAAGAGCGGATAGGTGAACGGTTCTACTCGGCTATCGATATTCTTTAAGATGATCATCTCCTTCCCGCGCTCACGAATAACCATTACATTTTCCGGAAGACTCTGGTCGGCGTTGAGGGTAATAATTGCTGCTACTTCGTTGTAGGTTGGAGCGTTGAAGCGTCGTGGATCATCGCCGGCGCACGCTGTGAAAAGTAGATGCACATTCGGCGGTGGAATATTGGCGGCTGCAGCGCGCTGGTTACTCTCTTCTAGTTCCTCCTTCATCATCATGTATGCTTGGGCGAAAGGGTTTTGGCTATGCATAAGTTTCTCTAAAAGCTGCATAAGGTCTCGACTAATACCTAGGTTGATTGGTTCGTTAACTCGCGCCTCTACTGCAGTTTCCGGGTCCACGAAATACATTTGAGCGTATCTGGGTGTCTCGTATTCACCATATTGATTTTGAGTCGGTTGAGCTGAAACATTTATTTTATGATAGATTTGACCGCCGGCCACAAAACTGTAGATTCCACGATTGTTGAATGTTCTATCATCAGCCACGTTGAATGATGCGAAGGCAAAACAGGCGCTAAGAGATCGTATCTTGGCGTGAAATTCATTGGCTAGAGGATGTTGACGTGCAAAAAGTAGTGCTAATTCGTTGGGAAATTCTGGTGGTGGTTGTTCAATACGACCGTGAAGACAACAATTGCCAAAAGAGTTAACATTTGTTGTGTTTCGTACGCGTTCTTCTGGAAAATGCAATGCTCCGCAATGAATACAGGTGGCATTAAATGGTCCTAGGCGCAAGTATTCAACGTTTTTTGTTGCCGCGATTTTATAAGTCGGTAACTGTGCAGCATTTCTGCGAAGCCGGGCATGGCGGCGAACTACTTCGAGACGCTGATTTCGCTGGTTGTCGGTTTCGGCTGCTCGGCGTGTAGCATGAAGATGGCGATCTACTTGGAGACGCTGATTTTGTTCGTCTTCGGTTTCGGCTGCTTGGCGTGTAGCATGAAGATGGCGATCTACTTGGAGACGCTGATTTTGTTCGTCTTCGGTTTCGGCTGCTCGGCGTGTAGCATGACGATGGCGATCTACTTGAAGACGCTGATTTTGTTCGTCTTCGGTTTCGGCTGCTCGGCGTGTAGCATGACGATGGCGATCCACTTGGAGACACTGATTTTGTTCGTCTTCGGTTTCATTTAAAAAGCGATGCCTAGAATAATCAACCCGCTCTTCTGATTGAGGAGTATTAAGATGGCGTATGACCTCGGAGATTCTTTCTTTACTTCTTGTCTTAGCAGCACGGCTCGGTCGAATTGAAGGCAAGTTGGCGTTATCATCTTCTGGTTGTACTTGTGCAGAATCATTGCTTCTTCTATTAAAGTTGAAGTCACGCTTCTTTGGTCGTCCTGCTGGCATTCTTGATGATTTTAAAATCGCGATGAAACTGGCGAGTTGTGGCCACGACTGACCGATCGCAAAATCTTTCCAATACTCATCCACTGCGCTTTCTTTTTTTCGCATCTCACTTCAAAAAAAAATCGAACAGACAAAGACTTTTGTTCGAACAACCGCCAGCTAGACAAATTTACCGTAAGGATCTCGATCATTCGATTCTATTATCAGGCGAGCTATTATAATGAAAAAAATCTTTTTGATATGGGCCGTTCGTTAATTGCCAGGCGGTTAAACCAGGGATTCTCCACCTTGATATTTGTTGCAAAAAGGATTTTTCTTGAAGATGAAAGAATTAATATAAAGTTTTTAACTGGCGTTCATTACAAGTTTGAAATAGTTAATAATGCAGTCTGTCTCTGAGTAATTGAATCCGATTGTAATTGCAACATAATTCGTATAATTAGGTTTAGGGAACATGATTGTTTTGTAAATACTATCTATCGCTGCCGATAGATATCTAAAGTGATATTTTTAGAATGCATATCGCAAAACCTTACTCCCTAGCAACATTGCGAATTTTCATTAAGATACCTTCACGTAAGGCGAGGGGTATCTAGGGGAGGAAAAACTCAGGTTTGTAGTGGAAAAATAGAAAGCCCTTAGCCCCTTTAGTAATACAGTAAAGTTTCATTAAGATCGGACCATCCAATTCGAACATACCAGGTGAGGGGTATCGAGGGGAGGGAAAAGTCAGGTTTGTAGTTGAAAAATCGAAAGCCCTTAGCCCCCTTAGTAATACTGTAAAGTTTCATTAAGATCGGACCACCCAATTCTAAGACACCGGGCGAGGGGAGGGAAAAGTCAGATTTGTAGAGGAAAAATCGAAAACCCTCAGCCCCCTCAGTAATACTGTAAAGTTTCATTGAGATCGGACCACCCAATTCGAAGATACCAGGCGAGGGGTATCGAGGGGAGGGAAAAGTCAGGTTTGTAGTTGAAAAATCGAAAACCCTCAGCCCCCTCAGTAATACTGTAAAGTTTCATTGAGATCGGACCACCCAATTCGAAGATACCAGGCGAGGGGTATCGAGAGGAGGGAAGTCAAGTCTGTAGTGGAAAAATCGAAAGCCCTCAGCCCCCTTAGTAATACTGTAAAGTTTCATTAAAATCGGACTACCCAATTCGAAGATACCAGGCGAGGGGTATCGAGGGGAGGGAAAAGTCAGGTTTTTAGGCAAAAATCGAAAGCCCCTAGCCCCCTTAGTAATACTGTAAAGTTTCATTAAGATCGGACCACCCAATTCAAAGATACCAGGCGAGGGGTATCGAGGGGATGGAAAAGTTAGGTTTGTAGTGCAAAAATCGAAAGCCCCTAGCCCCCTTAGTAATACTGTAAAGTTTCATTAAGATCGGACCACCCAATTCGAAGATAACAGGCGAGGGGTATCAAAGGGGAATTTTCTCAGGGGTGAGACCTATCTAGATCGATTTCTTGTCCCCGAAAATCCCTAACCCCCAAGTTTCGTGAAAATCGTTAGGCGGGTTTTCGAGATCGTTTGTGCAGACAGACAGACAGACAGAGACAAACATTCCTCGTATTATATTATAGGATGTTTGATCGGGTGCCGGTCAATTCATCGTAAACAATTTATCGTGAGACAATTTATCGTGAACAATTTATCGTAAAACAATTTATCGTAAGAACAATTTATCGTAAGAACAATTTATCGTAAGAACAATTTATCGTAAGACAATTTATCGTAAGAACAAGATTATTGTGGGAAGTGTTGGGGAGATGGGTTGGGTGGGTGATGGGTTGGGTGGGTGATGGGTTGGGTGGGTGATGGGTTGGGTGGGTGATGGGGTGGGGAAGGGGGGGGGGGTGAAGGAGGTGGTGAAGGGGGGTGAAGGGGGCGGTGAAGGGGGTGGTGAAGGGAGATGGGGAAGGGGGATGGGGTGGGAGGGGGAGGGTGGGTGGAAAGGGGAAGGGGATGGTGGAGGGGGGTAGTGGGAGAGGGAAGGTGGAAGGGGGAAGGGGGAGGGGGAGGGGGGATAAATTAATGATGTCTCGTAAATATATATATATATATATATATATATATATATATATATATATATATATATATATATATATATATATATATATATATATATATATATATATATATATATCGTAAGACAATTTATCGTAAGGAATATTATTCCTTACGATAAATTGTCTTACGATAAATTGTTCTTACGATAAATTGTCTTACGATAAATTGTTCTTACGATAAATTGTCTTACGATAAATTGTTCTTACGATAAATTGTTCTTACGATAAATTGTTCTTACGATAAATTGTTTTACGATAAATTGTTCACGATAAATTGTTTTACGATAAATTGTTCACGATAAATTGTCCGCGAATCTGTTTGATCGCCAATATGCGAGGTACAAAGTTCAATGACATGTTTCGTCGCCTGTGAATTTTTGTTGTTTTTTTTAAATTCTGTATTGTACCATTTTTTCACTTTAAGCAGGCGTATTAGATTCGTTGAGATTTAAAAAAATCTTCCTTTTCGGATTCTAATTATTTTCTTTAGAGGAAAGATGTTTATTGATGGAACGTTTATTAATTTATTTTTGATTTGATCATTTTCTTAGACTAGCAATTTTATATCTCATATGTATTATGGATACAACAACTCTCGAAGGAATTGAACTGGAGACTTGAAAGAACCATGCAGGATTCGACGATTTTTATGCCCCCGGGCTAACTTTTGAACCAGTTCGGGTTTCACTTTTATTAGTACATCCATTAGAAAGGTAATTTGCTCTAGTTTCATGGACAGAAGCTCTTTTTTGGCGGGGAACTGCAGGGGGATGGTCAGCTGCCATCTTAGACGCTTTCAGTCGAATATTTTAAAGATAATATAATTTCTTGACTGAAATGACTAAAAACTAAATGACTGAGATGGCAGCTGCAGTTCCCCGCCAAAAAAGAGCTTATGTCCATGAAACTAGAACAAAATACCTTTCCAATGGATGTACTACGAAAGTGAAACCCGAACTGGTTCAGAAATTAGCCCGGCGGCATAAAAATCGTCGAAAAATGCATGAAAAAATCAGAGCCTCTAAGATGGCAGCTGACCATCCCCCTGCAGTTCCCCGCCAAAAAAGAGCTTATGTTCATGAAACTAGAGCAAATTACCTTTCCAATGCAGGTAGAACGAAAGTGAAACCCAAAAGTTGGTCAAGGGGCATTTTTGTGCATCGTTCTTTGGTATGAATGATTTTTTCGTAAAAAGTAAGGACGAGTTCGTTAACCGACAAAATTGGACCACTTCTTCCCCCCTCCCCGATACAAGTTGAAAAGTTTTTAGTGATTTTCTCGAAAACGGTACGTCCGATCGAAAAACTTTATACTACAAAATTGCTTAGAATATAATTTTACATTAACTTTTCATACATAAAAATACAGTAGAACCTCAACTAATACCCTCCCCCCATACAAATGTGTGTTTTTTGTCATGAGACTTTGTGCCATGAGACCTGTTGTCTTTATTATATTGCCTTTGCTTAATCATTTTAAAATAATTAACGCAAAATATAAAACAGTTGTGGTCAACACAAAACTTTCTTCTACAAAATCTACGACCCTGTGCAATTTACGTTATAGCCCTGTCGTATTGTCAACCCAATACAACCTCCCAATAAATTGTTGGTTCATCCAAAAATATTAAAAACGTACAAAATTTGAGATAACTTGAGAACGGTAAAAGATATCAATTTACAGTAAATGGCAAAAATGTAGAAAATGTTAACATCTTTAATTATTCTTTTTACTGATTTGTCGAAAAACCGTTAGTTTGCCAGTAATTTGCAAAAATATATTTTTTTATATTTTAATCTAAATATCTCAATAACGGTAAAAGATAACGGATAACGGTAAGAAACAAAATTGTGCAGAATGCCATTCTCATTAATTCACTTCATACATTCAGTCAGCAAAAACCCGTTAGTTTTCGAGATAATCGCAAAAAACTGTTTTTTTTTTGGAAATAACGGTTTATCTCGATAACAGGTTGAGATATCGAGTTACAGATAAAGACAAAAGTGTGGGAAATTTTATTTTCTCCAAGTTTTGTTATACTTAAGGCCACCAAAAAACGCGTAGTTTGGGAGTAAATCGAGAAAAACGAAATTGCGATTTTTGAAAAACCGCCATTTTGTATACTTCCGGTTAACGGATTTGCACCAAAAGTTGATAGGATCGTCCCGTTTCAGGACCCAACATGCCTATAAAATTTCATGGCGCTAGCTCTATTAGTTTTTGAGAAATCTTGTACACAGACTGACAGACAGACTGACAGACAGACAGACAGACTGACAGACAGACTGGTGATCAGGCGACTGTTTCAGGGGGGAATAAGTTGGCAATGTCGGCTCCGTAACCTGAAACAGCATTCGGGTCCTCCACTCCTGTGCCGGTCATGTTTCGGGCAGTAGGGGCGGGAACGATGATTGTAGCAGGGGCAAACCTGTTACGATTCGCAAGTGTACGCGTTGCCTCCTCGTGGCGATCACTGGTAACTAGTTCTCTAGGCCAAAACGCGACGCTAAAGGAGCAAACCTTGAAAAAAAAAACCCCAATCCAAGGTGGAACAGCGTATGCCGAAGAATGAATGGCTAGTGGGTCAACTAGTCGCGAATATGCGGACTCAGGATACCTGGCGACCTCCTGTTTTAAGCAGCCTTACTCCCGTAAAGGAGCTCTACGGGGGCGGACATCTTTTCTCCATTACTCGTGGGAACAAAATAGATTCCAATTTTGCCGCGGAGAAGGACCCCTCCCAAATAGGGTCCTCGGAGAAGGACCACTCCGTAATATGGTCTAACCTTGCCTCGGTGAAATTAACAAGCACGGTAGATCCATTTAGGCGTAGCTCAGTGCTCAGGCGATCGCCAACAAATGACGAAAAGGGATCAGTACAGGAGAACTTATCAAGCCCCGCCGAAGTAAAAAAAATCGGAAGAGACATCACCGATAATAGATATAGAGAAAGGAGTCAAGTCAGGAGAAGATGCGTTCTCCAAACTAGGAGTGATGATAGTGGGACTCATGGAGTATATGAAGAGCCGAAGCAATGTGCACCACGCCATCAAGGATCAGGTTCGCGCGATCAGAAGTACATATAATAAGGCGCGTGAAGAAATCAAGGCGGAAAAAACCGCCCAGACGGTGGAAAAAGGGGTGAAGGAAACACAAACATCCCCAAAACCAGTGTTCGTTGGTAATAGCCTACCAAAGAGAGGCAGAGAAGTGTCGGAGGATACCAATTGTCGGATACATACACCGAAAAGACGGAAAGCGTCGCAAAGGGGAACCCCCGATAATAAGAGTAAAAAAACGACGGAAACAAATATACCGAAGACTCTTAACACTACTGCAGCGAATGTCGGGAGAAACTACAGCAGACCCCAAACGAGAAGTCGACCACATGCCATGATAATTTCGGCAAAAGGGAAAATTACGTACGCGGAGATACTTAGTAAAATCAAGTCAGATCCCGCCCTAAAAGACCTAGGTGAAAGCGTAAACCGCATCAGGAGAACGCAAAAGGGGCACCTACTGCTCGAAATCAAGAGTTCAAATGCACAGGCTACAGAGAGCTTCCACAGCGAAGTAGAGAAATCCCTGGGACAGCACGCAGATATTCTGATGAAAAGGAACGATCTACTCATCGAATGCAGGGACCTCGATGAAGTAACAACAAAAGAGGATATTTGCAAAGCACTAGTGGAACGGCTTAATATTGCCGATATTTCTGAAACATCTATAAAGAGCCTTAGAAAGGGGTACGGAGGTACCCAAATAGCTACAATAAGCCTCCCAGTAGAAGCAGCACAGAAAGCACTTGCTGTAGGAAAAGTCCGAGTAGGATGGGTAGTCTGCCGGCTCAGAGAAAAAACCATATTGAGGAGATGCTACAAATGCTTCGAAGTCGGGCACGTAGCCAAATCCTGCACTAGCCAACACGATAGATCGGAGTTATGCAGAAGATGCGCGGAGAAGGGTCATATAGCCAAGGACTGCGAAAAGGAACCTCATTGTATGTTTTGTAAAGATACGACAGAAGACAGCAAGCATGTGGCAGGAAGTAATAGATGCCCCGAATTTAGGAGGGCACTCAACAAGACTCGTAAATGAATATTGTACAACTAAATCTAAATCATTGCGAGGTGGCACAGGACTTGCTGTCACAGACTATCTACGAAACGGGAGCGGACATTGCTATAATAAGCGAACAATACAGGAACCTAAACAACAGTGTATGGCTGAAAGATAAAACGGGTAAAGCAGCAATATGGGCATGCGGAAACCGTGCAATACAAGAGGCAATGGCAGACTCTGCTGAAGGTTTTACAAAAGCGAAAATTGGCGGAATCTACTTCTATAGCTGCTACGCCCCACCGAGTGCAACAATTCCAGAATATAAGCTAATGTTAGACCACCTAGTCTCAGACGCAGTAGGACATAATCCAAAAATCATTGCTGGCGATTTTAACGCGTGGGCGATTGATTGGGGGAGCCGAACAACAAATGAGAGAGGCCGCATCTTACTAGAGGCCTTTTCTCAACTGGATGTAGTTCTTGCTAACTGTGGAGGAGTAAATACCTTCAGAAAGGGGGAAGCAGGGTCGATAGTGGACCTTACGTTCGTAAGCAACGGCTTGGCGAAAGACTTAGAATGGCGGGTCAGCGAACACTATACTCACAGCGACCATCAAGCTATCATCTACACAGTAGGTGCTAGAAACCCCACGAGGCAGACACTGGTTAGGAAAGCTGGTTCTAATGGTTGGGCGATAAAAGCGATCGACGAAGATGCCTTCATAGAAGTCCTACGGCAACAGGAAGAGCTGAGTGGAACTGCCTCAGAGAAAGCGAAACAAATCGTACTATCACTAGAAAACGCTTGCGATGCCTCCATGCCAAAACGCAGATCAGCCCCAAAAAGGAAGGCGAATTACTGGTGGAACCTCGAGATAAAAGAACTGAGAACTGAATGTCTTCGAGCCAGAAGGCACAGCCAACGTGGCATTGGCAAGGCAGATTTCGAATCGCGGCAGCAGATATATAAACTGGCACGAAAAAACCTCCAACTAGCCATCGTTAAAAGTAAACGAGAGAGTTTTACGCAACTGTGCGAGGAAGCTAACCAAAACCCATGGGGCGGTGCATACAAGGTAGTGATGTCCAGGCTCAAGGGCAAAAGATCTCCGCAAGTTACATGCCCCCTCCTGCTGAAGGAAATAATTTCATCCTTATTCCCTCAGAATCACGAAAAAAATTATCACCCCGATAGAGCAATAGAGGCAGCTGACATACCTGCAGTCACAAACGAGGAGATACTAGAGACCTGCAAAAAGATAGGGGATAACAAGGCGCCAGGCCTAGATGGAATACCAAATAAGGCCCTCAAACTCGCGATAAAGTCTGCGCCTGGCATGTTCACAAATGCGTTTAGTGCATGCTTACTAGAGGGAGTTTTTCCTGAACTCTGGAAAAGGCAGAAGCTGATCCTTATCCCAAAGCCCAACAAACGTGTGCGCGAACCTTCATCCTACCGCCCTATATGCCTGCTGGATACGATAGGTAAGATGCTTGAGCGTGTCATTTACAATAGACTATTGCCAATAATTGAAGCTAAAGATGGTATGTCCGACCACCAGTTCGGATTTCGCAAAGCACGGTCCACGATTGAAGCAATCAACACAGTAGTAGACATAGCAAAAAGTGCTGTAGAAGGAAGAGGAGCATCCCAAAAATACTGCGCAGTGGTAACGCTCGACATAAAAAATGCGTTTAACTCAGCGAAATGGATCCACATAATCAACTCTTTATCAAAGCTGGGCGTACCTGACTACATGTTGAACATTGTACGAAGCTATTTCTCGAATAGAGAGTTGCTCTATGATACAGATAACGGTCCAAAAGTGTACGAAGTCACTGCAGGAGTTCCTCAAGGGTCTGTGCTCGGGCCGCTATTATGGAACGTGATGTATAATGGACTGTTAACAATACCTGTGCCTGAGGAAGTCAGCATCATAGGATTCGCAGATGATATAGCAGTGGTGGTGGCAGCACGTCACCTGGATGAAGTGGAAATATATGCGAATGAGACCATGGGGTCAATCAATAACTGGTTAGAGGCCGTTGGACTAGAGCTGGCGGAACAAAAGACGGAGGCAGTCCTTATTAGCAAACGGAGAGAAAAAAGGACACAATTAAAGTCTGACAGGGGGTTATGGGTATGGTTATACAAGGGAAAGGTCTGGAAAGGCCTGATCGTCTTTAACTTGGCAAAGACCAGATCGATCCTTGTCCCTGACCATATCAAGTTGACTCACACCTCCTAGTGGTGGCCCCTGGATAGCTAACTGACACCAGTCATTAGCGAACTAACGTGAGCAGCGTACGGGAGGGGACATCAAAGAAATCGGGAAAGATCCCCGAAATAAACTAACGCATCGCATCACCTCCCGATGTGAGGACGGCGTAGGAAATATGGACCGAACACATTAAGATCGAGACCAGTAAGATCTTAATTATGGCATACTGGAAACAACGACAAAACACAGATAGCTTTGGGCTGACGGTGGGGGCATTCCGTTACCTGAATAGGCAAGAGTGAACATCTTGCGGAAATGGCTAACGGGCTAATGCCACAGCCGCCTCCGTCCCGTTAAAACCTTGGCAGGCCTCATAGTACGTTCAAAGTTCGACACCATTGGGTTGGTGGTGTAGGCTCAGATGAACATTCCTGACTAGCACCGATCTGGCTCTGAATACAAGACCCCATAAGGGCTTGCATCAACCCTTGCATGGCCTCCCTGCTTGCATAGACAACCATGAGATCATAAGGTGACTACACAATCAAGCGGAGATAGCGGCTTTGAGGGGGGACCCAATCACGATAATGACAAAATCACCACCAACAAAACAACAACAGACGACAACACTCACAGGAAAAGACATCGCTACAAGCAAAGATGGTAACCAGGGGAGCAAGGAAGAAGGTTCCCAAAGGCCGAGCGATGCTACAGCAGCCGAGAATACGACGGCAGCGGCAGACACGCAACATGGAGGTATAGGGGCAAACAACCCATTTAAAAAAAGCAGCAGGATACAGCGCTCACCAGCAAGGGGCTCACAGATCAGCGGCATGCTTCGCCCTCTATTAGTAGGGCCACATGAACCCGTAACTAAATCGAAGATGGACGGAAATCATATACGGAGCGAAAAGACTGATGAATTCGACAAAAATATGTCCAAGCTGAAACGTAACATAGAAGGGCTACAAGAATTCATCCAGGACAAACAAAACGGCCACCACGAAATAAAAAGGATGGTTCGGCTAATAAAGTCATCATTTAACGACGTAGCGCAGGTAGTTAAAGAAAGAAGCGGCTCTACTTCTGTTTCGACCGAAACTCAAACGAGTCCACATATGAAATCTACTGAATTCGTTCGAAAACCGTTAAAAGACCTAGCAAGGACGAATCCGGGGAGGAGTTCAACAAAAAGGAGAAGAGAGGGAATGGAGGATCCATCAGAGCGCTCTCCTATACAAAAAAAAGAACAGGAGAGATACGGAAAAGGAAAGATCTGAGCTCATAGAATGGAAGGAAAGGCCAGGAATACCAGGAGTCTGCGGCAAAGAAAACTTAGCAGAATGGACAGTAGGTAACCGGAAAACGAAGAAGAAGGAAGCGCCTGTCCACGCAAAAATTCCCAAAAAAACTAGGCCGGATGCTATTGTAATAGAAAAACAAGGAGAGCTTTCGTATGCAGAGATACTGCGAAAAGTCAAAGGGGACCCCAATTTGCATGAGTTAGGCGAGAGGGTAGCCCGCATCAGAAGAACACAGAGAGGAGAAATGTTGCTCGAACTAAGCAAGGATGCGGACGCGAAGAAAACAGATTACCAGGCACTAGTGGAAAAGACTCTGGGAGACCAAGCGAAAGTCAGGACTCTAACACAGGAAGTCACCATTGTATGCAAAGACCTGGATGAAGTTACAACGCAAGAAGAGATTCGTCGGGCACTAGAGGACCAATTCCAACTAGGGAACTTAGCAGAAGCGGCGATAAGAAGCCTTAGAATCGCGTACGGCGGAACTCAAACAGCCCTAATCAGCCTTCCTCTAGAAAAGGCGAACAAGCTATTGGAAGTTGGTAAGGTAAAAATTGGTTGGTCAATCTGTAGATTGAGGGAGCACAAAAAACCCATAACTTGCTATAGATGTCTGGAGTTCGGGCATTTCGCAAGAGACTGCACAAACTGCGATAGATCAAAATTATGCAGGAGATGCGGGGAGGAAGGCCACATAGCAAAGTGCTGCACAAAAGAGCCAAGGTGCTTTCTTTGTGAGGGAGACAATGGAGTGCCGAAAAAACACATCTCAGGAAGTAGTAGATGCCCAAAATACAGGAGCATAACGAAAACAGGAGGAAAATGAAAGTCGTCCAGATAAACCTCAACCACTGCGAGGCAGCCCAGGACCTATTGAATCAAACGGCTGCGGAGATGAAAGCAGATGTGGCTGTAATTTCGGAACCATACAGAATACCCCGAAATAACGCATGGATTGCAGATGGAACAGGCAAAGCGGCAATATGGGCATGTGGAAAATACCCCACACAAGAAGTCAAGCTGACCCAAGACGAGGGTTTTGCTTTCGCAAAAATAAACGGGATTTGCATCTATAGCTGCTATGTCCCTCCAAGCGTAGATATCCCTCAGTTTCAGGTTACGCTCGACAGAATTGCAGAAGATGCCAAGATGCGCCACCCCATTATTATCGCAGGGGATTTTAATGCGTGGGCAGAAGAGTGGGGAAGCAAGTATACAAACAACAGAGGACACGCAGTGCTGGAAACTTTCTCTAAGCTAGACGTCATACTGGCCAACAAGGGAAATAGCAGCACATTCCGCAAGAACGGACACCAGTCCGTGATTGACATTACCTTTATTAGCTGCTCTTTGGCGAAAAATATTGATTGGTACGTTAGCGAACACTATACGCATAGCGATCACTTAGCGCTGGTGTACGAGTTCGGATTAAAAAAAGCGCCGAGAAAGGAAGCACCAGTCCGAGCGAAAGGATGGATGGAAAAGGCTCTAGATAAAGAGCTTTTCTGCGACTTGATACGCGGAGCGAGCACACCTAAGGGTACGGCAGAGTCTAAAGCTAATGAGGCCACCAGACAATTAATCATGGCGTGTGATGCATCTATGCCAAGAAAAAAGTCAAGCAGCAACAGAAAACCGGTCTACTGGTGGAACGACAGAATCAAAGACCTCAGAGCGGACTGCCTTCGAGCAAGAAGAAAGAGTCAAAGATCTGTAAGTAGCCCGAACTACGAGCAGGAACATCAGAAGTACAAGGACCTGAGGAAACGCTTACGCGACGAGATTAGGAGAAGCAAGAGAGATAAATTCAAAGAATTGCGCGAGGAAGCGGACACAAACCCATGGGGCAGAGCGTACAAAGTGGTGATGACTAGACTTAAGGGACATTGGACGCCCCAAGA
Source organism: Chrysopilus asiliformis (assembly GCA_964034945.1). NCBI lineage: Eukaryota > Metazoa > Arthropoda > Insecta > Diptera > Rhagionidae > Chrysopilus > Chrysopilus asiliformis. The sequence goes on from OZ035962.1 coordinate 63,426,911, forward strand.
ACGGAGCCCAAAACTTCTAAAAGAAATAATCACTGAGCTATTCCCGCAGCACGCGATGCGCAATAGAGAAATCTCTAATGTGACAATGGAAATACCAGAAGTGACAGTAGAAGAAATCCTAACGGCCTGCAAAAAAATCGGAGAATCCAAATCCCCAGGGCCAGACGGGATCCCGAACAAGGCGCTGAAAGCAGCAATCCAATGCAATCCAAAGCTTTTCACAGAAGTAATGCAAACATGCCTTGAAGAGGGCACCTTCCCTAAGAGATGGAAGAGACAAAGACTGGTACTACTGCCTAAGCCAGGCAAGCAGCCAGGCATTCCATCCTCGTATCGTCCAATATGTCTACTCGATACGATGGGGAAAATGCTAGAGCACATTATCCAAGAGAGGCTGCTCCCATTCACTGAAGGCGAAGGAGGCCTTTCTAACAATCAATTTGGCTTCCGCAGGGCGCGCTCCACATTGGATGCTGTCAACTTAGTGACAAAACTGGCCAAGGAGGCCATACGGGGCAGTGGACGGAGAGGATGCCCCAAGAAGTACTGCGCTATAGTTACACTGGACATTAAAAATGCATTCAACACAGCTAACTGGACCCACATCATGAAGGCGGCCCAAAACATGCAGATTCATGAATATCTTCTAAAAATAATCGACAGCTACCTAGAAGACAGAATTCTGGAATACGACACAGAGGAGGGCTCTAAGGAGTACGTCATAACGGCTGGTGTTCCACAAGGCTCAGTGATAGGCCCGCTCCTGTGGAACATGATGTATGATGAAGTCCTCAAACTAAAGCTCCCGAGCGGAGTTAAGATTATTGGGTTCGCGGACGACATTGCGATAACGATCGTCGCTAAATACCTGGATGAAATAGAATTGGCAGCAAACGAGGCTATAAATGCCGTGAGAGATTGGTTAATCTAAGTGGGCCTTGCGCTAGCTGAACATAAGACGGAAGCAGTGCTAGTTAGTGGCCGAAGGGAAAAGGAAACGGTAGTGGTCAGAGTGGGGAAGCACTCCGTGAAATCCAAAGAAGCCATCAAATACCTAGGCATCATGATAGACGACAAGCTAAGCTTCACGAGCCATATTGATTACGCAGGGGAAAGGGCTTCCAAAGTCTACTCAGCGCTATCCAGTATCCTCGCGAATAGTGGGGGACCAAGAAGCAGCAAAAGACTTCTACTCGCCAGAGTGATAAGCTCTGGGTTGCTATATGGCTCGCCCATATGGGCAGAAGCACTCACGAGCAAAAGAAACCGGCGAAGGCTAGACAGAATATACAGACTGAGCGCTCTCAGAGTCATCAGCGCGTACAGAACAGTCTCAGACCAGGCAGCATGGGTGATAGCTGGCATGATGCCCATAGATTTAATCGCGGGGGAGGCCAGACGACTATACGAGGCCAAGAATACACCCACGGGACAGAAACGGGACACAGAAAATGAGAGTTCCATGCGAATATGGCAAAACAGGTGGGAAGCCTCCGAAAAAGGACAATGGACAAAAAGACTGATTCCATATATAGAACCATGGCTAAAGAGGGAACATGGGGAAGTAAATTACCACTTAACCCAGTTCCTAACAGGACACGGTGGCTATCGCAAATATCTGCATAGAATTGGGCGGGAAAATTCGCCGTATTGTCCGGCGTGTAAGGAGGCAGAAGAGGACCCGGAACACGTGCTGTTCGAGTGCCCGAGATTTGAAACGGAGAGAAATGACATGAGCAGAGCAACGAATATAAGTTTGAACCCAGACAACCTAGTGGAAGCAATGATTAAATCACAGCAAGCCTGGGACGCAGTAAGTACTTCTATATGTACAATCCAGAAGAAGCTGAGAAACCTGGAGGAAGTCAGGAAGCATATCGAAAACAACAACAGTAGAACATAAAACCGAGAGACGCCAGAAGCGAAAGAGCAGATGAGTAAGAAAACTCACTCCGCCCCCTGATGAAATGCTTAACGGCGGTCCCGGGGGGGGCACGGAGCAGGAGTCCAACAGGGAGGTGGTTTTAGTGGGTAAAAATCCCACACTTCCGAAAGTTTTTTCGGAGCCTTTTGAAGGTTTCCTCCTCCCTAAAGGAAAAAAAAAAAAAAAAAAAAAAAAAGAGACTGACAGACTGACAGACTGACAGACAGACTGACAGACAGACTGACAGACAGACTGACAGACAGACTGACAGACAGACTGACAGACAGACTGACAGACGAGGACTGACAGACAGACTGACAGACAGAGACAGACAGACTGACAGACAGACTGACAGACGACAGACAGACTGACAGACAGACTGACAGACAGACTGACAGACAGACTGACAGACAGACTGACAGGACAGACTGACAGACAGACTGACAGACAGACTGACAGACAGACTGACAGACAGACTGACAGACAGACTGACAGACAGACTGACAGACAGACTGACAGACAGACTGACAGACAGACTGACAGACAGACTGACAGACAGACTGACAGACAGACTGACAGACAGACTGACAGACAGACTGACAGACAGACTGACAGACAGACTGACAGACAGACTGACAGACAGACTGACAGACAGACTGACAGACAGACTGACAGACAGACTGACAGACAGACTGACAGACAGACTGACAGACAGACTGACAGACAGACTGACAGACAGACTGACAGACAGACTGACAGACAGACTGACAGACAGACTGACAGACAGACTGACAGACAGACTGACAGACAGACTGACAGACAGACTGACAGACAGACTGACAGACAGACTGACAGACAGACTGACAGACAGACTGACAGACAGACTGACAGACAGACTGACAGACAGACTGACAGACAGACTGACAGACAGACTGACAGACAGACTGACAGACAGACTGACAGACAGACTGACAGACAGACTGACAGACAGGACTGACAGACAGACTGACAGACAGACTGACAGACAGACTGACAGACAGACTGACAGACAGACTGACAGACAGACTGACAGACAGACTGACAGACAGACTGACAGACAGACTGACAGACAGACTGACAGACAGACTGACAGACAGACTGACAGACAGACTGACAGACAGACTGACAGACAGACTGACAGACAGACTGACAGACAGACTGACAGACAGACTGACAGACAGACTGACAGACAGACTGACAGACAGACTGACAGACAGACTGACAGACAGACTGACAGACAGACTGACAGACAGACTGACAGACAGACTGACAGACAGACTGACAGACAGACTGACAGACAGACTGACAGACAGACTGACAGACAGACTGACAGACAGACTGACAGACAGACTGACAGACTGACAGACAGACTGACAGACAGACTGACAGACAGACTGACAGACAGACTGACAGACAGACTGACAGACAGACTGACAGACAGACTGACAGACAGACTGACAGACAGACTGACAGACAGACTGACAGACAGACTGACAGACAGACTGACAGACAGACTGACAGACAGACTGACAGACAGACTGACAGACAGACTGACAGACAGACTGACAGACAGACTGACAGACAGACTGACAGACAGACTGACAGACAGACTGACAGACAGACTGACAGACAGACTGACAGACAGACTGACAGACAGACTGACAGACAGACTGACAGACAGACTGACAGACAGACTGACAGACAGACTGACAGACAGACTGACAGACAGACTGACAGACAGACTGACAGACAGACTGACAGACAGACTGACAGACAGACTGACAGACAGACTGACAGACAGACTGACAGACAGACTGACAGACAGACTGACAGACAGACGACAGACTGACAGACAGACTGACAGACAGACTGACAGACAGACTGACAGACAGACTGACAGACAGACTGACAGACAGACTGACAGACAGACTGACAGACAGACTGACAGACAGACTGACAGACAGACTGACAGACAGACTGACAGACAGACTGACAGACAGACTGACAGACGACTGACAGACAGACTGACAGACAGACTGACAGACAGACTGACAGACAGACTGACAGACAGACTGACAGACAGACTGACAGACAGACTGACAGACAGACTGACAGACAGACTGACAGACAGACTGACAGACAGACTGACAGACAGACTGACAGACAGACTGACAGACAGACTGACAGACAGACTGACAGACAGACTGACAGACAGACTGACAGACAGACTGACAGACAGACTGACAGACAGACTGACAGACAGACTGACAGACAGACTGACAGACAGACTGACAGACAGGACAGACAGACTGACAGACAGACTGACAGACAGACTGACAGACAGACTGACAGACAGACTGACAGACAGACTGACAGACAGACTGACAGACAGACTGACAGACAGACTGACAGACAGACTGACAGACAGACTGACAGACAGACTGACAGACAGACTGACAGACAGACTGACAGACAGACTGACAGACAGACTGACAGACAGACTGACAGACAGACTGACAGACAGACTGACAGACAGACTGACAGACAGACTGACAGACAGACTGACAGACAGACTGACAGACAGACTGACAGACAGACTGACAGACAGACTGACAGACAGACTGACAGACAGACTGACAGACAGACTGACAGACAGACTGACAGACAGACTGACAGACAGACTGACAGACAGACTGACAGACAGACTGACAGACAGACTGACAGACAGACTGACAGACAGACTGACAGACAGACTGACAGACAGACTGACAGACAGACTGACAGACAGACTGACAGACAGACTGACAGACAGACTGACAGACAGACCAGACAGACTGACAGACAGACTGACAGACAGACTGACAGACAGACTGACAGACAGACTGACAGACAGACTGACAGACAGACTGACAGACAGACTGACAGACAGACTGACAGACAGACTGACAGACAGACTGACAGACAGACTGACAGACAGACTGACAGACAGACTGACAGACAGACTGACAGACAGACTGACAGACAGACTGACAGACAGACTGACAGACAGACTGACAGACAGACTGACAGACAGACTGACAGACAGACTGACAGACAGACTGACAGACAGACTGACAGACAGACTGACAGACAGACTGACAGACAGACTGACAGACAGACTGACAGACAGACTGACAGACAGACTGACAGACAGACTGACAGACAGACTGACAGACAGACTGACAGACAGACTGACAGACAGACTGACAGACAGACTGACAGACAGACTGACAGACAGACTGACAGACAGACTGACAGACAGACTGACAGACAGACTGACAGACAGACTGACAGACAGACTGACAGACAGACTGACAGACAGACTGACAGACGACAGACTGACAGACAGACTGACAACTGACAGACAGACTGACAGACAGACTGACAGACAGACTGACAGACAGACTGACAGACAGACTGACAGACAGACTGACAGACAGACTGACAGACAGACTGACAGACAGACTGACAGACAGACTGACAGACAGACTGACAGACAGACTGACAGACAGACTGACAGACAGACTGACAGACAGACTGACAGACAGACTGACAGACAGACTGACAGACAGACTGACAGACAGACTGACAGACAGACTGACAGACAGACTGACAGACAGACTGACAGACAGACTGACAGACAGACTGACAGACAGACTGACAGACAGACTGACAGACAGACTGACAGACAGACTGACAGACAGACTGACAGACAGACTGACAGACAGACTGACAGACAGACTGACAGACAGACTGACAGACAGACTGACAGACAGACTGACAGACAGACTGACAGACAGACTGACAGACAGACTGACAGACAGACTGACAGACAGACTGACAGACAGACTGACAGACAGA